>JAAALK010000080.1:10274336-10366548 GCA_019279435.1 Zizania palustris
TGAAGGTGCCGTCCTTGGTCTGCTTGATCTGGAGCCCTAAGAAATACTTGAGCTCACCCATGAGGCTCATCTCAAACTCGCTGTGCATCTGCTCAGAAAACTTGGACACAAGAGAATCAGTAGTACCACCAAAGATAATATCGTCCACGTAAATCTGAGCGACTAAGAAATCTGAAGCATCTCTGAGCAAGAAAAGAGTTTTATCCACATAACCCATCACAAAGCCCTTCCCCAACAAAAATTGCTTTAACCGGTCATACCAAGCCCTGGGGGCTTGCTTCAACCCGTATAAAGATATCAGGAGGCTCCCTTCTATTTCTAAGTCATTGTCTAGAGGCTGCTTATTCTGGTATGGAGAGCTTCATGTCCGCTTTGTAGATAAGTTGTTAGCATCAAAATATAGATACCACCCAAGGAAGACTCGTCATGATGATTATGCAAAGTATCTGCCCACTAGAAAGGAATATAGTGCCACTGTGGTCAGGATGGTGAATATGATGAAGGCGATGGACGAATGCCATAAGGATTCTCTCATTGGAGCGCATGCACAAGAGAATCAGAATTTTCAGACTATCTGTCAATTGTAGAATCAAGTGGATTTTTTTACGAGGTTACTAAGATAAAGGAAGAGTCGCCACTTGGAGGTCCCAAGATCTTTCTCACTACAAGGACGCGAGTGCAGATGTTGCCTATAGTCCAAGTGATCAGGAGGATGCATGAAGATGAGATCATAGTCATTAAGAGTGATGATGATGAAGCTGGTGAGGAAGATAAATTCATGAAAGATAGTGATCCAGAAGAACAGAGTTCTCACATTAGCTAGTGTCTCGAACATTAAATGGGCTACTACATAGTCAAAAATCTGACATGACAAGTAAATTAATTAAGGTATAAAAGAAAAATTAAAGAAATCAAGTTATCACTATATCAAAAAATAAGAAACTAAGGTGACCCATGTTTTAAAGAACATAATAAAAATATGAACATACATCACTAGATAGAACCACATCAATTTTTAACAAGTTTAAGTGGTCCAAAATTCAGAGGATCAATTATAATGTGATCCACCTCACCTAACACCTTTTTTTTTCATATCACTACTCTACTACTTCTGCTTCCCCTTTTCCTTCCCCTTCCAATTCCCTACCCTAAATAGATTCCACTTCGACTTCTCCACCCCAAATACATCTAGGTTTTTGTAATCTTCTATGAAAAAATAGAAGTAAATAGTTAATAGTTGGAGAAGATATTAATCTCTCTCTTTTCCAAGCCGAGAAGTTTACTCCTAGGTAGAAGGGCTTGAGAGCAAAAATGGGAGCCTCTCCAAGCTTACCACCTCTATCTTGCAAAACTACTGCGCCCGTCCCGAACTCCAACCGCGCACCGGACCAGTGCGCGCCCACCTTGACGGCGGCGGCGTGGCCGCCGCCGCCTTCCTTTGTCTCCGGAGCGTCCAAAGCCGTCATCGTGGTGCTCTCCGTCTCCACGACGCTCCGCGGTCAAGGGTACCTCGCCGGGCAGCAGATCCCGAGCATCACCCTCCCGGAGGAGCACGCACCCGCCGTGTTCGAGAGCTTGCTCGCCTCCTTCCTCGCCCAGACGCATGGCCTCCCCACGCCCCCTGCGCGCCCGGTCCCGCCGCTGCTCGGGGACGGCAGCGCCGTGGGGCTGCTCCCGCTGTACCTCACGGTGCAGGAGCGCGGCGGGTTCGACGCCGTCGTGTCCTGGGCGGCCATCGCCGAGGAGGTCGGCCTCGAGCCGGCCATGGATGCGCCCATCAAGCTGGTGTACTACAAGTACCTCTGCCCCCTGGAGCAGATCATCCGCCGGGGCGGAATGCGGGGAGAGGTGGTCGGTGGCAGCGGCGGTGCCCGCCAGCTGCGCCCCGACGGCAAGTTCCTTCCGCCGGCCGTGGACACCCGGAGCGCTGAACTGCTGCCGCTGAAGCGCAAGAGGGAGAAGCTCGTGGGGATGCTCAACTGGGTTCGCCTCGTGGCGAGGGGCCTAGATCAACGTTGCTCCGTCAGGAAGACTCCCGGCAGCCACTTCTCCAGGGTGCTTATGTTCCGGCGCCAGATGTTCGAGGACGATGGCTTCAGCGACAAGCCCCTGGTAACTCATCACTTCCAACTTCTAGTTTTCTTGAATAACTGCTGATTGAAATGCTTGATTCTGTTATTTTTGTTTATTACACCGGGGATCTAGATTAGAATGAGGTTATTTTTCCTTCTCTGTTAAATCAGAGCTGTTGGTGCTTACATTTACCTGTTTGGAGGTGCAATCTTTCATCACAGAGCATTGCTCGAGATGTTGGACTGAAGGGCGTCATGTTAGAGCATTCTTAGGCCCTGTTTGGGAACACAGTTTTTAAAAACTACGGTATTTCAAAAGCTATACTATACTAATAATACCACAATTTATAATCACAGTTTTGGAAAAAGTGCTTTGTACCAAAGTTTTCAATACTGTAGATTGAGTACAGTATTTCTAATACTGCAGTTTACTTTACAGAGATTTTAGATGTAGTTGCCAAACACCTTTCAGTATATAATACTATAGTATTGCTCCATACTGCAGTATTGCTTCCAAAACTATAAAAAACTGTGTTCCCAAAACTGTTTTTTTAATTGCCATGCCGTTTGATCTACCTAGTTCAATGTATATGAAACTGTATTGCAAAAAACTGGTCAGGTCAGGTCATGGAGGTCATGGCAGAAGCCAGATTTTCCTTTGGTTTGTTCTGTTGGGTCAAACTAAGGTTATGTTTTCACTAATTGTTGACAACTTTTATATGTTTTTCATTTTCCTGGGTCGTAAAAAGGATCTGTCGTTTGACCTTTCGTAGCTGCATTTGATTCTATGTGTAGCGATGATTATCTCCTCCTGAGGAAAAGTGTGGCCTTTTCTATGTGTAGTATGTAATCATCATTGTAAGCAAGATGTGCCTTTTCTATGGAGTTAGACATATCAAATTAGTATGCCACACTTATATTTGTATTATACCAGCACAAAACTCATTGTCAACTACCAAGTACCAAGTATAAGTCCACATTGGCAGGATCCACAATTTAACTCTATCCTCTCTCTCACTTCTGATTGTGAGTTTATGACAAAAAAGCGGAGGTGTAAGGCCTGATGAGTCAGACAAGACAATATAGTGTCCTCATTGGATCTAGTTTCTCCCTAATATGATCAATTCTTTCACTAGAAGAGCTTTGTTGTCTTCTGTTATGTGGGGAAAACACTACTCTTGGAAGAACAAGCAGAGTCAAGCTGAAGCAACAGAGAATCCAGCCAAGCAACAACAACAGCACAAGTAAGGGGGTGTGCTAGATATGCGGCAGTACTGTAGGTAATAGGGAGTTTTATGGAGTCCTTAGCAGAATTAAATCAGGAGTCCTTAGCAGATTAAACCTGGTGTCCTTAGCATATGATATCAGGGATAGTTGATTACAAAGACAATCAATATTCAAGATTGGATAACCTATGCTCCAGGTTTGGTATTTTCAAGTCAAACAAGCATTCTCAGTTTGTTGATAACTTAACTCTACGCTTGTTTCCTTGAAATTCTTCGATTTGGGAATTGATCAATTCATGTGTTTCGTATTCTGTTGTAACAAAAAAAAAATCATATTGTGGCTTCATGTTTGATGTCTAGAAAAATGAAGTGGTTAGTCTTGGTTCAATTAGTTTGATTCGATTATACATACCAAGCTTGTTATGATGGTGTGGCGAAGCGTGGCAGCACACCACCTTCACAACTTTACATCACCTATGGCACACAATGTTGCAACATCATATTCACGATCAGGGGCGGAGCCAAAGCCTCTCTCGGGGCTTCCCAGGAACCCCCTTGCAAAATTTTTTTAGCTATTATTACTAAATTTTCACCTTTTGTGCACCCCCTCAGATTTAATATGGTGTACCGTTTAAAGCGGTGCACCCCCCTCAGTTTTTACTCTAGCTCTGCCACTGTTCACGATAGCGTGCTTCTTGTGGCTGTAGGATAGAATGATGCAGTGATAAAGTTGTTTTATGACATTTGATATATGTTGATTTAGTGAACACATTTGATATATGTTGCTGACAGGTTGTCATAAAGAATTAGGTGCCACATATAAATACTCAAGTATTTCTTTCTTGCTGAAACTTTCTTCATTTTGGCTTAGAGGCAACCCATATACAATCATAATAGAACTCAGAACTACTTGCCATACATACTGAACTGTGCATTTCTGTTTATTTCGTAATTCGTGCCTAATATATATTGTGCAATTATAAAAAGATCACGCTTTGCCCATGCAGAGTGGTGTTACAGCTGATGATGCAGAGTACAATGGATGGGATGATCAACTGTCTGCTGGTTGGAGCAGTGACCATATATCTCGTGTAAATGTTTGCTCTCTTGGTCTAGCAGATATTCCAGAGTGGACTGGGAAGCCTTCATCACCATATGAAGATCAAGATATGTTGAGATTTCATGGAGAGCCTGTTTTAATTCCAAAATACAATGAAGATTTCCATGCTGCTACTATTGGTAAAGGCAGGCCAGACAAGTGCAACTGTTCGCTCCGAGGTTCCATTAGTTGCATTAGATTACATGTGGCAGAGAAAAAGACCGAATTGAAGCGTGAACTGGGCTTATCATACTATGCAATGGGGTTTGATCAATGTGGGGAGGATGCAGCAGTGACATGGACAAAGGATGAAGAGAAGTTTGAAACCATTATCCAGCAAAATCAGCCATCGTCGAAGTACCAATTTTTTGACAAATTGATTGCTGCCTTCCCATCCAAGAGCAAACGAGACCTTGTGAGTTACTACTACAATGTTTTCGAGCCGCGGAGAAGAGCCTTACAGAATCGAGTGCTTCAAGATGTTTGTGATGTTGATAATGACGATGATTGAATTCAACCTGCCTTTCTACACCTTCATCCTGATGGTGTTAAAAGTAGATATAGGTCTGCTACTTTCTTTTGGAATTGAAATGACTCTTAGTTTGAAAGTGAATCAGTTTTAGGTTACTGATAGCTCCAGTCCAGTTTCTCCTGGAACCCAAAACTGAAAAAGATGTTTGTTTACTTTAGTCTTCACCAATTGGTCACTGGGGATGCTAAGTGGGCTTCACTTGGGAATCTCACTGACACTTGGTTCGTTTTGTGAATACCTCTGTGTGGCGTGTTGCCCCTATACCTGTGGCGTGTTGACCGTTTACCCGTGGAGTGTTGCTGTTTATGTTAATCTTAATGCAACTGTGTTGGACATTTAAGCTACCTTAAAAGGTTGTTCTAGCATTACTCCAGTGATCCGGTAAGCTGTTGGTTACTAAGCTTGCTTGACCCTGTTTTGAAAGTCTTTGAGGGCAAATTATTCCTGTGGTTTTTGTTTTTCTTAAATATGATGATGTGGTTTTGGTTTAAAAAGTACTCTGATGCAATTTTCAAAATTTCCTGTGGTTTTCCATTAGAAATTGTATTGCTGCCTTTGGGTTACATATTCTCTACCAGATCTGATACTCTGATATAATGCAGCAGTTATGTTGGAATGTTGGTGAAGAGAAAAGAAAAATTCAGGTCTCCTTTGGTATGAGATCGATGTGCCCTAAATGAGGCCTTGACATATATATCAAGTGGGTATCTTCGATGATGCAACATTTGGATGGTCTATAAAGAATGAAAGGCTAGTCACTGTAAGTCATTGCTTTCCATCCAGTTTTGAACTTAATACTTCCTGCCCTAATCACCTATCATGCGCCATGTGGTAGGCAATCCTAGATGCGAAGAGGAAATCTTACAAGCTAAAAGACTGGTTAATCCACCAGTATGATGCCGTTTCTCCTTGACCTTGCCATCGATGAAAACCATGGTAAGTTTTGTTCCTCGATTAATGAAAGTTTCTGGTCTCTCTAATCCATGCCAGAGGGTAGATGGCCGAACTAGTTAGGCGCTGTTAGTTGAGGTGTGGTTTATAGGTCGAAGATGAATATATGCTCTCTATTATAATTTTAGTTAATGCTTTTTTATGCTTGTGCCCTTTGGTAAGCTGACACATTTCTCGTATTACCATTCTTCCATCCAGATGGCCAAGCTTGAGGAATTTACTTCGGAATACTCCGGAGTTGTTGAACAAAAGATTCCACTGGTTATATTTAACTGTTTTTCATGCACGTAGATATATCTTCTAGCTTACCTATTATCTTTCAAACTGATCACACAGGTAATTTCCTTCTCTTGCAGTCTGTGACATATTACTATTTACACATCTTCATTCTTCTTCATGTGCTCAATGTGCATCGATACGGTTAATCATAGTCCGGAGCCAAACTACGAGTTAACAACGCAAGACTCCTTGCTACGACTCCTTGAACTGAGACACTAGAACTGTATATCTGTATTACTGTATTTGCCCCATATCTTGGTTTAGGTACCAAGGACGAACTAAAGGTGTTCATGGCCAAAGGGTTTACTGGACCAAAAGTGATGAAGAATGGAATGCCAGATTTCCTTTTTTTTTCGACAGTATGGATGTGTCGTGTACTTGCTTTAATTTAAGTATTGAAATTAAAGCTTTGTTTTCACTAGACTCTGCCCTGTACTTTCTGATTTCAGATCGTTTGACTTCAGGGAAGCACAATGTCAAATGGCAGTCGGGGATCCCACAGACTCTCCGGATAAGATTCGACGGTATGAGGTGCGGCTTTGTGGTGGTGTGGAGAACAATGCGTTAGAAACTGACTTTGCTACTCGCGAAGTTC
Organism: Zizania palustris; assembly: GCA_019279435.1. Classification (NCBI taxonomy): domain Eukaryota; kingdom Viridiplantae; phylum Streptophyta; class Magnoliopsida; order Poales; family Poaceae; genus Zizania; species Zizania palustris. Next base: position 10,281,091 of record JAAALK010000080.1, read on the forward strand.
AGAGAGTTCAGATGGGTAAGACATAATGCAGGGGAAAAACCGAATTTTTTATTGCTTATTCAATAGCATATAATTGAATAGAGTATCCTTCTATTTATAGAACAAAAATCTCTAAGAGATAGACGTCCTTATAATCGAATTTGGTTATCTTAATATTTAAGATTAATTTTTCTAACACTCTCTATTGGACACTTCTCACGATATGCATATGCCTCGTTAAAATTCCCTAAAAAGCTAGAAATTTGGAGAAAGGGTACATAGCGTGCGTCTTGGTTGCATGAATTATTTCATTAAAAACATGAGAAATTTCTTGAAAACTTATTCAAGGAAAAAAGAAAATTCATAAAAGGAAAAAGAGTACAATTCCAAATATTCCATAAGATCTTCAAGATTAATTTGGGTACTTAGTTTTTAGAAAATTAATATTAAATTCTTTATGACGGTGTTATGTGAAGTTTTTTCTTTGAAATGTATAAGTTTTTAAGTCTAACGAACACATCTTAACGAACACATCTTTTAAAGTTAGATGTTTTAAGAGAGATTTAGTGAATATTTTTTTTCACATTTAGTTCATTTGTCTTATGTAATTCATGAGCATAGAAAAACTTAAGGTTTATGAGGGTGTTGATATGTAAGTAGGTTTACAACAAATGTAATGTCCAGTCTAGTTGTTGGTGTCTTTTTTGTCACACTTTAACACACGCTACACTTTGACACACGCGTGGCCTAGGAGATTTGCTTAACTCTAGTGCAAGTCCTACAATTTTAGAAAAATGGTTCAAAGCATGCCAATTAGTTTGACCTCGTAACTGATAAGGAAACAGAGAAAATGTTATTAGTAGCAAAGTCGATCGGCTGCCAAGCCGATGACTGTGGTGAGGATAAAACAATCGTGAGCGAATAACGCCAATCGACCATAATGCCGATGACCAAGGCAAAGAGATCGAGATGAATGCGTCATCGGCCGATGAGATAGGCAGTTTATGCATATGGGCCGATGAACATTTGTTGATAGCGGATAAAATACAACGTTGAATTGAAGATAACCTATCGGCTTGTACTTCAACAGAAATAAATAAAATACGTCAGATAATACGTCTGTATCATCAAAATCATCACAATATCAAGATTGGATTTAACTAAGACAATAGCTAGTCACGATAAACTTAACGATACTTTAAAGTATCGGCCACATTGTTGACGCCAATATTTGGTAAAGCCTAGGTCTATTAAGAATGTCACACGGTCAATAGAAGTCAAAAAGGTCCGGTCAAAGAAAGTCAGGAAAGCCTGTCCATGCTGATACAAGATGATCAAACGCAAAAGAATCCGATGGAGATAAGGTGTGGAACATTAAGATGAAGATTATCTGGAAATCGGTTAAGATAGAATGCTTGAACGACAAGTCTCTAGACTATAAATATGTATTCCTAGTTAGTTTAGAAAACACATCTCTATCAACCAACTACTCGGCGTATCGCCACCCTTGGTCTCCAAGGTTTATTCCAGCGGGCTTCGACACTCGGAGCTGGGTTGTATCGTTTCGATCTCTGACGAAGAGGTGAGTCTCGCCACCCCCGATATCCATACCAATTAGATCAGTATCCTCACAGCTGCATCAATTTAGTTTGATCTCTTGAAGTGAACCTTGAAACAGTACGGTCGCTAGTTGTTCTCGGTGTATTAGCTAGGTCTAAGGATGCATTGGTTCAGTTTGATATCTTAGATTGATGTGATCTAGGTGTGATAGTTTGAGGCTTCATCGGTTAAGTCCTACATCTCTTGCTATTGTATCTTCTTCATGTTGTATACCGTTTATCTAAATAAAACATGCCCTATTCTTTGATATATTATTAAGATCATTGTGACTAGCTACTGTCTTGGTTAGGTCCGACAAAATATTTGACCTGCTACTTAAAAGAAAAATAGATTCACCTGTCACTTGGCCACATAATACCGCCTACCAAAGAGCTGAAGAAAAGAAAATACTGCAAGTGGCACAACTCCCCATCGCATCATACTAATTGTCACGCCCCGATTTAATAAATCAGGACTTTATTGAAATTCCATAGAAAATCAATAAAACAAGACGTTCATCATGCGACCACGTACAATACGGGCAATCATTCACGGTTCGTAGACCGCATTAATACAAAAGTGAATAAAGGTGAAGAGAAACTAATAAAATAAGGGTCCTAGATGAACGCCTCCTCCCAGTCTCGCCTTGACTGGGTCGCTACTCCAGACCTTCATCCTCCTCGTAGTAGACGGGCTCTGATGGTGTAAGTCAACGGGGTGAGTACAGATGTACTCAGCAAGCCACCGAATGCAAATATAATGCAAGGTAATAACAAGGGAGAATGTGGCTAGTTTTGCGGAAGCAGCATAATTGTAAAGCATAAGTGTGATCAATTTATTAGTACTGAAAAGTAAACATGTGTATGCATCATCATCTTCTAACTCGAGGGGTACAGTCAGCCCCACCTCGCTCAACAGTCCTTACATGCCATGAATAACTCAACCATTCAAACAATAGTAAACTAACTGCGAGTAGTCACACAACCCGCCCTTGACCGTGGGCTCGGCTTTTCGAAAAGATTGATTTTACTCTGATCAGAGATGTACCACTGTACCCACAAGGCACGCACTCATCACCTACACCAAAGTGTAACGAGATGACCCATTTCACGGGAACTCGTGCCAAAACCTTCCATATAGTCCTCCCCGACTCAACAACACCCTCTTATAGGTTTCATATGGTGTCCCGACGCATCGGAGCCCCACCATACCCCCCTTGAGCCTCGTCGGTACAAGTCGCCCGCAGGCTTGCCCCTTGCCCCCTCCACTATGGTGCATCGAGTCGGAGTATTCCATACTTCCAGTTAGGACTTACCCACTAGACTTGTGGTTGGTATGGAAGTGCTTTACAACAGATCCCGCAGACCGGTCCTTATAGTGCCCCGGGTGCGACAAACCAATGCCCGAGCTTTAACCCAGAACCCACCATACTTATAACTTAGCCAACTCCAACAGAGTCCAGAGACGAGAATAACGGGGAAATTCATATACAGAATCCAGCTATCTACGACTCATTCTTTTTATCCTATAGCAGTTGTGCCGGTACATTGGGCACTAGCTAATAATTTTATAGTAGAGTGAGAAGGAGTTAAGGCCCAATAAGCATGGCTTGGGTTTGCACACAAGGACGGGGATCTAATAAATATAAGTGTAAGGCTTGATTATTGGACTAATGCAATATTAACCTATGAGTTATAGCGATAATTTATTAAAACATGGGCTCAATAATGATCAACTGTTTCCACAGAGGTGGTCGATGACTTGCCTTGATCAGCAAATGGGGATGGAGGAACCTCGGGGTAGAACTCCGGCTCCTCGACGAACTCGTAGTCTTCTCGATACGGAAAAATAAACAATACATTCAATAAACAGATAAAAAATCCACCAAATAATAAACATACACATTGGTGGGTTTTATTTTGTGGAATAAAGTTTCAATATTCTGGTGAATAAACAGTAAACTTATTTTTTTAAGGCTTTTCTAATTTATTTTTCTGAATTAATAATTTACCCCTAAGAGGTTTTTATTCTTTTATTTGTTAAAAATATTTTGGGTAACAGTAACATACTGTTTTTATGGCATTAATGTGTAGAGAATAATATTCTGGTTTTAACAAAATTTGAATGGTGAAATTTGGAGTTAAAATGAGCAAGATATGAATTTTCAAAGTTTAAATCAATTTTTGGAATTTTATTTAAACTGGAAAATGGGCTCTGGTCCACGGTGAGCCAGGCCCACGGTGGACCGCGGCACTGTGCGCATGGACCGGCCGATCCAGAGCCGTTGGATCCAGATCCGGCGGCCAAGCGTGAGGCGGGATCCTTTAAGTGGAAATGGACGGCTCAGATTAAAACAGGGCGAACGGGTACGCGTGGACGCTTGAGATCGATCGGGGGTTTTAAGTAACGATCGACGGCTGTGATCGCTCCGTACCCCTTTGACCAGATCTACGGCTGTGATTAAATCCCGAAGGGATTAAACATAGGCGCTCTGATTGCGATCGTGCGGCCAGGATTCAATCCGGCACGGCACGCGCGAAAAGGGGCCACGCACCCTTCGTCTCCAGCGACGGTGGGGCTCGGTTGCAGTGGTGACGGCGCCGGCGAGTGCCTACGGGCCTAGTTTTTGGCTAAAATGGAAAGAGGAGGTCGAGACGGTCTCGGCCATACCTTCGGTGGCGACGACGGGCGACGGACGGCGACGACGGCGAGGGTAGACGGCGAGGTCTTTTGGGTGGTCGTCGGCGACGGTGATCCGGCGAGTTCCACGGCCAACCGAGGGGTGGCCGAGGTTGGGTGGGCTCCGGCGGTCACGACGGTGGCAGTGGAGCGGACGGAGGGGGCCGGAGTCGACGACGATGGCTCGCCGGAGGTGGAGCAGAGCCGAAGTTCGAAAAGAGGGCGACGACGCTCTGCTTTTGCGCGGGGTGGGCTCTGCTGGTGTGAGCTGAGGGCGGTGAGGGGAGGGGTTCTTATAGGTGTCGCCGGCGGTGGATATGGCAGGGTAATTGGAGGAAACCGAGAGGGCACCTTCCTTTTCCGGCGAGGTTTCCTATCTCCTCGGGTATGCTTCCTTATGTGCGAAGATGCGTCAGCTATAGAAGGAAAGGGGGCGGTGGCGCTCGGGGAAGGTGATCCGGGGTCGATCGGGCGGGATCGGGCGGCCGGCGGCAGGGAATCCGAAGGAGATCGCTGGAGAAAGGAAAGGGGATCCCCTGCCCGGGAGGAAGACGATCCTGATAGGTGGGCTCCACCTGCCAGTGAGCGAGCGCGAGGCCAATGGCGCCGACAAGCGGGCCATACCTGTCAGCGGGAGAAAGGGGGCGCGACTGAGGCTGACTGGTGGGCCAGGCGGGGACGGGCGCGGGAGAGAGAGGAGGGAAGCGGCGCCGACAAGCGGGCCCCACTAGTCAGTGACTCACGGTTGGGCTGGGCTGGGCTGAGGGCGAATTCGGGGTTGAGGCCCATTAAGATTTTTAATTGTTTTCTAATTTAAAATAAATCCAGTAATTCATATATTTTATTAAGGATTGAATCTCTGTTGATAAAAATTTGGAAAAATTCCTAAAATTATATTTTGACCTCTAGTTTATCTCATAAAATTTTCATGTCCAAATTTTGAATATTCCTTCCTGTTTGGCTTTATTTGGGCTCTTTTAGGATTTTCTTTAATTATAAATTCAAGAAATGTATTTAATAATATATTTCCTTTATTTTAATTCCTTTTTATTTCTGGGATGTTACAATCCTATCCCCCTTACAGATAATCTCGTCCTCGAGATTCGGATCAATCCTCGAATAGCTTAGGATGCTGTGCCTTGAGTTCATCTTCTTTTTCCCATGTAGCTTCCTCTACCGGATGATTGCTCCACTGCACTTTGCAGAAGCGGATGACTCGACTCCTGGTGATTCTTTCTTTGATTTCCAATACCTTTACCGGCTTTTCCACATAGGTCAGATCCTCTTGAACATCTAACTGCTGTAGATCCACCTGATCTGTCGGGACGCGAAGACACTTCTTGAGTTGGGATACGTGAAATACGTCATGTACTCCAGCCAATGAGGGCGGTAATTCCAACTGATAAGCAACTTCGCCTTGGCGTCGAACAATGGGAAATGGTCCAACATATCGAGGGGCCAACTTTCCTCTCATGTTAAACCGTTGAGTACCACAGAGAGGCGTAACTAGAAGGTAGACATGATCTCCTTCTTCAAAGGCTAGGTCTCGGCGACGATTGTCCGCGTAGCTCTTCTGTCGTGATTGGGCTGTCTTGAGTCGGTCTCTGATGATCCGTACCTTCTCTTCAGCTTCACGAAGAATGTCCGTTCCGAACACTTGGGATTCACCAGTCTGGTCCCAAAGTAGGGGCGTTCTACACTTTCGTCCATATAGGGCTTCAAAAGGAGACATCTGAAGGCTGGCTTGATAGCTGTTGTTGTATGAAAACTCAGCGTACGGTAAGCTCTTGTCCCAAGTGGCTCCAAAATCCAAGACACATGCCCGAAGCATATCCTCCAATATCTGATTCACCCTCTCTATTTGTCCATCCGTCTGAGGGTGGTCGGCAGTGCTAAAGTTCAATCTTGTTCCCATCTCTTCCTGAAGGTTCTTCCAGAAACGAGAGGTAAACTGACTTCCTCTGTCGGACACTATCTTTTTGGGTACTCCATGAAGACACATAATGCGGGCCATGTATAGTTCTGCAAGCTTAGGGCCACTAAAGGTCGTTTTGACTGCTATGAAATGTGCTACTTTCGTAAGCCGGTCGATGATCACCCAAATAGAATCATACCCAAGTTGGGTCTTTGGGAGTCCGGTGATGAAATCCATACCGACCTCTTCCCACTTCCATTCAGGCACTTTAAGTGGCTGTAACAACCCTGCAGGTCTCTGATGTTCAGCTTTACTCTTCTGCAGGTGTCACATTCCGCGACGAACTGTGCAATATCCCTCTTCATGCTAACCCACCAATAACGTTCCTTCAGGTCCTGGTACATCTTGGTACTGCCGGGATGAATGGAGTACAATGTCTCATGGGCTTCTCTCAGGATAAGGGTTTTTATCTCAGGTTTATCCGGCACACATATCCAGGTTCCAAACCATATGGTGCCATTCTCGTCCTCTGAAAATCCTGGGGCTTTTCCTTGTCTCATGTTCTTCCTAATGGCAGCTATATCCGGATCTTCCAACTGGGCCTCACGGATCTGCTCAAATAGAACTGGCTGGGTCTCCAAGGTGGCTAGATATGCTCCTGTGGTTAACCCAAGATTCAACTTTTCCATCTCTCTACTTAACAAGGGTGCGTGATCCTGAATCATGATGGCTGTGCAATATCCCTTGCGACTTAATGCATCAGCTACCACATTAGCTTTTCCGGGGTGGTAGTGAATACCTAAGTCATAGTCTTTTATTAACTCCAACCATCGTCTTTGCCTCATATTGAGTTCCGGCTGTGTGAAGATGTACTTCACGCTCTTGTGGTCCGTAAAGATCTCACAGCGATTTCCGACCAAATAATGCCTCCAAATCTTAAGGGCGTGCACTACTGCGGCTAATTCCAAATCGTGGGTCGGGTAGTTCAACTCATGAGGTCTCAACTGACGGGAGGCATAAGAGATAACTTTTCCATCTTGCATAAGAACACATCCCAATCCTTGGCGGGATGCGTCACAATAGACATGGAAGTCTTTCCGGATATCGGGTAGGGTCAGTATGAGTGCTGACACCAGTCGGGTCTTGAGAGTGCGGAAACTTTCCTCGCATTCAGGAGTCCATTCAAACTTCTCTCCTTTCTGCAACAACTTGGTCATTGGCTTGGCTATCTTAGAAAAATTCTCAATGAATCTCCGATAATATCCGGCCAAACCCAGAAAACTTCGTATCTCAGATACGTTCGTGGGTGGCAGCCAATCCGTAACTGCTTCTACGGTGGCAGGGTCCACTGCGATTCCTTGCGCAGAAATGATGTGTCCAAGGAACTTTACTTCCGCCGTCCAAAACTTACACTTGCTGTACTTGGCGTATAATTGGTGTTCCCTTAGCTTTCCTAAGGTTAACCGGAGGTGAGTCTCGTGCTCTTTCTGGTCCTTGGAATAAATAAGAATGTCGTCTATAAAGACCACGATGAATTTGTCCAAATATTCCATGAACACCTTATTCATCATGTTCATGAAGAATGCAGGGGCGTTGGTCAATCCAAAGGACATAACCGTACACTCGTACAATCCATAACGGGTGGTAAAGGTCGTCTTGGGTATATCTTCTTCTCGAATCCTCAACTGATGATATCCAGAACGCAGGTCGATCTTTGAGAATACCGTAGCTCCCTTTAGCTGGTCGAAGAGATCGTCGATCCGAGGCAACGGATACTTATTCTTGATGGTTACTTCATTCAAAGCGCGGTAGTCTACACACATACGCTTAGCCTTGTCTTCTTTCTTCTCGACGAAGATGACGGGGGCACCCCATGGTGATGTACTTGGTCTGATGTAGCCTTTCCTTTTGAGGTCCTCCAATTGTTGCTTCATCTCAGCTAATTCGTTGGCGGCCATTCGGTATGGTCGCTTGTAAATAGGGGTGGTTCCGGGCACCAGATCAATCCTGAACTCGATGTCCCTATTGGGTGGCATTCCTGGTAAATCTTCTGGGAATACATCTGGGTATTCACTGACGACTGGTATTTCTTCCAAAGTAATCTGATGTAGTCTTGGCCTTCCGGTCTTCATGCTTGGCATCTGGAATGTGACGGCAGTCCCCTCTTCACTGATCACGGTCACTTTCCTCTGGGCACATTCTATTACTCCTTGATGTTTATTTAACCAATCCATCCCTAGAATGAGATCCAAACCTTGACATTCTATTAGAATGGGGTCGGCCCAAAATATCGTGCCTTGGATATCTACCCATACCCTTGGACTAAAGGAATAGGCGAGGGTTTGCTTGCCCGGGGTAGCTATTAACACTGGTCTGGGTAGTTCACTTATGTCCAGGGCATTTCTTTCCACAAAAGCAGTCGATATAAAGGAGTGTGTAGCTCTGGTGTCAAATAATACCACTGCAAGTGATGAATGAACCGTAAACTTACCCATGACAATTTCCGGGGCGGCCTGGGCTTCTTCGGCGGTGACGTGGTTGACCTTGGCGCGGACGGCGGGGTTTGAGGCGACGCCTTGAGTACGCTTGGGATGAGGGCACTGGTGAGAATAATGCCCCTCTTGACGGCAGTTGAAGCAAACTACAGGCTTGTCGTGCATGTCTCTCAGAATTTCCGGCTTCTTGGCCGGGGCGGCTGGGGCGGCTGGTGCGGCGGGAGCGGGGCGAGTTTGTCCGGCTCCGGCATTGGCGGCAGGTGGTGCCGAACGATACACTGGGCGGGGGTGGTACTGCGGTGCTGGTGGAGGAGGGGTGAAATGGGGCCTCTGTGCCATGCCTTGGTTCTGCCTGAAGGCAATCATCCTCTTCTTCTTCAGGTCAACCTTATTCTGTTGGGTCTCCTGAATGATAGCTTTGTTCACCAACTTTTGGAAGTTGGCGAAATCTCCGGAGATAAGCTGTAGGGACAGCTCATCCTTCAATCCCCGGAAGAACTTGGCCTGCCTGGCCGCGTCTGTACGGACCTCCTCAGGTGCGTACCTGGCCAGACGGTTGAACTCGTGCAGGTATTCTGTTACGGACCTGCTCCCCTGCTGTAGGTCTCTGAACTCTTGCTGTTTCTGCGCGATAATGCCGTCGGGGATGTGAGCGGCACGGAAAGCAGTCGAGAACTCCGCCCAGGTATGGACGTGTCCCTCGGGTAGGGTCTCGCGCAAGTTGTCCTACCACTCTGCGGCGGGACCATGAAGTTGGTGGGTGGCGAAGGCCACCTTCTCCTGCTCAGTGCGGGTCAGAAGATCGAGCTTCTTCCCGATGGTACTCAACCAATCCCCAGCCTCCATGGGGTTGGTGGTGCTCGAGAAAGTTGGTGGGCGGACTCGAAGGAACTCCGAGAGTTGAGAGGCGGGAGCGGGAGCTGGTGTGACGGGTCGGGGCAGCTCGGGCTGTTGGTGGAGGCGGAAGAAATGAGCCTGCTGCTCCTGCATCTGCTGCTGCTGTTGTTGCATCTGGTTCAAAAGGGCTGAGACTAGCTGGTTTTGTGTGGCCATCATCTCAACCAGTGTGGGGTGGTTGGCGACTGGGGCTTGCCTTTGCCCAGTTGCTCCCCATTGTGGCAAGTTGCCGCTATCTCCTCCGTTCTGAGGAGCGTTGGAGCCTTGAGTGTTGGTCATCCTGAAGTTTCCAAAGTAGACAACATCTTCTTAGAGGATATTATTATTAAGTTTTATTCCAAAATTGCCGTTCTTGCGGTTACATTTTATTTATCTCTTCATTCATGCCTTATTTTTGACATGAATGGTAATACAATCAAGTAAAAAGAAAAGCAATCAACCCTAAATCTACGTCTATGGTAGCTCAGGGGACGGCTCGATCACGGGCTCGTGAAAGATGGTCGGGGTCGAGGAGCTGGATGGTCCGGCGGGTGGTGCACTGCGGGAGATCCTCTTGGGCCTCACGGTGGGGATCCGAAGGGGTGTCTTCTTGCGAGGCGGAAGAGGTGCGATCTCCTCAATGTCCTTCTTCAATTCTTCGATCTGGTAGCGGAGCTGTGGGTTGGTGGCGACGCGCTGCCGAAGGAGCTCATTCTGATGCCGTAACTCCTCTGCCTCGGCAGCCAAACGGTGTCCCTGCTGGATGCGGCGACGAAGATCTCCGTTCTCGCGGTTCAGATCCTCAGAAGATTGTCGGTAAAAGCTGATTGTGTCGTGCTGTCCATTGGCGTCTTGCAGTGCCTCGTAATGGAGATCATCCATGGCCTCCAACAAGCGCATGGTATGACCAATCGCAGAATGACGCTGGGAGAGTGTGCTGACGAAAACGCTGTGGGGACTCCCTAGAGTGCGAAGAGGCACGAAGCGGAAGTCCGTGTCGTAGAGCTCACTATCGTAGATCATCCGGAGCTCAGTGAGGGCCTGGAGGGCAGTGCGCTGACTGGCAACCAAGAAGGTAGGTCCTCATCCGCGATAGGTGTGAGCTGTCTGAGCGGAGGGTTGGACGACAACGGTGACCTCGCAGAAGCTTTCTTCCTCGTCGGGGAAGACTCCATGGTACATCGGCTCGTGCTCAAATCCGAGGAAACCGATGAGCATGTGCAGTTCGCGGATGAATCCAGTCTCGTCGCGAAGGTTCCCACTCATGGTACGGACTGGCATCTACAAAAGAGACAAAGCTTTTGTGAAAACCTCGGAAGATGAGAGGATAAGTAATTTTTGTAAGAAAATATAGTTAATATAAGTCCTAGAGTCAGGTCTGTTTGGCTTCGTACAGTCAAGTCGGCTCTGATACCATCTTGTCACGTCCCGATTTAATAAATCAGGACTTTATTGAAATTCCATAGAAAATCAATAAAACAAGACGTTCATCATGCGACCACGTACAATACGGGCAATCATTCACGGTTCGTAGACCGCATTAATACAAAAGTGAATAAAAGTGAAGAGAAACTAATAAAATAAGGGTCCTAGATGAACGCCTCCTCCCAGTCTCGCCTTGACTGGGTCGCTACTCCAGACCTTCATCCTCCTCGTAGTAGACGGGCTCTGATGGTGTAAGTCAACGGGGTGAGTACAGATGTACTCAGCAAGCCACCGAATGCAAATATAATGCAAGGTAATAACAAGGGAGAATGTGGCTAGTTTTGCGGAAGCAGCATAATTGTAAAGCATAAGTGTGATCAATTTATTAGTACTGAAAAGTAAACATGTGTATGCATCATCATCTTCTAACTCGAGGGGTACAGTCAGCCCCACCTCGCTCAACAGTCCTTACATGCCATGAATAACTCAACCATTCAAACAATAGTAAACTAACTGCGAGTAGTCACACAACCCGCCCTTGACCGTGGGCTCGGCTTTTCGAAAAGATTGATTTTACTCTGATCAGAGATGTACCACTGTACCCACAAGGCACGCACTCATCACCTACACCAAAGTGTAACGAGATGACCCATTTCACGGGAACTCGTGCCAAAACCTTCCATATAGTCCTCCCCGACTCAACAACACCCTCTTATAGGTTTCATATGGTGTCCCGACGCATCGGAGCCCCACCATACCCCCCTTGAGCCTCGTCGGTACAAGTCGCCCGCAGGCTTGCCCCTTGCCCCCTCCACTATGGTGCATCGAGTCGGAGTATTCCATACTTCCAGTTAGGACTTACCCACTAGACTTGTGGTTGGTATGGAAGTGCTTTGCAACAGATCCCGCAGACCGGTCCTTATAGTGCCCCGGGTGCGACAAACCAATGCCCGAGCTTTAACCCAGAACCCACCATACTTATAACTTAGCCAACTCCAACAGAGTCCAGAGACGAGAATAACGGGGAAATTCATATACAGAATCCAGCTATCTACGACTCATTCTTTTTATCCTATAGCAGTTGTGCCGGTACATTGGGCACTAGCTAATAATTTTATAGTAGAGTGACAAGGAGTTAAGGCCCAATAAGCATGGCTTGGGTTTGCACACAAGGACGGGGATCTAATAAATATAAGTGTAAGGCTTGATTATTGGACTAATGCAATATTAACCTATGAGTTATAGCGATAATTTATTAAAACATGGGCTCAATAATGATCAACTGTTTCCACAGAGGTGGTCGATGACTTGCCTTGATCAGCAAATGGGGATGGAGGAACCTCGGGGTAGAACTCCGGCTCCTCGACGAACTCGTAGTCTTCTCGATACGGAAAAATAAACAGTACATTCAATAAATAGATAAAAAATCCACCAAATAATAAACATACACATTGGTGGGTTTTATTTTGTGGAATAAAGTTTCAATATTCTGGTGAATAAACAATAAACTTATTTTTTAAGGCTTTTCTAATTTATTTTTCTGAATTAATAATTTACCCCTAAGAGGTTTTTATTTTTTTATTTGTTAAAAATATTTTGGGTAACAGTAACATACTGTTTTTATGGCATTAATGTGTAGAGAATAATATTCTGGTTTTAACAAAATTTGAATGGTGAAATTTGGAGTTAAAATGAGCAAGATATGAATTTTCAAAGTTTAAATCAATTTTTGGAATTTTATTTAAACTGGAAAATGGGCTCTGGTCCACGGTGAGCCAGGCCCACGGTGGACCACGGCACTGTGCGCGTGGACCGGCCGATCCAGAGCCGTTGGATCCAGATCCGGCGGCCAGGCGCGAGGCGGGATCCTTTAAGTGGAAATGGACAGCTCAGATTAAAATAGGGCGAACGGGTACGCGTGGACGCTTGAGATCGATCGGGGGTTTTAAGTAACGATCGACGGTTGTGATCGCTCCGTACCCCTTTGACCAGATCTACGGCTGTGATTAAATCCCGAAGGGATTAAACATAGGCGCTCCGATTGCGATCGTGCGGCCAGGATTCAATCCGGCACGGCACGCGCGAAAAGGGGCAACGCACCCTTCGTCTCCGGCGACGGCGGGGCTCGGTTGCAGTGGTGACGACGCCGGCGAGTGCCTACGGGCCTAGTTTTTGGCTAAAATGGAAAGAGGAGGTCGAGACGGTCTCGGCCATACCTTCGGTGGCGACGACGGGCGACGGACGGCGACGACGGCGAGGGTAGACGGCGAGGTCTTTTCGGGTGGTCGTCGGCGACGGTGATCCGGCGGGTTCCACGGCCAACCGAGGGGTGGCCGAGGTTGGGTGGGCTCCGGCGATCACGACGGTGGCAGTGGCGCGGACGGAGGGGGCCGGAGTCGACGGCGATGGCTCGCCTGTCACGCCCGAATTCGGAAATGAACTCGAACCTTTATTAATACTTAAAAATATCCAAAATACAAGATGTTCATAAACCGACGACGCAACGAAATAAAAACATAGAACGTAGCTCATGGGCTACACTTATTACAAAATCAAATAAATGCGGAAGCGAAACAAAAGCGCCTGAAGAACATCTCGATCCCAAAATCCGACTCCTCGACTGGGTCGCTACTCCTGGACTTCATCCTCTTGATAATAAGCATCTAAAAAAAGTAATCAACGGGGATGAGTACAAAAGTACTCAACAAGCCACAGATATGCATATAATGGAGGCTAAATAACAAGGGAGCATATTCTAGGCTTGTTGCATAAATGAGCATATTTAATGTTGTTTAAGCTTTAGTGAGCAAATTTAAAACATGAATATAAAATGCTGAAATAAATATGAACAATAACTATCCACTACCTCGAGTTGCACACCTGTGCCAACTCGCTCTTTCAACCCATTCCATCATGTTCAATGCTTTCACACAAAAATGCAGAAAGTAAATGCTAACTGCGGAGAACATCACTAGGCCGCCCATGACCGTGGGCACGGCTTTTCGAAAAGTTTATACTCTGATCAGAGGTGTACTACTTTACCCACAAGGCACAAACCCGGTGTGCACCAGGATACCACCACGATACCCTGACCAAGTTCATGCCAAAACCCGTCATATGAATTGACTCAGCAAGAGGACAACCACACCAGGTTTCGCCCACGCTCCACTGAGATCTCACCCGAAAATCATGGGTAGACCCCGATTGGCAGACGTAGACCCCCTTTCGTGCCTCGTCGGACCAAGCCACCACCTGGCACTCCGGGTTAAGTGAACTTGTCCCCTCCGCTCGGTGCATCAAGCTGAATCGACCCATACTTCGAATTAGGCCTTACCCATTAGACTTGTGGTCAGTACTGTTATGCTTCGCAACAGATCCCGCAGACCGGTCCTTATAGTGCCCCGGGTGCGACCAACCAATTTCCGAGCTTGCACCCGGAACCCACCATGCTCAATGCAACACCATTCTCCACGCTTCAAGTCACACAACTCAGAATCACAATGAGAAGAGATATAACAAAGGTATAGAGACGATCCACCTGTCTAGTAATAAATATAAATTTTAATGCTAGCAAGTGTGCCTCTACTTTAGAGCACTAACTAATAAATTTTATAAGGCGACAAGGAGAACGGAGTACAAAGCATGGCTTAGGTTTGCACAACAGGGATAAAACTAAACTTTAACTAAATAATTAAAAGTGTAATCTAATGCATTTATTAGCCTATGGGTTTTAGCAATAATTTAATAAAAATGGGTTCAACATGATCAACTATTTCCACGGAAATAAATCTGTGACTTGCCTGGATCCTCGTAATACTGGTACGGGTCTGCAGCAGGAAAAGATGACTCCTCGAAAGCCTCAACGTCGACTAGACACGCAAACCGAGGAAAAATAAATTAAAACAGTATAAAAGACATCATGAACAGTACAATTAAAGTGCATGAAATTAAAGAGAATAATTTTCTGGATTTCTAAAATTTGAATGGGCAAAATCCGAGTTAAATGAACTTACTATGAATTTTTGAAGTTTAAAGGGTTTTCTGGAATTTTAGAAATCATTTTCTGGATTTTAAAACCGCCCTGGTCCACGGTGGACCGAGACCACCGCACACCAGCGCACTATTGGCGTGGACCGAATCAACCTGGGCTGCACGATCGGCATCCGACGGCTGGCGGCGAGGCGGGCGCGTTAAATGAAAATGGAGCGCTCAGATTTAAAGGACCGAAGGGGTACGCATCCAACGGCTCGGTTTAAATCCGGCACACACACGGCAACAGCGCGCGTGGTGGCTTCGTCTCCGGCGACGGCCGAACCACGGCGAGCGGCGCACGGCGGCGGCGGCGGCCTAATGCCCTGGGAGAACGCAAAAATGGAACTAGGGGACGGAGGGGGGTCGATCGGTACCGGAGTTGACGACCGGAGGTGACGGCGGCGGCCGGCGGCGACGATGAAGTGGAGGAGGACCTCGGGTTGGCGACGGCGGCGGCGCTCCGACTGCCGAGGGCTCGACCCGAGGCGAGGCCGAGGACCGGAGCGCGGTGGCGGACCCGAAGAGGTGGTCAGCGACGGCTACGGCGGTGAGCAGCGGCGGTGGGCGATGGCTGGGCGCAGAAACAGAGCCGGCGGAGGCGCTGTGCGCGGAAGCAAATTCCGGCGAGGGCGGAGGCGGTTTGTGGCGAATGAAAAGGGCTTCGGGTGCGGGCTGATTTAAAGAACCGGATGGAGGGGTTAACGGGGTCTAGAGATAAGGGGGAGGGCGCCGGAGTTCTCGGGGAGGAGGTTGGGGCGGCGGCGCTCGCGCGGAGAAGAAGGAGGCGGTTAGGGCGGCGGGGTCTGACATGCGGACCCGGGGCGGCAGCGAGCGCGCGAGGGCTGACGGGTGGGACCCGCTGGCTAGAGAGGGAGAGGGGAGGGCTGGCGCGGACGAGTGGCGCCGACAGGGCGGGCCCACTGGTCAGAGAGAGAGGGGGACGGAGCGGGCTGGATTGGGCCGGCCAGAGAGAAAAGGGGGTTGCGGCCCACTAAGGCTTTTAAATTGTTTTTCGAATAAAAAATAATTCAGGAAATTGGTTTTGAAGTTTAAAATATGAATTTGAATCTCAAAAATTATGAAATAATTTTGTAAAATATTTCAAGGTGTGAGGAGTCTTACAAAAATATAAAAACTTCAAAATTCGAAATTTTTCTCAGTGTTTTAGATTGCAAAATCATTTCTGCCTTTAAAAACTTTTGAATGCAAAATTTGGTTTTGAAACTTTGAAAATTTCAGGTTTACGGTTAATTTAAAATGCGGGTGTTACATCGCCGGAGGTGGAGCAGAGCCGAAGTTCGTAAAGAGGGCGACGACGCTCTGCTTTTGCGCGGGGTGGGCTCTGCTGGTGTGAGCTGAGGGCGGTGAGGGGAGGGGTTCTTATAGGGGTCGCCGGCGGTGGATATGGCAGGGTAATTGGAGGAAACCGAGAGGGCACCTTCCTTTTCCGGCGAGGTTTCCTATCTCCTCGGGTATGCTTCCTTATGCGCGAAGATGCGTCAGCTATAGAAGGAAAGGGGGCGGTGGCGCTCGGGGAAGGTGATCCGGGGTTGATCGGGCGGTATCGGGCGGCCGGCGGCAGGGAATCCGAAGGAGATCGCTAGAGAAAGGAAAGGGGATCCCCTGCCCGGGAGGAAGACGATCCTGACAGGTGGACTCCACCTGCCAGTGAGCGAGCGCGAGGCCAATGGCGCCGACAGGCGGGCCATACCTGCCAGCGGGAGAAAGGGGGCGCGGCTGAGGCTGACTGGTGGGCCAGGCGGGGACGGGCGCGGGAGAGAGAGGAGGGAAGCGGCGCCGACAAGCGGGCCCCACTAGTTAGTGACTCACGGTTGGGCTGGGCTGGGCTGAGGGCGAATTCGGGGTTGAGGCCCATTAAGATTTTTAATTGTTTTCTGATTTAAAATAAATCCAGTAATTCATATATTTTATTAAGGATTGAATCTTTGTTGATAAAAATTTGGAAAAATTTCTAAAATTATATTTTGGCCTCTAGTTTATCTCATAAAATTTTCATGTCCAAATTTTGAATATTCCTTCCTGTTTGGCTTTATTAGGGCTCTTTTAGGATTTTCTTTAATTATAAATTCAAGAAATGTATTTAATAATATATTTCCTTTATTTTAATTCCTTTTTTATTTCTGGGATGTTACACTAATGAGTGCAAGATGTTCAGGCAACAGATACAATCGGCCGTGGAGCAAGTCCGAATCAAGTTTGATGACGGGGAGAAGCCCATGAACATCAACGGTCACCCGTTCCAAGTCAACATAGTGCACACGCATTACGGTGGTGACCGGCGAGCAAGGGGAGGAAAGCGAATCGGCAACAACATCACCTTATCGGGGCTCATTAGGAAATATCAAAGGAGGTTAGAAGAGAGGGAAGATAATGAAGACAGCTGGGGCTACTCATGTTTCAATCACCATTGGAACAACGAGTTCTTTAGGCTTTGCTGGAACGAGGGGTTACACCTACCATCCATAGACGACTGCTCGGAGTGCGGTGCTCAAGGCAGAACGCAAGATGGTCATCTGCCACACAACATCAAGCTCAGGCCGCATGATCGAGAAACATTGCACCAAAGGTTGTTGTCTCCACGGGTTCCGGTGCTGGAAAGACTTGGTCCCCTCAATCCCGAAGCAATTGTCCAGATGGCCAACGACGATGAAGACAGGACAAAGAGACCACAGTGGTGTCCCTCGGGGATGTTCACGAGAATCCAAAAGAAAAGGGTATAGCGCCTGCGGCAAAGAGAAGGGAAGACACAAGTATACAAAGAGGAGACTGATCGACCATAGAGAATTAAAAGTGAATGGTGACTAAAGGACAAGGCCGACCAGAATGACAAAGAGAAGGGTGTGGAGGTAAACATTGTTTTCTTCCTTCCCGCAGAGTATCAGGCGGTCCGTGAAGACGATGAGGATCATACTGATACAATGGCCCCATTGATGCTGGCTTCCCAACCAGCAATTTTTGATAAGCCAAAAGATCTTGAGCATCGACACCTAAGACCTCTCTACATCAAGGGGTTGGTTAACGGGAAACCGATGTCCAAGATTATGATAGACGGAGGGGCGGCTATCAATTTGATGCCTTATGCCACCTTCCGCAAACTTGGAAAGACGCCAGAAGACCTCATCAGGACTAACATGGTATTGAGGAATTTCGGCGAGTACTAAACGTGGAGCTGACAGTTGGAAGAAAGACAATGATGACCACATTCTTCGTGACAGAGGGGAATGGATCCTACAACTTGTTATTGGGACGTGATTTGATAGATGCAAACTGCCGCGTCCCCTCGACAATGCACCAGAACCTCATACAATGGGTCGACGACTAGGTGGAAATAGTCCTCGTCGACAAATCGGTTAACATAGCTACAACCGATTTATCGGTATGGGAAGTGGAAGGGGTCATTTGTTTACCGGGAGAAGCTTGAGACGACAATTTTCTTGAAATATCAGATGACGTTATCAAGCCGATCACCGAAGAACTGCCTAGAATCGTCCTGTAGAAGACGACGCCAAAGGAAGCAGAAGGCCTCCGACGAAAGAGGAGTGAACTAAAATTGCTTCAGAAGACATGGGAAAGGTCGAACATGCATGGTGAACAGGGCCCAAACAACCGATGCCGATGGCATCGCCCTTAGACCAAAGCACAACATGACTACTTCGACGAAGACCGAAGCAAAGCCCAGAGCATGAGAAGAGGCCGGACGAGGAACAGTGAAGGAAAACTTCCCGACCATTCGGACGGAGCCTAGAGGTTTCTACGTATTAAAAGCCGATGGCATTACCTTGAGACAGCCGATGTAAAGGCATCGCCTCTAAAAGGTCATGAAAGGGATGAGACAAGAAAAACTTAAGGTAAGTTATCAAGTGGAATATGAAGGGCTAACACATGGGTCAGTCGACGTCGATACCACCTTCGGACGACCGATGCAATAGCATCATAATCCACAGAAAGAATTCGAAGATGAAAAATGAAAATTTCCCAGAAATTTACACAAAGTTAACAGAAGAGGAGAAAATTGCCCAGAAGGCTCCCAGAAGTCCTACCCTTGAATCGGCTCCTACCCCTAGACAACCGGTTGAAGTGCATTTGCCCGATCGATGACCTAGGTCCGTCTCCCGCTGGCCCATGCAGAAGGAGTTGGGGCGCGAGCGCCCAAGTTTGTAGTGGCCATTATCGACCCATATTTTATCGGTCGGCCATTGGAGCTCACCAGGGGGCATCACGGTCAACATCCTGTAAGGAGCAAGTTAATTAGATGTAACAAAAGGGTGGGTGGTGGGAGGCGAAGGAATAAGGAATCAAGATGTATACCTTGGGCTTTGTGTCAGCGTCATCTAGGTGAAGTCACTCCCGGTTGAACAAGGAAGAACAGTTGAAGACGTGTTGCTTCAACTCATCCCACCATCGGCAAAAGGCAAGGAAGGTCGTTCAGAAGGAATCCCATCAGTCATATGAGAAAGACGGCCCCACTCTAGAGCACTCGTGACCCTTCCGCGAGTTCATATCTGGCCAATGAAAAAGAGATGGGGTGGGAGCTGACCAAAGCCTAGTTGCCGCGAGGAGACCAATGGGTGATAAAACTTGTAAGAGCACTACCAGGGGTACCCATCGGTAAAATCCATGGGGAGCAAGCAAGGAAAAGTGACTGCCGAGAACATACGAAAGGATTCCGCGTTCCGAGACACGTCGGGCAGAATGATCCGGCAAGGGTGCTCGTATTCCGATGGTATCCAAAAGGAAACCAGATGAACCGATCAGAAAATCCAAGATAATAACATTTAAAGAAAATGACCAAGGTCGTGGGAGACAAAGGAAAAGGAGTGTTGACACGAAAATGTGCCCCCACACTTGGGTCAGTTCGACGATCCAAAAGTGTGTGGATACTTAGGAACATGCCTAAGCATAACACAACACTAACGTCGCGTTCCGACTACCCTTAGCAGTGGAAAGGGGGTAGAGTCGCCAGGTAATCAGATCACACAGAAATAATCCAATTAGCTGAAAAGAAATATATTTAAATAAAATAAACCAGTCAACTGAACGGAGCTAGACCAGTTCGAAGTGTACCGTGCGAAGTGTTCACCGAAGGAGGCCTTTGGCGTCTGGTGCAAAGGGTTCGCCGAAGATAGCCTTCGGCGTTCAGATTGATTTGGTCGAAGATAGACTCCAGACAGATTTCTGACGTGAAGTAACAAGGCGATAGAAATCTGTTACGTAGATTAACGGGCACTTCACGAGTGAAGTAACAAGGTTTACCACAGTTTCGAGGTGGCCGGCGGAGGGCTTCTAAGCAAACCCATGAAGGTAGTACAGGAAAGTAAAAGAAAATAAAAGGTGCGGTTCAAACTAGGGTTTGAAGTTGATTTGTGTCGGGGGGTCTAATGAACCGGCCTCACCCCTATATTTATAGGGGCTAGTCTTCTTATCTCTAAGGCTAATCTGGTAGGATTCGGCCTAATCAAGTTTAGGGATAAAAATAGCCAGAATGACTCAAACTCTATCTCTGAAAACCGCTCGAAGTGGGCCTTCGGTGAGGCCTGCTGAAGCCTGCTCCTCGGGCCAAAGGTAGCAGGACGCTAGAAGGCTTCCGAAGCCTAATGTTCGATGGGCCTTCGGCCCTGTAAGGCTTCGGCCTGATCTAGGGCTTGTGTATTTTTGGCCCAAATTACCAAAATTGATATTTTGACAATCTTGACAATTTAATGCCATTTTTGCCATCAATACATGTTCCCCTGCATTTTAGTGAACTAAAAGCATAACGGGCTAAGGACGATACTTCCTATATCGGCTTTTTGACACTTTCAAGCGCTTTGCCATACACTTGGGAAGGTACTTTTTCTAGTATCTGCCATTCAAAGCTCTTCGAAACCGCTCTCCTTGTAGGGATTTTAACACATGCATTACCTGGAGCGATTTCAGCTATTTTGAAAGGGCCTTCCCAACTAGGCGACCATTTACCAAATTTGGGGCTCTTAGTGCCTAAGGGCAAAATCGTCTTCCAAAACCAAATCACCAACTTGAAACGATTTTGGTTTAACTTTTTTATTGTAGGCTCTAGCTATTCTCGTCTTGTCCTCTATAGCTTCTAAAGCCCTCAACCTTTTATCGGTCACTTCTTCTATATTATCTTTTAAAAGAGTTTCATATTCATCGACCGATAAGCCATCTTTCTTAAGAAATCTTAAAGAGTCAAGATCCACTTCTACTGGTAGAACGACTTTTTGCCCATATACTAGCTCATATGGACTAACTTTGGTAGCACCGTGCTTTGCGACTCTACAAGCCCACAATGCCTCAGAAAGCACTTCATGCCACCTTTTAGGGAACCCTTCAATTTTCTTCTTAATAAGTTTAATCACGGTTTTATTACTAGACTCGGCTTGACCATTGGTCTGAGCATAGTATGGTGAAGAGCTTATCAACTTAATACCATAAAATTCAGCCAAGTCTCTCACTTCTTTAGCAACAAACGAAGTACCCTGATATATAGTGAGAGTTTGGGGAATGCCAAATATATGTATAATGTGATTCAAGATAAAATCGATTATCTAATTGTGAGTCATGTTCTTGAGAGGCACGACCTCGGTCCATTTGATGAAGTAGTATGTCGCCATCAGTAGGAACTGATGCCCTTTTGAAGGAGACTGAATTTGGCCGATGAAGTCCAAAGCCTAACCTCGGAATGGCCATGGTTTGATAATAGGATTAAGTACCGATGTAGGAGCTAGTTGAATATTACTAAACCATTGACACGCTTCACACCCTCTATAGTATTTAAAACAATTCTCAGTTATAGTCGGCCAGTAGAAACCTGCTCTTTTGAGCATCCAACTCATTTTCTGGGCCGACTGATGAGTGCCACAAAGCCCCTCATGGACTTCTCCTATAGCTACTTTGGATTGATCGACATCTAAGCACTTTAAGAGTATTCCATCAATAGTCCGGCGGTATAACACATCATCTAGCAACACGAATTTAAACGCTTGTCGCCGAACTTTTCGATCAATCTTTTGATTGGGATCTCTTAAATACTAGATGATTGGAATTCTCAAATCATCCTTATGGATATCCGGAGGGTTTGCTAACTTTTGTCCTAGAATACTATTTAAGTTGCTAACTTCGGACTGCCCCCGGGCCTCTCCTGCTTCTGCCGAAGGCTGACTGGATCGGCTGTGCGGTGCCGATCAGAACAAAGCCTTCCGTCGGAGGGGTCCGACGTGCGATGGCTTCTACCGCCCAGAAGGCTTCGGCATGAGGGCTCCGGCGTGCTGGACCCTTCGGCGGATGAAGGGCTCTGACACGAGGGCTCCAGCACGCAACACCCTTCGGTGGCCAGAGGGGTCTGACCCAGAGGGTCTGACGGACCTCGCGCCTGCCTAAAGTTTCTGACTTCGGCAGTGAGACCAAGTATTGGATTTTCCTGTACAGAAAATTTCCCTCTCCTAACCTGATAACCAGATGCTTGCTGAGCCAAATCATTTGCAATTGAGTTGGCTTCTCTTGACACGTGAGAAATTTTGAAGTCGTTAAAGGTTGCAAT
The DNA here is from genome assembly GCA_019279435.1 of Zizania palustris. Classification (NCBI taxonomy): domain Eukaryota; kingdom Viridiplantae; phylum Streptophyta; class Magnoliopsida; order Poales; family Poaceae; genus Zizania; species Zizania palustris. Next base: position 10,303,649 of record JAAALK010000080.1, read on the forward strand.
TATGTCTAAACATCTATCCAAGTAACTATTTAGCAAGCCATTAAAATATTGAGCACGTTTAGCTACTTGTACCACTAACAAAGAATCACCATGTGCATAAACATGTTTAGCACCTATGGATTCTAGCAATTCAAGTTCTAGCAATAAAGCTTCATATTCAGCTTGGTTGTTAGTAGAAGGAAATTTTAAACGGACCGAGGTTTCAAAGTGCATGCCACTAGGTGATATGAGAACTATCCCGATACCTTGGCCATTCTTACAAGATGAACCATCAAAATAAAGCTACCATGGCACTACTTCAACTAGAGCAATATCATTACCTCAATTGACATCTATGTGGTGATCAACTATAAAAGTAGCGACAATTTGTCCTTTCATAGCTGGTTCATAAGCCAAATCGTATTCAATCAAAGCGTAAGCCCACTTTCCGATTCTTCCACTTAGAATCGTTTTTTGCAACATGTACTTTATGACATCGGTTTGGCAAGCGAAAATACATGTGCTAGGGAGAAGATAGTAACGTAATTTGATACATGCGTAATAAAGTGATAAACACAAACATTCCAGAAACACGTATCTAGTTTAGGCGTCCAGCAGGAGGCGACTCAAGAATGTGATGATGTACTCTTTCCCCTCCACTTCCTGAGTTAGTACGGCTCCTATCACGCCATCTTCTGTAGCGATGTACAGCCGAAACAGAATCTCAGCCTTTGGTGCTCTCACCACGGGTGGTGCTGACAAGCACTCTTTAATATTCTCGAAGGCGCTCTGCTGACTTGTCCCCCAAGTAAACTCGGCTTCATTCTTTAGCCGGAGTATAGGGACAAAAGCATCGATTTTGCCAGACAAGTTAGATATAAAGTGACGCAAATAATTCATCTTGCCCAACAATTTTTGCACATCTCTTTTGCATGTCGGCGCTGCAAAGTTTCTAATCTTTTCAAGCCTCTTAGGATCAATTTCAATACCTCTTTAATGATTCATGAATCCTAAGAACTTGCTTGCCGACACACCGAAAGCACATTTGAGTGGGTTCATTTTTAAGACATATTGACGCATCCTATCAAAAGCAATTCTCAAATCGGCTAAGTGGTTTCCCATAGCGTCTGATTTGACCACAACATCATCTATGTAGACTTCTAACCTAACTCCTAGCAATTCATGAAAGATTAATTTCATAGCACGTTGATATGTAGCGCCAGCGTTCTTTAAACCAAAAGTCATAACGACCCACTCAAACAAGCCGACGAAACCAGGGCATCGAAAGGCTATCTTGTAGACGTCCTCTTCGGCCATAAGAATTTGATTATACCAGCGTTGCCATCAAGAAAACTTAGTACCTTGTGCCCTGAAGCATCGTTGATGAACATGTCGGCTATCGTCATGGGGTACTCGTCCTTGGGTGGCTTTGTTTAGATCCCTGAAATCAATGCAAACTCGTATTTTGCCACTCCCCTTCTTCTCTACAGGCACAATGTTAGCGACCCTTAGCATACATGCATGGCCTAATAAACTCAGCCTTGAGTAAACGCTCTATCTCCTCTTTAACTCGGTCGTAGACGGCCGAATTAAAGCGATGAGGGGGTTATTTATAAGGTCTAAACCCGGGTTTAATAGGTAGTCGATGCTCCACGAGCTCGCGGCTTAGTCCCGACATCTCGCTGTACTCCCATGCGAAACAATCAACGTACGACTGAAGCAACTTTATTACTTCGGCCATCTCATCAGCCTGTAGATGTTGGTTTACAAAAGTCGGCCTTGGAATGCTACCATTGCCTATATCGACTTCTTTTAAGGGATCGACCGACACAAAACCTTGTCCTAACTTTTCTACTTCGCTATAGTCTTCAATGGCCTCGACAATACCATCTTTAGAAGACCGATATTGGTCTACGCGCGACTTTAGCCAATCAAGATTATTTTTACTAGACATGACTACTAATTTAAAAATAGACGTGCTACACTAGCCAGCTTTACATACATTGGTACAAAGCGTCCCCCGGATACGCTAACGAAGTCGTAATCTGAGAGGTCTCTACCTAATAGACACTCTACTTTGTTGTGGATGGCGTCGATGGATACATCGGCCAATGCTACTTGGGCCGAAATGTTTGTTGGTATGACTTTTACGTCATCGCCGTCTCACTGTATCAGGCATTGGTGTAAAGTAGAAAGAATACAACAATTCGCGTGAATCCAGTCATGCCCGAGCAGCACGCTGTAGTTACCTTGCACGTCAACGACGAAGAATGCCGTTGGCAACGTCTTGTTACCTACTGTTAACTCCATGGAGAGTACGCCTTTTTCCTCGGAACTCTCGCCGTTGAAGCCGTTGAGCATTAAGTTAGTTTTCTTTAAATCTTCCTTGCTCCCGCCAAGCTTCTTCAACAGAGAGTAAGGCATTAAGTTAACAGTGGCGCCACCGTCGATAAGCATTCTGGAGATCGGCTTTCCGTCAATGTGACCCCTGACGTAGAGAGGCTTTAGGTGGCGAGCCGTATCCTCGGGTTTCTCAAAAATAGCATTGTGTGGGCCGAGGTTCAACTGAGCGACTTTGGCCTCGTCTTCTGGCAGGGCGAACTCGGCGGGCAGCATGACGACGTTGATGTCCATCGCCTGAGGTGCAGGTCCTACGGAGAGCGTTGTATACAATTCTGGCTAAGTTTTTTATCTCCATCCGGCTGGATTAATAGCAGATTAGATCAGAGATTAAGCCCCTATAAATAGAGAGGCGAGGCCAGCGTAGAGGCCCCCCCAACACAAATCAAACCCAAAGTCCTAGCTTTGATCGCATTTACTTTACCTTTATTTTTCTGTACCTCTTCGTGGGTTTGCCTGGAAGCCCTCCGCCGGCCACTTCGGAACAGTGGTAACCCTTGTTACTTCGCTGGTGAAGTATCCGTTAATCTACGTAATAGATTGCTATCGCCTTGTTACTTCGCATGTGAAGTATTCGCTAATCGAAGGACGTCAGGACACCCTTCGGAAGTATTCGTTGGTGAAGTATTCGCTAATTGGAGGTACCCGAAGCTGAGAGATCGGTTTCGGAGGTCGTCAGGACACCCTTCGGCGAGAGTACAGGCTTCGACGACAGGCTTCGCCAGCACACTTTGTCACAACAGGCTTCGCCACGCTCATACCTCGCTCTGGACGAAGTCGCTCGCGCGTGGCGTGTGGGTTATTATTTTGTACTTCGCTGTATCAGAGACTTTGCGCCGAACCCTGCCGTTCGGAGGTGATTGTCACGTCCCGGTCCGTTCGGAGTCCATCTTCGACTAGACTAATCCGAACGCCGAAGGCACCCTTCGGCGAGACACTTCGCACCGGACGCCGAAGGTATACTTCGGCGACCCCTTCACACCAGACTTCAAAGTAGACAGGCTCCAACTGGTTTGCTGATTTTATTTTGTTCAATATATTTCTTTTGGCTAATTGGATTATTTCGTGTGATCTGATTGCCTTGTGACTCCACCCCCCTTATCACGACTAAGGGAAGTCGGAACGCGACGTCAGTGCTGCGTCACGCTTAGGCTTGTCCCTAAGTATCCGCTCATTTTTGGACCGTCGAACTGACCCAAGTGCGGGGGCGTGTTTCCATGTCAACAACTGGCACATACTGTATCGTCTGACCACTGAAACTCACCAAAGGGGCATCCCGATCAACGTCCCGAAAATAGAAAGTCTAAGTCAGAAAGATTAGCAAGGGCGAAGTAAAGATAAATGCACATTACCTCAAGTCCCGTGCCAGTGTCATCTTAGTGGAGCCGCACCCGGTAGGCCAGCGATGAGCGGTTGAAGACGTGTTGCTTCACCTCACCCCACCATCGGCGAAAGGTTAGGGAAGTCGCTCGATAAGTGGTCCGAGAAGCAAGGCCCCCAATATGAATCCCCTCGGTCATCCATGAGAGGAGACGCCACTCCCAAGGGTTTAAGACTCTCCCGAGAGTTTGGATTTGGCCGATTAATAAAAGGTGAGGCGGGAGTTGGCCAAAACCCAGTTGGCGGGAAAAGACCGAGGGGTGGTAAAACTCATAGGAAGACCCATGGGCATGTTCCTCAGTGAAGTTAGCAGGGAGAGATGGCCGATAAGAAAATATTGAAGGATGCGTCGTTCCGGGACACATCAGGGAAAACCAATCGGTTGGGAAAAGCATTCTCCGCATAAAAATCGAAAGGGAACCAAACGACTCGGTTGGAGAATCCAAGATAAAAGGTCTTGAAAAAATCGGCCAAAGACACACAAGAAAAGGGGGTGGTAGAAGAGGACCTTGCCACCTCACCTAAAGAATAGCAAATACGATAAGTGGGGATGGCCGATTCTGGAAAACCAGTCGGAAAAAGTGATTGGCTAAAAGGGGACCATCCAACGACGTCGGCGGTGTATACATTGAGCCAAAGTTGGAGGAACCAACTGAGGCCCTTGGGACGGTCAATGAAATTACCGGCCGATGGGTCGACCGATACCATGTGAAGGAAGCGATATACCGCCCCAAGGAGATAACGAACGAGTGGAACTCGTGTGCCGGCAGCCAGCCATTTGGCTAGGAAACGGAACTAAAAGGTTGGGGCGAAGGTTAGTATGCAGAAGACAAACTCTTCTATCCAAAGATTCAAGAAGGCGGTATGCTCGACAGTGTCTGTAGGACTATTTTTCTTGTTGTGCCTTAAAATTTAGCGGTCCGAGTTGTTAGCCGGCACAACCCTGAGAAGGGAAGAAGGTTGATAGCGGAAATCAAAGTGGTCGGCCGATGAGTCGATATCTAGGCCGGTAAAAGTAAATATCAAGTAAAGGACTCATCGGCCCGTGACCAAAAATGAAGGCATTTAAAGCATCGGACCAAAAATAATAAGATGTGGCCATCATCGGATCGTTGAGGTATGGTTCAGCGAGAGAAAGGCTGATGCAATGGCCGATGTCAATGTCATCCCAAAGGGGGCGAAAGACAGTCGATACCCTAAGGTACCAGTCGCGCTAGCCAGAGATAGGAGAAGAGGAGTAGTTGAAGCCATAGCCCCATACGGAGGGGTCCATGGGGGAACTAGGGATGGCAATCGGGTATGACGGGTACGGGTAGTGCATACCCATACCCGTACCCATTTACCCGACGGGTAAAAACCCATGCCCATACCCGCCGCTCATGGGCATCGTATACCTGCAGGCATACCCGTTTACCCGCGAAGAGAAACTACAACGAAGGCTGGCCCTAGCAGCGATGGCGCTCGGTGGGGAAGATACGGGCTGACTTTGTGTAGGACCGAAAGTAGCAACCAGAAGGGGGGTGAATGGGCGCCTTGAAAATTCTTGCGAATCAATGGCCTTTTCCCAACACCCAACGCACATCGACAAACCACCAGTTGAAGCTAACAGATCTAAACCAAGAAAATAATCTAGCCTAAAAACAACCGGTGTCCTAGACAAAAAGACACCACAAAGTGTTCAAAGACATATTAACAGATCATTCAATACATGAGTATTCAAGCTTCATGAAAGTAAATCATCACAAGCATTTAATATAAAAGCACGCGAAACAAGAGAAGATCTTACTATTCAAAGTTGTCTCCAGTTCGATACATGTCGAAGCCCGTTCGAAGTCATCATGCGAAGTCTGTAGTCGTGCACTTCGAAGCCCCTTCGAAGCTTGTGCCTTGGAGCCGAAGTTCGTATTTCTAGGACTTCGAAGTATTCGGCTCGCAGCAGCACACTCCGATCTATCAACTGGAAACCGAAGCTTTCATCATGGAGCAAGCTTCGATCCTGTGCAAACAAAAACAAGTGAAGCATGTGCTGTTCGTTGTGGAGACCACGCGAGTACTTCAAACCTCGATCTCTTCGTCACAGCAGCCGAAGTCTACATGTACTAGTACTAACGAAGCTTGCCTTCGCAGCGCCTTCGCATAGAACAAAATCCCAGCACTTCGACGAAACATGACCAAACCACGTGCCTAGAAATCTCCGGCTAAAAAACTAGCTTGACTGCCTAGCGTCCATGAGCGACCTCCCACGCAAGAGCTGACACCAGAATAGAGCCTAGCAGCCTAGCTACAAGAAGCAACAACAGCAAAAAAAGTACTACTATGCACTAGCTGTCTAGAAACTTGCGTGCGAGGCTACAGTACCCATCAGCAGGCTAGTTGCTGTTGCTAGCCAAAAGCAAACTCCGTAGAATATTGCTGCCTCGAAAACATGTCGTGCTAGTTGTAGCCTGTAGTGCTACGCTTCTTGCTGCAGGTGCTATACTGCAAAGCTACAGACAAGAAGCAATAGCTGAGAATAAGAAATAAAGCCTAGCTTGCTATCTAGCCTGCGGCCAATCGAAGCTAGCTACCGAATAAAATAAGCAACGGGAGAAAAACTGCTCGATGGGAAAGCTGCGCAAGCAGGAGAAATTGTAGAGGCTTCGAGAATAAAGAATAAAAATCTCTACGGCGAACTCAGATCAGAAGAACAAACATGGTACAAACAACGAGGCGACTGAAAAAATAAATCCACATCGTGACGTTTGATGTCTGAGACAGGAAGAATAGAACCCGATTTCGCGATTTCTCCAAGAACCAGAGCTGCGGTCCCTAGTGAGTATGCGATGAACAGCAGCGGCGATCACAGAGCAAAAAGAATAAAACTCGCCGGCGGCGGAAACAGGAAGAACAGAGAAAATGACCCAAACTTTAGTGAGATTAAACTTGATTTCAGAATGGGTGACCCTAACCCTAGGGTATTGGGGCCTATTTATACGCAGCCCAATAAATGGGAAAATGAAAAAAATACCCCTAAGGTTTTTACAGACGCTGAATAAAAAATGGAAAAGACCGAAATGCCCTTAGGATTTTTTACAGACTCGACTGACAGACTGTGGGCCTAAAGGCAAAATAATAAAAACCTAAATAAAGATAACTTGTCCTGATGCAGAGCTTTCGTAGCAGCTACGGCTTCGCCTTAGAACGGTCAAATCTGAGATCAGCGGTCTATTTTGCGCCGAAACTGACAAAGCGTCCACCGTCTTCGCACCGGGTACCCGGATTGGGCCGGCCCGATTCCGCAGATCCCTCAGCCCAGCAATCGCTCACCGCTCGTGTACCCGGATTGGGCCAGCCCAGTGGATCCTCTGTTGCTCCTAGCCCATGTACCCGGATTGGGCCAGCTCGACTTCGCGGCCCCTCTACCCGACAGTCGCTCACTGCCCGTGTACCTGATTCACATGCAGCCCAGACACAACATGTCTTCTCTTCTCTTCGTGTCCTCTTTGACTTCTGTTGACAATCACTCATCACATCTGGAGCCATGAGGTCCATGCTCTTCAACATGACTCCTCAATCTCTCCCTTGATGAGTGCATTGTCAACACTTCTCTTCATCATCTATCCAGTACCTGCAAGCACATGTGGAAACACGAAAAACAAAACACAAGAAAATAGAAAAGAAGAAAATAAAAGTTTAACCCTAATGACCAAAAGCCGAACAAAAACAGGAAAGCGGTCATTATGGTTAACCAAAAATAAAGACTCAAAACGAGTGCAATCTCAGAATTATCAACAAGGATATCCAAAGAGTAAGGATAAACAGGACAAAAACTCCCCCTGAAACAAATCCCAGAGAAAGCCAAAACTCCCCCTAAACTCTTCTAAGAGAACGAGTAACTCAAAATTTCTCCCCCTTGTTGACAATTGGACTCATCAAGCGAGACTAAATGCACTCTAAACGGACAAAAACACAAACTCCCCCTGAAATGCACCTCCCCCTCAAAATATGCAATGAATGCAACTGGGGTGCAGGTGGAGTGAAGAAAGCATGCTTCTTAGATATGATTGACTGCAATTACAACATCTAGCAGGTATAGCAAAAGACATAATGTCTAAGACACATGGCATTATCAGTGCAACAGATGATATCTAAAGAAAGTCATTGGCACGCATTTTCAATTTTTGCAAACAAAAACATCACCACATTTTCTAGTCGACAAGAAAGGTAAAGCATGAGATGCAGAAGCTAACTGATATCTACCAAGATAAGCATTGTCCAGAACAAAGTGCTTCAACAAACTTGTTATTTTTAATTTCAGCCTTTTTCTTTTCCTTTTTCATTTTTGCCAGGGGTTATTTGCATGTCAAACCTTATGCTAACCGACCAAGTCAAGCCTAGGCCAGAACTGGACCATCAGAAGCTAAAGACATTGGTCTTGGCATACACTACCATGTCCTAGTTCATACCAAAGTGCTATGGTAAGCAGTCCAGAACAATGCAATGCGACAACGCAAACCCACCTGGATCTTTTCAAAATATGCATAAAAAGGCATGGATTTTCATTTTTCTGATTTTTTATCATTTTTATAGCACATTTTCCATGTTAAAGCATATAGATGTCCAAGTTGCATATTTGCATCTAAGTAAGGATCTAGCTACAAGGCATGTAATAGATAGCAAAAGCATTCAGCCTACACATGCTAGTTACCAGAATCAATGGTGATCATTTTTCATTTTTAAAGCATAAAAGCCATGCATATGACAGATATCAGACATATCATGTGAACTGAAGCAAAGCATGATCATCGACAAGTAATCAAAAGCATATACTAGCGAGAGTAAGTAAAGCAGATCAATCATATAACAGAAGCAGGCTCAAAGTGTGATATGTGAATATGAATGATATGAACACACACAAAAAGACTCAAAAAAAGAGTAAAGAAGAAAGAAAACTGACTCAAAATATCCTAAAAAGGATACACAACACCCAAATCCCCTCGCAAATGCTCAAAAGTAGACTGATCTAGGGGTTTGGTGAAAATGTCAGCCAACTGATGATGGGTATCAACATGAACAAGGTCAATGACACCTTTCTCATATTGATCTCTCAGAAAGTGAAAGCGCACATCAATGTGTTTGATTTTTGAATGGAGACAAGGTTTTTCCCTACACTAACTGCACTGGTGCTATCACAAAACAGAGGAACTCTGGTAGGAAAGAACAACCCAAAGTCTCGCAAAGTGGAAATCATTCAAACCAACTGTGAGCAGCAGCTAGCAGCAGCTACATACTCAGCCTCAGTGGTAGAAAGCGCAACTCCAGACTGCTTTCTAGAAGACCAAGAGACGAGAAGAACCAAGAAACTAGCAAGTACCGGAAGTCGACTTGCGATCCAACCGGCACCCACCAAAGTCAGCGTCCGAAAAGCCAGATAAATCAAGAGACGATGATGCTGAATAATAAAGACCTAGATCCGACGCATAGGTAAGATACCTGAAAATGCGCTTGACAGCCTACCGATGAGACGCGCGTGGTGAAGACTGGAAACGTGCGCACAGTCCTACGGCAAACTGAATGTTTGGCCTCGTCGCCGTCAAGTACAGCAGCGATCCGATCATCCATCGAAACTCTCTCTCTCATTGACCTTGATGCCACTCTCGTCCTTGTCCAGCCCCCCAGATGTACCCATTGGGGTCATCTGAGGCTTCAGCTCTCCACCAAAGTCGAATTTCTTCAGCATGTCCCGCGTGTACTTACTCTGGTGGATGAAGATGTTGTCCTTGGTCTGCTTGATCTGGAGTCCTAGGAAATACTTGAGCTTACCCATGAGGCTCATCTCAAACTCACTGTGCATCTGCTCAGAAAACTTGGACACAAGCGCATCAGTAGAACAACCAAAAATGATATCGTCCAGGTAAATATGAGCAATCAAGAAATATGAGGCATCTATGAGCAAGAAAAGAGTTTTGTCCACAGAACCCATCACAAAGCCCTTCCCCAACAAAAACTGCTTCAACCAGTCATACTAAGCCCTAGGGGCTTGCTTCAGACTGTATAAAGCTTTCTGCAGCTTAAAAACATGTCGAGGAAACTTAGGGTTCTCAAAACCGAGGGGCTGCCAAACATAGACCTCCTCCTCTTTGTACCCGTTCAGAAAAACACTCTTGACATCCATTTGAAAAAGCTTAAAACCCTTCAAAGCGGCAAAAGCTAAAAGAATGCGAATGGACTCAAGACGGACAACTGGGGCGAAAGTCTCCTCAAAGTCAATACCCTCTTTCTGGCAAAAATCATGGACCACTAGTCGAGCTTTGTTGCGCACCACAACCCCATCTTCACCTTGCTTGTTTTTGAACACCCATTTGGTGCCTATGGGGTTGCATCCGGGTGGCAGCTCAACTAGTGTCCAAACCCGATTGCGGACAAAATTCTCAATCTCTTCTTGCATGGCATTTATCCAATTCGAATCAGAAAGAGCATGAGAAACGTCTCTTGGCTCAAAAGAGGCAACAAATGCAGACTCAGCAAACACAACAAGCGAGTCAACAGAAGAGTGCAAAGTTCTCTCAGTAAGATCACCGATGATGAGCTTGAGGGGTGATCACGCTGAACTGCTCGGGATCCCAGATGATCTGAAGTCACCTCACCGGAGTCAGCAACTGGCACCTTTGGACTCGACTGAGGGGGCTCGATCGAAGTGGAAGAAGTGATCAGAGGTCCGCCCTCGTCCTCAGTCGAAGTCTCAGAAGGTGTGGGTTCTGCAGGCTGTGCAGAAGGCCCACCCTCATCGACAACAGGAGTGTCATCATCTTCCTCGAAGATGGACTCTCCAAGCTCATCATCTCCAGAAAGCTCAAAAGAGGGGGTCAAAGAAGGCAAGGACTCATCAAAAGAAACCTCGCAAGTCTCGACAAGCTACTGGGAGTCGAGGTTCCAAACACGGAAACCTCGAGAATGCAAAGCATAACCAAGAAAGAATCCATCCCAGCAACAAGACTCAAACTTGTCCAAATGCCCTCCCTTCTTGAGCACAAAGCACTTGCAGCCAACCGCTCGCAAGTGGCTCACCTTGGTCTGTCTGCCAAACCGCAACTCATATGACGTCTTACCTAAGTAAGCTCTAAGAAAAATGCGGTTGGCTAGATAACAAGCTGTGTTCATGGCTTCAGCCCAAAAGCGCCTAGGAGTCCTGTGCTCATCGAGCATCGTCTTGGCCATCTCGACTAGCGTGCGGTTCTTTCGTTCCACAACGCCGTTCTGTGGGGGAGTGTAAGGAGCAGAAAACTGATGATCAAGACCCTGATTACTACAGAAGCTAACGAACTGAGAGTTCTTGAACTCAGAGCTATTGTCAGAGCGAATTGCTCGCATCCGACCATTGTTCTCATTCATCACCTTCAAAATCAGGTCATGAACAAACTAAAAAGTCTCATCCTTAGACTCCAAGAAGAAAACCCACGAAAATCGAGAAAAGTCATCAACAATCACAAGCGCGTACCTATTGACATGAAAACGTGCCCCCGCACTTGGGTCAGTTCGACGATCCAAAAGTGTGCGGATACTTAGGGACAAGCCTAAGCGTGACGCAGCACCGACGTCGCGTTCTCACTTTCCTTAGTCGTGATAAGGGGGGTGGAGTCGCCAGGCAATCAGATCACACAAAATAATCCAATTAGCCGAAAGAAATATATTAAACAAAATAAAATCAGCAAACCGGTCGGAGCTTATCTGCTTCGGAGTATAGTGCGAAGGGGTCACCGAAGTATACTTTCGGCGTCGGGTGCGAAGTGTCTCGCCGAAGGAAGCTTTCAGCGTTTGGACTGATCGGGTCGAAGACGAACTCCGAACGGATCTAGATGTGACGATCACCTCCGAACGGCAGGGTTCGGCGCGAAGTCTCCGATACAACGAGGTACAAAATAATGACTCAAACGCCGCGTGCGGGCGTGACTTCATCCAGAGCGAGGTACAAGCGTGGCGAAGCCTGCAGCGACGAAGTATGCGAGCGAAGCGTGTAGTCGAAGCACGTAGTCTCGACGAAGGGTTTTCTGGCAACCTCCGAAACCGATCTCTCAGCTCCGGACACCTCCGGCGAAGTAGCTCCGAACGTGGAAACCTACAACAGAGAAGGTGCGAAGTACTAATCTGGCCTGAGGACCAAATTCTGCTAAGTGTTGCACTAGTGGCGAAGGTAGCAATCTGTTACGCAGATTAGCGGATACTTCACAGGTGAAGTAACAAGGTGATAGCAATCTATTACGTAGATTAACGGATACTTCACAAGCGAAGTAACAAGGATTTCCACTGTTCCGAAGTGGTTGATGGAGGGCTTCCAGGCAAACCCACGAAGAGGTACGGAAAAGTAAAGGTAAATAAATGCGATCAAAGCTAGGGCTTTGTGTTGATTTGTGTTTGGGGGGCCTCTAAGCTGGCCTCGCCTCTCTATTTATAGGGCCAAACTTCTGATCTAATCTGCTATAATTCAGCTTGGATAGAGATAAAAACTTACCCGGAATTGTATCCAACTCTGTCTCTGCCGAAGTGGGCTTTGGCTAGGCCCGTCGAAGCCTGCTCCTTGGGCCGAAGCTTCGGTGGTGTGGGCCTCTGAAGGCTTCCTGGCCAAAGGCCGTGGGCTGGCCAGAGGCTTTCGGAGCCCACATCCCAATGGACCTTCGGCCCTACAGGGCTTCGGCCTGACCCCGGACATGTGTACGTTTGGCCCAAATCACCAAAATTGATATTTTGACGATCTCAACCATTAATGCCATTTTTTGCTATCAACACATGCCCCCTGCCTTTTAGTGAACTGAGCGAACTAAAAGCACAACGAGCTGAAGACGATACCGTCCATATCGGCTTTTCTACACCTTTTATGTTGTTTGCCACACGCTTGGGAAATACCTTTTCAAGTATCTACCATTCAAAGCTCTTCAAAACCGCTCTCCTTGTAGAGATTCCAACACGTATGCATTGCTGGGAGCGATCTCGGCTATCTTAAAAGGACCTTCCCAACTAGGTGACCATTTACCAAATTTGGGGCTCTTCGTGCCTAAGGTTAAAATCGTCTTCCAAACCAAATCTCCTACTTGAAACGATTTCGGTTTAACCTTATTATTGTAGGCTTTAGCTACTCTCTTCTTGTCTACTTCTATGGCTTCTAAAGCCCTTAGTCTCTTATCGGTCACTTCCTCTAGATTATCCTTCAGAAGAGTTTCATACTCGTTGACCGATAAGCCATCTTGCTTTAACACTCTTAAGGAGCCAAGATATACCTCTACAGGTAGAACGGCCTCTTGTCCATATACCAACTCATATGGACTGACTTTGGTAGCACCGTGCTTTGCAATTCTACAAGCCCATAGCGCCTCGGAAAGCACTTCATGCCACCTTTTAGGAAACTCTTCAATTTTCTTCTTAATGAGCTTAATCACGGTTTATTACTAGACTCGGCCTGACCATTGGCCTGAGCGTAGTAAGGTGAAGAGTTTATCAATTTAATACCATAATATTCGGCGAAGTCCCTCACTTCTCTAGAAACAAACGAACTACCTTGATCCGTAGTACGAGTTTGAGGAATACCAAATCTATGTATGATGTGCTTCAAGATAAAATCACGTACCTCATTGTGAGTCATGTTCTTGAGAGGTACGGCCTCGGTCCACTTAGTGAAGTAATCCATCGCCATCAACACGAACCGATGCCCTTTTGAGGAAGGAGGGTGAATCTGGCCGATGAAGTCTAGACCCCAACCTCGAAACGGCCATGGCTTGACAATAGGGTTGAGTAATGAGGCAGGAGCTTACTGAATATTGCCAAACTTCTGACATGCTTCACACCCTCTATAGTACTTGAAACAATCTTCAGTCATAGTCGGCCAATAAAAACCCGCTCTTTTGAGCATCCAACTCATTTTCTGGGCCGACTGGTGAGTGCCACAAAGTCCTTTATGGACTTCTCCCGTAGCCACCTGGGAATGTTCATGGTCTAAACACTTTAATAGTACTCCATCGATGGTTCAGTGGTACAACATGTCGTCTATCAACACGAATTTGAACGCTTGTCGCTGAACCTTCCGATCAACCCTTTGGCTAGGGTCTCTCAAATACTAGATGATTGGGATTCTCCAATCGCCCTTACAGGCTTCAAAGGGTCTCTCTAGCTCACCTTCTGAAAAAATTTCGACACTACTGACTTCGGGATGCCCCCCGAGCCATTCCTGCTTCTGCCAAAGCCTGGCCGGGCTGGCCATTCGGAGTGTGCTGGGCTGAGGTCCTCCGGACGGTTCGGACTCCCGGGAGCCCTCATCGTGCGGGAGGCTTCGGCCTATGGCCTCCGGCGTGCCAGGTCCCTTGGTTGGCAGAGTACTCCGGTCCAGGGACCCCAGCGCACAGTGACCTTCGGCGGCCGAAGGGGTCCGACCCAGAGGGTGCGCTTGCCCACGGTTACTAGCTTCGGTAGTGAGACCCAGCATCAGCTTCTCCAATACAGAAAATTTTCCTCTCCTGACTTGGCAACCAGATGCTTGCTGAGCCAAATCATTTGCAGTCGAATTGGCCTCTCTCGACACGTGCGAGATTTTGAAGTCATCAAAACGGCAACTATGTCCAGACATTTATCCAAGTAACTATTCAGCAATCGTTAAAGCATTGATCATTTTTAGCCACTTGTTGCACTACTAACAAAGAATCACCGTATGTATGAACATGTCTAGCGCCTACAGATTCTAATAATTCAAGCCCTAACAATAAAGCTTCGTATTCGGCTTGGTTATTAGTGGAAGGAAATTCTAGACGGGCCGAAGTTCCAAAGTGCATTCTATTAGGTGATATAAGAACCACTCCAATACCTTGGCCACTCTTGCAAGTCGAACCGTCAAAATAAAGTTTCCATGGCACTACCTCAACTAGAGCAATATTGTCACTCCAGCTGACATCTATGTGGTGATCAACTATAAAGTTGGCCACGATTTGGCCTTTCATAGCTCTCAGGGGTTCGTAGGCCAAATCATATTCGATTAGCGCGTAAGCCCATTTTCCGATTCTTCCACTTAAAATCGGCTTTTGTAACATGTGCTTTATAACATTGGTTTGGCAAACGACAACACATGTAGTGGGGAGAAGATAATGGCGTAATTTGGTGCACGCATAGTAAAGTGATAAGCACAAACGTTCCACAAACGCGTACCTGGTTTCGGCGTCCAGCAGGCGGCGACTCAAGAACGTGATGATGCATTCTTTTCCTTCTACCTCCTGGGTTAACACGGCCCCAATCACGCTATCTTCAACAGCGATGTATAGCTGAAACGGAATCTCGGCTTTGGGTGCTCTCACCACAGGCGGTGATGACAAGCACTCCTTGATTTTCTAAAGGCACTTTGCTGGCTTGCCCCCCAAGTGAACTCGGCTTCATTCTTCAGCCGGAGTATGGGGACAAAGGCATCAATCTTGCGAGACAAGTTGGATATAAAACGACGCAAATAGTTCATCTTGCCTAGCAACTTCTGTACGTCCTTTTTGCACGTCGAGGCTGGAATGTTTCTAATCTTCTCAAGCCTCTTAGGATCAATTTCTATGCCTCTCTCGTGAATCATGAAACCTAAGAACTTACCCGCCGACACACCAAAAGCACACTTGAGTGGGTTCATTTTCAAACCATACTATCGCATTCTATCAAAAGCAACCTTCAAATTGGCTAAATAGTTTCCCATAGCGTCCGATTTGACTACAACATCATTGATGTAAACTTCTAGCATAACCCCTAGCAAGTCATGAAAGATTAAGTTCATGGCGCGCTGATACGTGGCGCCGGCATTCTTCAAACCAAAAGTCATGACGACCCACTCGAACAAACCAACAAAACCAGGGCATCGAAAGACAGTCTTGTAGACGTCCTTTTCGGCCATAAAGATTTGATCATAACCAGCATTGCCATCAAGAAAACTCAGTACCTTGTGTCCTGAAGCATCGTTGATTAGCATGTCGGCTATCGGCATTAGATACTCGTCCTTTGGAGTGGCTCTGTTCAGATCCCTGAAATCAAAACATACCTGTATCTTGCCGCTCCCTTTCTTCTCTACAGGCACAATGTTAGCAACCCATTTCCGCGTACCTACACGGCCTAATAAATTCAGCCTTGAGTAGTCGCTCTACTTCTTTTTTAACTCGGTCATAAACGACCGAGTTAAAGCGATGAGGAGGCTGCTTATAAGGCCTAAATCCGGACTTGATAGGCAGCCAATGCTCCACGAGCTCGCGGCTTAGTCCTGGCATCTCGCTATACTCCCATGCGAAACAATCGACATACGACCGAAGTAACTTTATTACTTCAGTATTTTCATCAGGCTGTAAATGTTGGTTTACAAAAGTCGGCCTCGGGATGCTACCATTACCTATGTCAACTTCCTCCAAGGGATTGGCCGACGCAAAACCTTGCCCTAATTTCTCTACTTCGCTAAAGTCCCCGATGGCCTCGGCAATACCGTCTTTACTAGACCGATATTGCTCCACACGAGACTTTAGCCAATCTAGATTACTCTTGCTAGACATGACTACTAATACAAAAGCAGTCGTGTCTGTAACAAAACATCCTCCGGATATGCTAACAAAATCGTAATCCGAAAGATCCCTACCCAACAGACACTCTACTTTGTTATGGACGGCGTCAACCGATACATCGGCCAATGCTACTTGGGTCGAAGTATCTGCGGGAATGACCTCTACCTCATCGTCGTCCCACTGTATCAGGCACTAGTGTAGGGTAGAAGGAATGCAGCAATTCGTGTGAATCCAGTCACGCCCGAGTAGCACGCTGTAGTTACCTTGTACATCGACGACGAAAAATGTTGTTGGCAATGTCTTGTTGCCCACCGTCAACTCCATGGAGAGTACGCCCTTGGCCTCGGAGCTCTCGTCGTTGAAGTCGTTGAGCATCAAGTTAGTCTTCTTCAGATCATCCTCATCCCTGCCAAGTTTCTTCAACAACGAGTAGGGCATTAAGTTAACAGTGGCGCCGCCGTCGACGAGCATTCGAGAAATCAGCTTTCCATCGATGTGACCTCTAACGTAGAGAGGCTTCAAATGGCGAGCCGAGTCCTCGGGCTTCTCGAAGATGGCGTTGCATGGCCCAGGTTCAATTGAGCGACCTCGGCCTCGTCCTGCGGCAGGGCGAACTCGGCGGGCAATGTGACGATGTTGATGTCCATCACCTAGGGTGTGGGCCCCTCGGAGACAGGCGAGTAATCGTCATCGAGCATGTCATCGTCGTCGCTCGGAGTAGGAGCCGGGTTGGTCATCTCAACCGGCTTCTCCCTCCACACATGTCTTTTCTCTGGTCGAGGGCGGATTTCCTCGAAGATAGCGTCGCGCTCGTCCTCGGCTTCCTTCTCGTGCATCTCATGTGCTTGTAGTCGTTGTAGGCGTCTCTTCTGTGATTTGGACATGCCTGGAGGTGCCCAAGATGGCTACGGCTTGGTGCCGGGTGCTACTGCCCGGCTTCTGTCAACTCTGGCCAAAGTGGTACTGCGCCCTTTGGCCCCGTGCACCCTGCACTCGAAGGGGCCTTCGCTGCGAAACCCGGTGGATGGACTGGCCTTGTTCAGCCGATCGAAACGAGCTTCGGTGTGGGCTCCGACCGAAGTATGGGACTCACCTCTGTCAGACTCCGACGATGACGCCTTCAGGACTGGGACCTCCTGAGACCCCACCCTGATCGTGATAGCTTCAGACTACCTGACTTCGGCTTCCACGTGCCTGTACCCTTCACCTTCGCCCTGCATGGTCTCATTCGGAGGTACCACGGACAGCCTGTGGACGATGCCACCCTCTGTTGCGTCTGTTTGTCCCTGCCATCCATAATACTCCGAAGAAAAACAAGGCATAGTGTTAAGTTGCAGAGGATACTCCGACCCGGATATGTACGGAGCCCACGTGGTTCCAGCCTAGTTGTATGGCGGAGGCATTGGCGGTTCCAGTGGCCTCGCCCACTGAGAGCCGAACCCATCACCCGGAGGGGGGATCGGCAGAGTCGACGGTGTCTCAGACCATATCATCGAAGGGTCCTGCCAGGCCGGGGGTACGTTCGACCAGTGCGGGCCGAAGCCTCCCGTCGGAGAGTTCGTCCAAACCGGTGCGGGGTTCGGCCATTGGGTGCCGAAGTTGCTATATAGGGGGTTCGGCCCCTGAGGCTCGAAGCCACCGCACGGGGGGTTCGGCCATTGGGGCTCGAAGCCACCGCACGGGGGGTTTGACCATTGAGGCTCGAAGCCGCCGAACGGGGCGTCAGGCCACCGTGGCCCGAAGCCGTTGTGCGGAGGGCTCAGCTGCTTCGGTCTAAAGTAGCCCTCCGAAAGTCTTGGACCCCTCAGTTGTCCTAGTTTCTTAGTGCGGGGACCTGCTTCCCTAGCCCTTCTTTGATGCTTGTTCAACAACATGTTGTACGTTACCTTCGACCTCCTGTGAGCCTTAGCCGAAGGGGTGTTAACGTTCTGTTTCCACACTCCTACCTCGGGGTTCTTCGATATGAGCGTGCGAGTGCGCGACTCTCCAACAATTACATCCTTCCCCTTAGCTGACTCGGCCTGTTCTGGCCGAATCAACACCTTCTTCTCACTGAGGTCGACGGCGTTGACGGGAAAAGGATCTTTATCCAGCTTCATGTTTGGATTATGGTCTATCTTCAATCGTCCTTCTTCTATGGCCGATTGGATCTGCCGTCGAAAAACATTGCAGTTGTTAGTATTATGTGAATGTGAATCATGCCACTTACAGTACAAATGCTTCTTTAACTCATCGGCAGATGGAATGACTTGACCTTTAGGTAACCTGAGAAGCTGACTTTTTAAGAGGAAATCAAATATTTTATCACACTTGGTTATATCGAATGAATACTTGACCTCACTAGGTCGATTCTTTGTGGGAGATGGTCGTAACTCGGAGCAAGTGATAGGTTTATTCTTAGCGTTCCAAACACATTCGGCCGTGTACATGTCGATCGAATCCTCCTCTTATGATTCCTCCTCGTCAGAGCGTTCCATGATGTGGATTTCAGCCCTAGGCTTGTTAAACATTTTAATAAACATCTTATCTTTGGTTCAGCCTTCTTGGACCAGAGCCTATTGTAAAACTTGGCTAACTTCTAAAAAGTTCTGGTTGTCTAACCTTTCTTTAATCTCAGAACGCGACCCATTAAAAGCTAGTTCTGCCAAGTCCCTTTCTGAAATATTAAGGCTAAAACATCGGTTTCTAGTATCCCTAAAATGCTTGATATATTCAGAGGCGTTCTCATTAGATTTCTACTTAACCGATGTTAAGTGTGAAAGCCTAAGTTCTGTTTTGCCCGTGTAAAAGTAATCATGGAATTTCCGTTCTAAATCATCCCACGTTTGAACGGAGTTCGGCGGGAGCGCCGAAAACCAAGTGAAAGCAGTGCTGGATAGCGAGAGAGAAAATAGTCTAACCTTTACGGCATCTATCTCGCTAACTTCTCCACACTGTGCCAAAAATTGACTAACATGCTCTAGTGTGGTTTTGCTACCCTCGCCGTAGAACTTAGTGAATTCAGGGATCCTATAGCCGCGGGGGTAGGGTATTGTATCGAGATGGTTGGGGTATGGCTTACGGTAAACCCTAACCCGTCCCTTGGGCACGAAGCCGGCACACTCTCTAAATAGTGCGCGGACTCGCTCCTCTATGTCATCTTGGTATGTCGCATGCGCACGCCTTTCATGCGGGGGCGCGACATGCGGTGGGATATCGGCGTGTCGTCCATGGGCTTCTTCCCTGCGCGCTATCTGTATGACGTGTTCGTGCCCAGGCGTCTGGGCATGTGGTGCGGGCAGCGTGGATACCGGTGCAGGTGGTGGTGCGTGGTATGCAGTGCTAGTTTGACAATGAGTGTAATGATTAGTCTCGGCCATAAGTGTTGAGTCCGGAGGCATCACGGTCATACCAGTGCTACCATCAGTTCTGTCGTACGCATGGTTTACTAGAGGTGCGCTAGCAATAGGAAACGGGGGTACGGCCTCAGTAAAGCCGAACCTTCTAAGAGTTGCCTCTACTTGGGAGCTGACCGCCGAATCCAAATGGTTGGCTAGCGAAGCGCTAACGGACTGATCTACCGATGCGGCTATTTTTTGTTCAATCTCTAGAGAAGATAAATGAGGCGACACAGGTGTTACCTAGACCTGAGAGAGGTCGGGGGTGACGATGTCACGCTTGATGAAGCCTGCGCGTGTCTTAACGTAGCCCCCAAGCATCATGTCTTGGAGTGCCTTTAACTTTGCCTCGATCTCTGCTCGGTCTTCTGCGGGGATATCTTCAAGTGTAGGTATCAAGATGTTGCGGTTGTCGATATCCGTGCCTCCTATTGTGTCCATCGACGGTGTAGACGTAGTAGTCGATGTAGATGTACCGGTGGCCGATGTAGATGTACTCGTCATGTTGGTGTAGCTTTTCCCCAGCGGAGTCGCCAAAAAGTGTGTTGACACGAAAACGTGCCCTGCACTTGGGTCAGTTCGATGATCCAAAAGTGTGAGGATACTTAGGGACAAGCCTAAGAGTGACACAGCACCGACGTCGCGTTTCGACTTCCCTTAGTCGTGATAAGAGGGGTGGAGTCGCCAAGCAATCAGATCACACAAAATAATCCAATTAGCCGAAAGAAATATATTAAACAGAATAAAATCAGCAAACCGGTGGGAGCCTATCTGCTTCGGAGTATAGTGTGAAGGGGTCGCCGAAGTATAACTTCGGAGTCAGGTGCGAAGTGTCTCGCCGAAGGAGGCCTTCGACGTTCGGACTGATCCGGTCGAAGACAAACTCCGAACGGATCCGGACGTGACGAACACCTCCGAACGGTGGAGTTCGGCGCGAAGTCCCTGATACAGCGAGGTACAAAATAATGACTCAAACGCCGCGTGTGGGCGTGACTTCGTCCAGAGCGAGGTACGAGCGTGGCGAAGCCTGCAGCGATGAAGTATGCGAGCGAAGCGTGTAGTCGAAGCCCGTAGTCTCGACGAAGGGTTTTCAGGCAACCTCCGAAACCGATCTCTCGGCTCCGGACACCACCGGCGAAGTAGCTCCGAACGTGGAAACCTGCAACAGAGAAGGTGCGAAGTACTAATCTGGCCTGAGGACCGAATTCTGTTAAGTGTTGCACTAGTGGCGAAGGTAGCAATCTGTTACGCAGATTATCGGATAGTTCACAGGCGAAGTAACAAGGCGATAGCAATCTATTACGTAGATTAACGGATACTTTACAAGCGAAGTAACAAGGATTACCACTGTTCCGAAGTGGCCGGCGGAGGGCTTCCAGGCAAACCCACGAAGAGGTACGGAAAAGTAAAGGTAAATAAATGCGATCAAAGCTAGGGCTTTGTGTTGATTTGTGTTTGGGGGGCCTCTAAGCTGGACTTGCCTCTCTATTTATAGGGCCAAACTTCTGATCTAATCTGCTATAATTCAGCTTGGATAGAGATAAAAACTTACCCGGAATTGTATCCAACTCTGTCTCTGCTGAAGTGGGCTTTGGCAAGGCCCGTCGAAGCCTGCTCCTCGGGCCGAAGCTTTGGTGGCGTGGGCCTCCGAAGGCTTCCTGGGCGAAGGCCATGGGCTGGCCAGAGGCTTTCGGAGCCCACAGCCCAATGGACCTTCGGTCCTACAGGGCTTCGGCCTGACCCCGGACATGTGTACTTTTTGCCCAAATCACCAAAATTGATATTTTGACGATCTCAGCCATTAATGCCATTTTTTGCTATCAACAGTACCACTTCCCACCGACTGAGCATACCTGAGCTAGACCAACAGTATCCATGTGTAACAGATCTCCCGGGTATGAAGTCATCACCTAAGTCACAGGTGAGTGAGAAGCGGCAACCATTTTCCCATGACGATAGGGATGGCAAACTAGATCCTTCTCCATATTAAGCTTGGGCAATCCCCGGATGAGGTCCATAGAGCTCAATCTGACTAGCAGATCAAAACTCAAATGGCATAACCTCCTATGCCACTTCCAGAGCTCAAAGGAGGATCCAGCAATCAAACAGCAAGAAGGGCCAGAAGAACTAGAGAAGTCAATCCGAAAAACCTTACCGAAGGGTAAGATCTGGCAAACCAAAGACCCTCTAGAATCAACCACAGAAGACATGCTCTTCTTAAAACGAACCTCCAAACCATCCTCAAGAAGTTGCGAAACAGAAACCAGATTGAAGTTCAAGTTTCCAACCAAAGCAACATTCTTCAAAGAGAAATGGTCAGAGATGCGAATTGAGCCAATGTTGTGTACCTTCCCTTGACCACTGTTCCCGAAGGTGATGTATTCCTTGGAGCTCGGGGGAGAGAGGCTGGAGAACCATCTGTGATGTCCCGTCATGTGGCGAGAGCATCCTGAATCCATGATACACACGTCCTCCAGTCCTCGATTATGCACGATCAGTGGTCGTAAGAGGGAGCCAATGGTTCGGCACCAGATTTAGCAAAGGAGCTAAACCAGTGTCGAGCCATCTGCTCAAAAGACGGAAAGTAGAAAGCATCATATGAGTCTGGACCAAAACGCGGCTCAAAGCGCAGTCCTCGGTTCTGCCTAAAGTCTCGGCCATGAGTTCCAAAACCGTATCCAGACTGGCCTAGAGCTCTGCCGGAGCGAACACCACCCTCAGGAGCACAGCCATGAAAGCCATCTCCTCTACCACCACATACATGACGCGGCCTGGCGTCTAGCCTCTCTCCACGTCGAGGAACTCTCAGTCTACCATCCTGCTAGTAGAACTACTCCTGCCCACCACGAGCTCTCTCTGCTCTCTCAACCTGCTTCCTCCTGAAGCAAAACTCCTCAAGATGCCCGTATTTCTGACAGTACTCACAGTGGTAGGTGGGCTTCTTGGGATGTGGTTGAGGCTTGGGGTTCTTGGGCTTGGTGGTGTCTAGTGTAGACTCTTTGGTGTGAGAGGGTCCAAGTAGATAGTCTAGAGAAGTGTGGATATGTTTGGTTTTGGGACCCAGATGGGCTTCTTGGGTGGAGCTTTAGGTTGTTCTTGGAACACTCCATCCTTGGGCTGACTAGCCTGGAAAGACTCAGTGGAGTGAGTCTTGGGATATCTCTATTCAGGAGTCATCTTACTCCACTCCACTGCTTGGCTAATGGCACTCTCAAAATCAGCCTTGGTGTAGGTGTAACCTACCCCAAACCCATCCTTCCTCTTGAACTGCTGGATCATCATGTCAAGTTG
Organism: Zizania palustris; assembly: GCA_019279435.1. Classification (NCBI taxonomy): domain Eukaryota; kingdom Viridiplantae; phylum Streptophyta; class Magnoliopsida; order Poales; family Poaceae; genus Zizania; species Zizania palustris. The sequence continues at coordinate 10,326,609 of JAAALK010000080.1, forward strand.
TGGCTCTCTGGCACTCACCCAACTCAGGATCTGACGGAGGTAAAAGTTCTCATTCTGAACATCAACTAGCTCCTCTCTCAAGGAAACTAGCACCTCCACCTGAGACAAGCAGGTCTCACACTTTCTATCGACTTGGACAGACTTCTCAGCTTTCAGCTTGATCAATTTCAATCTAAGAGACAAGCAGTTCTCACAAACAGTGGGTGGAACTGACAATGTCTCAAGCTCTAGCCTAGTCTGCTCCAACTCAGCTCTGACTCTCTCCAACTCGACCAACTGCTCATCACCCTTGGCTTTCAGCTCAGCTAAACTAGCTAGATGGGATGGGCAATCAACATAGGGCACGACGACAGTGACATGAGCATCTTTCAGCTCCAGCTGAGCGCTCTCAAGCTCAGTGGCCAAAGCGTCCCTCTCATCTACCCTCTCTGTGTACCTAGACTTCAAAGTCGTCAGGTCACACAGTAACACCTCACAGTTTGGGCACTCACTGCTACCACCCAAGCAAGGGGAAGAAGATAGACTCTCAATCTTGCTGTTGGCCATGGCAAGCTCACTCTCAAGCTCATCTATCCTCTTCTTAGCCCCTCTAAGCAGTTTCTCCCGATATCTCAACTCCTAACGGTTCTCTTCAAGTAAATCAACGACTTCTTGTTCATAGGAGGATACCTTTTCATCGTCGCCATCGTCGGAGTTATCGGGGGAGCCCTTCTCTTCCTTATTCCCAAGAGCCATTGAGCAGAAGCTCTTGCGGGATCTTCGGCGGTGATGTGAGCGGCTCTTCGGCCTGTCTCTGAAGGCCATGAACCAGAGGCCCGCCGAATCGTCCTTGTCCTTCCTCTTCCTGATCACGATCTCCTCATCGCTTGAGTTTGATAAAGAGGAAGAAGACGAAGACCGCTTGGAGTAGCTTCTCTCCATCTCGGCGAAGAAGGCCTTGTCTCGCTTCTTGTTCTCACGCCGGTAGTCCTTCGGGGCCTTTTTGAAGAATCTTGTATTGGGCTTTCCCTTTGTGAAGGAGGAGCTGTCGTGCTTGCCGGACTAGTAGGAGCCACCACCGGTACCCTTCTTGTGACCATTTCGCTTGGGACAGTCGGCAATGAAATGACCTGGATCACCACACACAAAGCATCCGGATTTTGTGTCGTGTCTTTTGAAAATTCGCTTATCATAGACACGACGCACCCGATTGTTAAACAGACACAAATCATCATCTCCTAGCGACTCAAGCTGGTCCTCAGTGATAGACATCAAGGAGAACCCAGCACAGCTCACAAAAGAGGGGTCAGCAGAAGGTGTAGCAAGGTCCAGGGTTTTTGATCCAGAGCCAATGAGATTTGATCTCAACTGGATATCAACCTCTGTGGCCTTGAGCTTGTTGAACAACTCAGAAATTGTCAATGTATCATAAGAGGTGCTCTCAATGATAGAGGATACCTTGATCTCCCAGATCTTAGGGTCCAAGGTATGAAGAACCTTGGGCGCCTGCTCATGATCTGAGACCAACTGAACTCCCTTGGCCTTGTTGGCCGGAAGCTTGTTGATGATCGATTGAAAACGACCAAACAAGGCTTCAACAGATTCACCCGGCTTTTGTGTGAAATTTTCATATTCACGCCGGTAGGTCTGATAGAGCCGAGCCTTGACCTGGGCTGTCCCCTCATGGTGTGCCTGGAGGGTAGCCCAGATCTCTCTAGTAGTGTAGAGATGGCTCACACGCTCAAATTCAGTGGGACCTAAACCAGAAAACAAAATGTTCACTGCTTTGTTGTTGTTCTGATGTTGGGCGATTATATCAGGAGATGTACGCTCAGCAACAGACAATATGGTGAAAGTAGCGTGAACACAAATGTCCCAAATGTTCGAGCTCTGGCTCATGAGATAGGATCGCATGCGATTCTTCCGATAAGTATAGCCAAAAGCTTCCAGGGACAGGACCTTTCCAGAAGAAGTCATGATCACTACCTGGGTTTAGAACCGGTTAAGGTATGGAAAAACCCTAACCAGGCTCTGATACCACTTGTAGGACCAAAAGTAGCGACCAGAGGGGGGGGTGAATGGGCGCCTTGAAAATTCTTGCGAATCAATGACCTTTTCCCAACACCCAACGCACCTCGACAAACCACCAGTTGAAGCTAACAGATCTAAACCAAGAAAATAATCTAGCCTAAAAACAACCGGTGTCCTAGACAAAAAGACACCACAAAGTGTTCAAAGACAGATTAACAGATCATTCAAGACATGAGTATTCAAGCTTCATGAAAGTAAATCATCACAAGCATTTAATATAAAAGCACGCGAAACAAGAGAAGATCTTACTATTCAAAGTTGTCTCCAGTTCGATACATGTCGAAGCCCGTTCGAAGTCCTCATGCGAAGTCTGTAGTTGTGCACTTCGAAGCCCCTTCAAAGCTTGTGCCTTGGAGCCGAAGTTCGTATTTCTAGGACTTCGAAGTATTCGGCTCGCAGCAGCAGACTCCGATCTATCAACTGGAAACTGAAGCTTTCATCACGGAGCAAGTTTCGATCATGTGCGAACAAAAACAAGCGAAGCCTGTGTTGTTCGTTGTGGAGACCACGCGACTACTTCGAACCTCGATCTCTTCATCACAGCAGTCGAAGTCTATACGTACTAGTACTAACGAAGCCTGCCTTCGCAGCGCCTTCGCACAGAATGAAATCCCAACACTTCGACGAAACTTGACCAAACCACGTGCCTAGAAATCTCCGGCTAAAAAACTAGCTTGACTGCCTAGCGTCCATGAGCGACCTCCCACGCAAGAGATGACACTAGAACAGAGCCTAGCAGCCTAGCTACAAGAAGCAACAGCAGCAAAAAAAAGTACTACTATGCACTAGCTGTCTAGAAACTTGCGTGCGAGGCTACAGTACCCATCAACAGGCTAGTTGCTGTTGCTAGCCAAAAGCAAACTCTGTAGACTACTGCTGCCTCGAAAACATGACGTGCTAGCTGTAGCCTACAGGGCTACGCTTCTTGCTGCAGGTGATATACTGCAAAGCTATCGGCTAGAAGCAATAGCTGAGAATAAGAAATAAAGCCTAGCTTGCTATCTAGCCTGTGGCCAATCAAAGCTAGCTACCGAATAAAATAAGCAACGGGAGAAAAATTGCTCGGTGGGAAAACTGCGCAAGCAGGAGAAATTGTAGAGGCTTCGAGAATAAAGAATAAAAATCTCTACGGCGAACTCAGATCAGAAGAACAAACATGACACGAACAACGAGGTGACTAAAAAAATAAATCCACATCGTGACGTTTGATGTCTGAGACAGGAAGAATATAACATGATTTTGCGATCTCTCCAAGAACAGGAGCTGCAGTCCCTGGTGAGTATGCGATGAACAGCAGCGGCGATCACAGAGCAAAAAGAATAAAACTCGTCGGCGGCAGAAACAGGAAGAATAGAGAAAATGACCCAAATTTTAGTGAGATTAAACTTGATTTCAGAATGAGTGACCCTAACCCTAGGGTATTGGGGCCTATTTATAGGCAGCCCAATAAATGGGAAAAAATGCAAAAATACCCCTAGGGTTTTTACAGATGCTGAATAAAAAAATGGAAAAGACCGAAATGCCCTTAGGATTTTTTACAGACTCGATTGACAGACTGTGGGCCTAAAGGAAAAATAGTAAAAACCTAAATAAAGATAACTTGTCCTGATGCGGAGCTTTCGTAGCAGCTATGGCTTCGCCTCAGAACGGTCATATCTGAGATCAGCGGTCAGTTTTGCGCCAAAACTGACAAAGCGTCCACCGTCTTCGCACCGGGTACCCGGATTGGGCCGGCCCGATTCCACGGCTCCCTTAGCCCGGCAATCGCTCACCGCCCGTGTACCTAAGTCAATCCCGGTCAATAGCCCAGTGGATCCTCTGCTGCTCCTAGCCCATGTACCCGGATTGGGCCAGCAAGACTTCGTGGCCCCTCTGCTTGACAGTCGCTCGCTGCCCGTGTACCTGAGTCACATGCGGCCCAGACACAGTAGGTCTTCTCTTCTCTTCGTGTCCTCTTTGACTTCCATTGACAATCACTCATCACATCTGGAGCCATGAGGTCCATGCTCTTCAACATGGCTCCTCACTTTGGGCAGCCCTCGGTGGGGCGGCATGCTCTAGTCCGTTCAGCGATGAAGCAAGGGGGCGACGTCAGGCAACGCGGTCGCGCAGAGCCGCGCGAGGCAAAGAGTGGACGCCAACACGGGGGAAACACAGGCGCAGGCGGCGCAGCCACGTGGGCCAACACGCGCACGGTGATGCAGGGTGCTGCGCTAGGTCGTGCAGGGCACGCATGCCGGTAGTGGGTGGAGAGGGAGAGGCGGAGAGGGAGAGGTAGAGGAGCTCCATTAGAGAGGGAGAGGGAGCCTAGAGCCGACGGCTGCGGGGTGGAGGGAGGAGAGAGGGGGGAGAGGAGAAGTGAGTTAGGGTTTTGGGATTTTTTTTTATACTCAGAGTAATCGAGTAAATGGGTATGGGTAGTCAATACCCATACCCGTTTACCCATCGGGTATGATTTTAAGAATATACCCGACCCTAATAGGGTTTTTACCCACGGGTAAACGGGTAATCGGGTCAAACTACCATCCCTAGGGGAACATTTCAGAGGAATGCAGAGGGTCTCGGCATTGATGAAATCAACGGGGTCCGAATTGCCCATGGGACCTAAGAATAAACTAGAAGGATAATCGACTATGGGAATCAGGACCTGATCGCACAAGTGCTGCAAAAAGAAAAGAAAAGAAAAAAGAGAAGGAATACGCAGTAAGAAAACAAGCTGAGGGTATCCAAGAAGAACGATTAAGATGAAAACGTTGGGGCCTACCTCAGGGACTTCGTGAAGGTTGGCCATCCTAATGTCGTTGGACGTAGAAACGCATGGTGGAAGAAGATGACAAGTGATGGTAATTGAAGGCGCACTAGAAGCCAACAGGTTGGGATCAAAGGCAGTGCAGATGGAAAGTGTAAAAAGGAGAAGGGTAAAAAGCTGGATATTTATTAACAAGTGTGGCTTTTCGGGTGTCGTGTTAACCAATCCTAGAGAGGCAGAGAAGGTGAAGAGTTTTTTCGGCTGATGGCAATGAATGTGAGACGACCGTGTGAAAATACTTGGCAGCATAAGGTAATTATGATTGGTAGTTTCGAAGTGTCAGATGTCTCTTAACGCCTCAAAACTAGGGAGGCATGTGTTGACGCCAAGAATTGGTAAAGCCCAAGGTCCACCAAGGAAGGCACGCGATCAACAGAAGGTTAAGGAAGATCCAGTCAAAGAAAGTCAAAAGAGTCCGTCTGCAACAGCTGCATGATCGGAAGAGGGGCCGATGGAGATAAGCGCAACAATGATTACAGATTCATTTAAAGTCGGTTGGATAGGTTACTTGGACGGCAAGTCTACGGACTATAAATATATATCCATTAGATTAGATTAGTTTAACTCCAGTTCAATCTACAATCAGCGCATCGCCACCCTTGTGCCCTAAGGTTATCTGGCAGGACTCAAGCTCTCGAAGTCGGGCTGCATCAATTTGATCTCTGATGAAGAGGTGAGTCCTCATGGCTGCATCGATTCAGTCCGATTTCTTGAGGAGAACGGTGAAACAACACGGTCGACAGTTGTTCTCAGTATATTTGGCTAGGTCTAAAGCTGCATCAGTTAGGTTTGATCTCTTAGATTGAGGTGATTTGGGTTTTATAGCTTAAGGCTTCATCGGTTAAGTCCGACATCTCTTGTTGTTGTATCTTTTTTATGCTGTATACTGTTCATCTAAATAAAGTTTGCCCGATTCATTGATATATTGTTCAGATCATCGTGACTAGCTACTGTCTCAGTTATGTCCGATCTAGTTATTGTGATGATTTCTATGATATATATATGTTATCTAGCATGCTTTATTTATTTCTATCAGAGTATAAGTTGATAGGTTATCTTTAATTCATCTTCGTATCATATTCACTGTTGAAGGGTGCCCATCGGCCTATATGCATATTATATCTTCTCTATCGGCCGATGACGCGCTCGCTTGATTGGGCCAATTCAGGCAATCGGTCGTATGGCCGATCAACACGCTGGTTCACGATTTCATCCTTTATGTCACAGTCATCGGCTTGCCAGCCGATCAGCTATGCTACTAACATCTATTTTTTCCAATCCCTTATCAGTTGCAGGGTCAAACTGATTGGTATGCCATGAACCCTTTTCTAAGACGTAGGATCTACACTGGAGTCAAGCAAATCTCCCAGGGCACGCGTGTTTCAGTGTATGACCAAAAAGCACGCCAACAAGAATAGTTGAGAGTAAAGACTGAATAGAGGAGATGAAACTTTATAATAGTGTGTGTATGTTTTCGGGCTAGTGTTCTTCTACCTGCCTAAATTTTCAAATTTTTCATATGCACCGGTCTTTAGTGATAGGTCTAGATATTCACACGTCACTAAAGGTAGGTCTTTAGTGATGGGTCTAGATATTCACACGTCACTAAAGGTAGGTCTTCAGTATTGAGTCTCACACGCGTCACTAAAGATAGGTTTTTAGTGACGGGTCTCAATGGTGCCCGTCACTAAAGATCAATTTAGAATTTTGACAACTCATTAATGACAAACATCATTGATACCCGTTATTAAAGGTAGGTTTTTAGTGACGATTGTAAACATACCCGTCACTATAAGTTTATTAGTGACGTGTGTCTTTTATCCGTCACTAAAGGTACGTCACTAATGGTCATTTTTGCGGTACTGTCTTCATCCGACATCATTTAAAAAATTCAAAAAATCTTATATGTGGTAGTTTTAATAAAAAATGGTAACATGTGTTGATTTTTAATTAAAAAATGGTGCATTTGAGATTATTATAAAAAATTCAAAAATTCTTATGGGTGTGGATTTTAGTAAAAACTAGCGTATTTGATATTCATATAAACGGCGGCTTTTAGAAACAGCACCTATTAGAGTCTCATATATACCGATTTTTATTTAAAAAACGATACATACAGTGTTGGTACTTGTTTTGTAATATATTTAAACCAGTACATATAGAGACGTCCCTATTTAATTTTCCTCGTTATAAACATTTAATTGTTACCACTCTTATATAAATTATATTTCTAAAAACAATTGTGAAAGGGATATTATGCCATTCCTTTTTGCTTTCTCAACTCTACTAACCCCTTAATCCAAAAATTAAATGGAGTTGATAACTTTTGCATTGTATTGCAACATGGGGAAGCAATCTTCCTAAGTAAAATGGTCACAATAATGCCAAAAATTAATTGATTATATACATATGTATTTCTGTCGTCCCACGAAGACTTGTTTTTAGCAATTCATATAGATATTAGTAGTGTAAAGATATGAGTTATTATTGTCCCTTGTTAATCATGTTAGTTCTAATTTCTAGGTACTCGTTGATCGGGTAGTGTAATTTGGACGCAGTATACTACTAAAATGTTATTGACAATCAATGGCTTGTTACATATTTCTAGTCTCAACTTATAAATCACTACCTAATAATAACAGATTTCTAAGGCTTGTATAAAAATTTAATATAACTTTCTTGTCATAACTGTTACCCCTACTGTGAAACGGTATTACGCTATTGTTTTTTCCTCAATCTTTCCCCAAAATTTAAAGGACGTGTTGTTGATATCTCTTAGATTGTATTGCAATCTAGCTAGGCAGTGAATCCTCCCACATAAATAGGCCACCAAGCAAGAATTCCAAATATTAATTGACACTATAAATGTAAATTCCCTATAAAACGAATCTACGAGATGCATGAGTCATTAGCACTATGCTTATCACATTGGCCAAACATAGCTAGGACAAGTACAACCTCCTCGATCTCTAAAAAAACACTGATTGTAATGATTAATAAATATTAAAACTTGATATGTGAAAACGGTATCAGTACATTTGTCATTAAAATTACTTTCATATAGTTACATTTTGAGTACTTCTTATAAATAAATAAATAAATAAATCAGAGGAGATTTTGATGATATTCAAAATGTCATCTATTTAAGACTGAACATATATATATATAGAGAGAGAATTAGGGTGACATGTACCGGTGGAATCTTGGAAGAACATGAACATATAGTCATTTCAATACTTTGCAACCGAAAACATAGGAGTCATTGGGTGTTTTGCAAGAGAAAACACGTGAATTTGGAGAGACATTGATTGGTACTAGAGACTTGGAACGCTTGTTATATAGATTTTAACAAACTAGACATAGCAAGTTGAAATCAAGAAACAAAATTTAGCAACACGTTTTTGACAATACCGAATTCACCATTTACACGTTGTCAAAATAAGTCAATATTAATTACAAATTAAATGATTGTCTATACTATGCAAAATAAAATCCTCTACTGAAAACAAATAAAGTGTTTCATTAACGCGAGGATATTGTTTATTAAATATGCATGCTATAGATAGCATCACATTTAATGGGGATAAACTAGATATAGCCTATAATCCACTGCTCTTTGACATTCTAAATAAAATAGATTAATGTGGTCTATGTTTTAAAGAATGAATTAAAATATTTCTCACCACACGTCTATATCCTCTTCTAAAAACTAAAGTGATTAATATTTTAAATTAATAGATTTAAAATGATTTATCTCATCATCTACCATACCCATCACTACTTTTTTCTATTTCCATCAATACCTCTACCTCTTCCCTATTACTACCCCTTCACCTTCACCTTCACCTTCCTCTTCCCCTCACCAACCTCATCACCTATCTCACGTTTTACTTCTCCTCCTTTCTATTCCTATCTTTCTTCTTTACTAACTTCTTTTTCTATTCCTACTTTACCCTTATCCTCTCTCCTTCCCCCTCCTCACTCTTTCTTTTTCGTACCTTATGACCCTACCCCTATCTTTTCTCTTTCTCCTACCCTACTCCCAAATAAATTTAGATTTGTTTTCTTTCATGAAAACATAGAAATCGTTAGTCTTCTTCTCTTCTACCCCCGACTAAATATTGAAGAAGAACAAGAAACGGAATAGAAGAATTTTCTCTTAAGCCGGAGGGTTTGACAACAAGAATGGTGGCACGTTCAACCCCACCACCTCCGCCTTTCAAATCTATCGCTCCCAGTCCGGAACAGGGCGCGGCCCCCTTAACGGCGGCGGCCACGCCGCCGTCGCCTTCCTTGGTCTCCGGAGGAGCGTCCAAAGCCGTCATCGCGGTGCTCTCCGTCTCCACGACGCTCCGCGCTCAAGGGTACATCGCCGGGCAGGAGATCCCGAACATCACCCTCCCAGAGGAGCGCGCACCCGCCGTGTTCGACAGCTTGCTCGCCTCCTTCCTCGCCCAGACGCATGACCTCCCCACGCCCCCTGCGCGCCCGATGCCGCCGCTGCTCGGGGACGGCAGCGCCGTGGGGCTGCTCCCGCTGTACCTCGCCGTGCAGGAGCGCGGCGGGTTCGACGCCGTCGCGTCCTGGGCGGCCATCGCCGAGGAGGTCGGCCTCGACCCGGCCATGGATGCGCCCATCAAGCTGGTGTACTACAAGTACCTCTGCCCCCTGGAGCAGATCATCCGCCGGGGAGGAATGCGGGGAGAGGTGGCCGGTGGCAGCGGCGGTGCCCGCCAGCTGCGCCCCAACGGCAAGTTCCTTCCGCCGGCCGTGGACACCCGGAGCGCTGAACTGCCGCCGCTGAAGCGCAAGAGGGAGAAGCTCGTGGGGATGCTCAACTGGGTTCGCCTCGTGGCGAGGGGCCTAGATCAACGTTGCTCCGTCAGGAAGACTCCCGGCAGCCACTTCTCCAGGGTGCTTATGTTCCGGCGCCAGATGTTCGAGGACGATGGCTTCAGCGACAAGCCCCTGGTAACTCATCACTTCCAACTTCTAGTTTTCTTGAATAACTGCTGATTGAAATGCTTGATTCTGTTATTTTTGTTTAGGGATTACATCGGGGATCTAGATTAGAATGAGGTTATTTTTCCTTCTCTGTTAAATCAGAGCTGTTGGTGCTTACATTTACCTGTTTGGAGGTGCAATCTTGCATCACAGAACATTGCTCGAGATGTTGGACTGAAGGGCGTCATGTTAGAGCATTCTTACTGTTTTTTTAAATTGCCATGCCGTTTGATCTACCTAGTTCAATGTATATGAAACTGTATTGCAAAAAATTGGTCAGGTCAGGGCAGGGCAGAGCAGAAGCCAGATTTTCCTTTGGTTGGTCCTGTTGGGTCAAACTAAGGTTATGTTTTTCCTTTTCCTGGGTCGTAAAAAGGATCTGTCTTCTGACCTTTCCTAGCTGAATTTGATTCTAGTTCTTGTTTGTTGTAGTGATGATTATCTTCTCATGAGGAAAGGTATGGCCTTTTCTATGTGTAGTATGTAATCATCATTGAAATACTTAAAGCAAGTTGTGCTATTATTTTAAAAAATATATATATATAAGTTCAGCGCATGGAGTTAGACATACCAAATTAGTATGCCACACTTATATTTGTATGATACCAACACAAAACTCGGTATCAACTATCAAGTATAAGTCCACATTGGCATGATCCACAATTTAACTCTGTCCTCTCCATCTTTCTCTCTCTCACTTCTGTTTGCGAGTTTATAACAAAAAAGGAGAGGTGTAAGGCCTGATGAGTCAGACAGGACAATGCAGTGTCCTCATTGGATCTAGTTTATCCCTAATATGGTCTATGCTTTCACTAGAAGAGCTTTGTTGTCTTCTGTTATGTGGGGAAAACACTACTCCTCGAAGAACAAGCAGAGTCAAGCTGAAGCAGAAGACAGTCCAGCCAAGCAATAACAACAGCACGAGTAAGGAGGTGTGCTAGATATGTTGTAGTACCATAGGTAATAGGGAGTTCTATGGAGCCCTTAGTAGAATTAAATCAGGAGTCCTTAGAAGATTAAACCTGGTGTCCTTAGCATACTGTATCAGGTGTCTTTAGCCTATCATATTAGAAGTTTAGTGATTAGAAATAAATTACATAGAGATTTCATATTAGGAGAGATTTATCTCTTAGCTATGGGGTATTTATAGCTAAGGCTGGTGTTCAGCTAAGGCAAGGAATAAAGTCAGTTCTTCCCCTATCTCATCTCTACCCAATATGCAACCATTGCTCTAGGGCACCAAGGTGAACAGCCTCGCCCTTCTTCTAGACATGCTTACTACCTACGTAGCCTTGGTCCTCCCCCAACCATAATAACTTGGTATCAGGATCATGCGGTTCTTCTTCTTCAGCCACCATGCCAAGCGATGATGCATTATGTGCAACGCTAGGGTAGGATCTACATGGTATGCCAGGTGGGCCCCGGCATACCCTACTCCCAACCCTATTCATGTATAGTATCTCAAAAATTTAAAGGTCCAAAGTTCCAATAGATTATCTAATCGCTTTCCAGCCCAACGGATTTGATTCCTAGGCATTTCTTCCATTCTTTTTTTTCTATTTCCATCTTTGCCTTACCGTCAGAGCAGGTATCTCAAGGACTGAATTTTTGGTGATTGTTTCTACTAGTACTAAAATATTTTATCAAAAATTGAATTGCGAAATATTTTTTTAATAATATATTATGTTTTTCCATTTTTTATTTTTGTTTTACTGTTATGTGTATTTTAAAGTTGGATGCATCTTTTTTATTTTAAGTAAAAACAAGCAGCCAAGTGCTATTTCTTGTGACTACCAAAGAAGTTGGATCTTTTTATGTGCAATATATTGGTGAAATCGTGAATGTGTGTTTGAAATTTTCCTTTCATTCAAAAAATAAAGTTTCAAAGATTGTGTACTTTTATGTTTGTGTACATTTCTTTTCTCTATGGAGTAGAACATGACACAATATGATGTTTGAACTATATATTTATATTTATGAAAGTTTTTAACTTAATCTTTCAATTGAAGACTTATCATATTATTTAGTCCATATATATTGAATTACGGAACAAATTCAACAAATATTTATCCAAATTAAAAAATGGTTTTACCGAACCATTTATAAAATTTAAATGTGGCATGCCTAGTAGTAAAATCCTAGATCCGCCATTGTGCAATGCTTGAATCAATAACACGAGAATTGAGGAACATCAAGCTATCAATGAATTCCATCGCGGAAAGAACATAAGCTCATGCCTAGGAAATACAACGCATAGATCAACAACATCAAGAGGTGCCACACATCCAAAACTCCATTGGAACTCGCTCCTTCGTAGATTGGCAACATTTCTAGCGCCCACCAAAATTGGGAAACTAAATTTCCCAAAATACAATGGTAAGGGAGATTATCTTCCCTTCCTTAATAGATGTGAATCATATTTTCATCAGGTGCATGTCGTGGAAGAGGAGATGGCCTGGTTAGCTTCCTTCAACCTCGATGATACTGCTCAACCATTGTACATGCACATTAAGCGTGAAGAGGGCACACCTTCTTGGTGACGTTTCTTAGAACTTCTCAATATTTGCTTCAGTCCCCCTCTTCGCTCCAATTCGTTGGGTGAATTAGCCTTGTGCAGGCGCACCGACTCATCTTCAATAAGTTGATGCCAAATTGCCAATCAACTTCCACATTATGAGTAATTATTAGTTATGAAGGTTCATCACATGATCTACATGCTATTATAGGTGATGTGACTATCCAGTGGAAAGAGGTAAACAAGACATTATGTAACAAATCTTAGAATCAAAGTTGTGATCTTGACATGAAAACAATCACAATGTAATTTGAGATTTTCTTCTATGCAAGAACTTGTGCGATGTCCATTATATGAGACTTGGCATAGGGCCACTTGGTTGTATGCATTATACTACGCTACATACTACTGTAAATTATATGGAATTTTTTGGATAAACTGTGAATGTCCATAATAATGCTAAAAAGTAGTGATAGCTGGGGAACAATCACCCACCATTGAATTGTATAGTGTAACTAGTACTAAGAGTATAATCAACCACCAGTTGATTTGGATTAGACCTTGGGAAGGCATTGATCGCATAGTTATTGAAATTGGACTAACGAATGAACCGTCAGAGTTGTTAGTTCACTATATGATCAAGCAGAAGCAATTGGCATTTGATGTGGGTGGAAGAAGTGATACCACACCATACTACCCATAGTCATTGTTAGTTCACCCCACCTAACCAACCCAACCATAAAACCTAGGCGTTATAGTGGGAGAGGTGGGATCTTTTATCCATAGTCCAACATTCCCCCTACGGCGTGCGAGCCCGGTGTAGCCCGCAGCAGTTTCTAGAGCCCGGCGTAGCCCGCAACAGGTCTCAGCACACGAAAGAGGCGCAGGGGAAATCGCGCAGCGGAAATGCGTGGCCAGGGGGATTCGAACCTAGGACCTTGGCTCTGATACCATGTTAGTTCACCCCACCTAACCAACCCAACCATAAAGCCTAGGCGTTATAGTGGGAGATGTGGGGGCTTTTATCCATAGTCCAACAGTCATGATTATAAAACTATGGTAGATTAACTCCATTGGAAGACGTGACAACACATTGTGTTTCTTCATAATCAAAATCGTATACTCTATAGGTGACCCCACAACAAACACCAAACTAATGTGACCCTTTACCCATTAGTCACCAATTCGATACAAGGGAAATATATTTATAAAAACAATCATTTCTCTAGCAAATATCATGAACTAATACTCCATTTTACATCTCCATGGGCTTATTCATTCTAGATAATTAAACTCCCATAGAAATGGTTGGCCATTGATGTGTCATGTGAGGACTGAAGACTTCTCACTCGGTTGATCATATTGGTTACACCCAACTCGGTGATCAACTTGGCAATTATTGAGCTCATTTCATGTGTTGAATAGTGGGTCGTCAGTTGGACTATGGTTTTATTTGCTTACTAAACAACATGGTAGCAGAAATAGTTTCCCAGAAAGCCATATACTCGTACATCCACTACCTTATAGCTTCTCACTTTCTTTCAAATAGCACACAATACTTTCCTAGTTTGTTTGATGCCTATTTTAAGCTGCATGTCCATAATTTGAACCCCATTCACTGAGTTTTGGCCAATTAATTTGGCTCATGCACATGTAGATGTAGGTTGAATCTCCGGCTTGCCTAAAAACCACTTTGTTCGATCTTGTTTTCTTCGATTTAGGGATAGTCATTTACAAAGACAATCAATGTTCAAGATTGGATAACATAGGGTCCAGGTTTGGTCTTTTCAAGTCAAACAAACTTTCTAGGTGGGTTGATAACTCTACCCTAGTTTCCTTGAGATTCTTCCATTTGGGAATTGGTCAATTCATGCATTCCATACTCTTTTGCAATCATAAAATTCATATCGTGGCTTCATGTTTGATGTCTAGATAAGTGAAGTGCTTAGTCTTGGTTTAATTGGTTTGATTTGATTATACATATCAAGCTTGTTACAGCGGTGTGACGAAGCGTGGCAACACCCCACCTTCACAACATTACATCAACTACGGCACGCAACGTGGTGACATCATATTCACATTCTCGTGGCAATCAAATACACCAGGACATTATTTACATCCCAAAAGTTATAGTTTAGGATTTCATTACATCAAAGTAGCAATTAAAATGTAGCACAAAACACAATCCTTTATTACTGTCATCAGTAAATGCAACCCAAAAGTTATTTTATAGGATTTTATTACATCAAAGTAGCTAGGAAAATGTGGAACACCATGGGGACGCCATAGGTTGGTTGTGCCATGGCGTCCACGTGGCAAGTAACTGAAAAGCGCTACGACGATATATCATTGTTATGGCGATGATATGGTGGTGCCATAACATCTGTGATAGATACATACTATCAAAAGCCTCTACTCATTCGTTAAAACCGTATGGTTAATCATGCCATCATAATTATGTCGTTTAAATTCTTCTTTTTCATTGAATCCATCCATTTGTGATATGATAGGTTGTGCCAATATGCTTCCCATTTTGGTCAGAGAACATTGTTGCCTATTTGGTAGTGTGATCAATTTGTCACAAATTTGAGGTACAACATTATATGGCAGGTAGAACATGGGGCCAAGCTTGTACTTCTTTACATGGGTATTGTCATATATTTGATACACTGAAATCTTTTTATGCCTATTACATTATCATTATTTAAAGAACTTTAATGCACATGGTGTCAGGTGATTACTTGCTTGATAGTCATGACATGTGAAAACCTGGTTAACATTATGATGGGTTAAAGTTGCATGTTCCAAAAGTTATTTCGGAATTCCTGTATGGTGGCAGATGCTTACATGTAAAATGGCAAGACTTACTTAGCTACCTGTATGGTACCAGAAGCATACTTGCTACCATTTTAGCTACTTGCAAGTAGAGTTCATTGCGATTGGGTATTGACCCTAAGTTTAAGGTTAGCTTGGTACTTATCATAAGATTAAACCAGCACAAACAAAGCCTAGCAATATCTTGCTTCAAACTTTGTAGAATGTGTGGAACATGGATTATGCATTTATACTAGTAAGGGGTCCGTGCTTTGCGACGAGGCTTATTTTATTGCTACGATGATAAGAAAATTTTCAGCGAATCTAACTGCATATACGCAAAATTCATAGTTTTGCGTGATTTTTTAGAAATCTAAGGGCCTTTGTGCAAAATTCTTAGTTTCTGCATGATTTTTCAGAAATCAAAGGGTTTTTACGCAAAATTCGTACTTCTGCGCAAGATATAGAAATTAAAGGACTAAAATGCAAAAGTACATTTTTCTTTTTTTTTCTTTTTCTTTTTCTTCTTTTTCTTCCCGTGCTTTTCTTTACATGCGGAGCGGTTGGGGGCGTGCTCGCGTGCCGAGGAGGTAGTTGGACTTCCCCGCATGCATGCATGCATGCAGCCGGACAGGCACGCGTGGGGTGGGGGTGTGGGGAGAGTAGCGTGGATGGAATCCTCGTCCGCGTTTTATATTAGTAGAGACTTGTTCAGTAATATGAAACATGCTTATCCTTACCAGAAGTTATTCTGATATATCGAACATGCTTATCCTTACCAGAAGTTATTCTGATATATCGCGCTTCCTGTGGTTGTAGGATAGACAGAGGCAGTGATAAAGTTGTTTTGTGACATTAGATATATGTTGATTTTTAGTCAACACATCTGATATATGTTGCTGACAGGTTGTCATCAAGAATTAGGTTCCACATATAAATACCCCTCAAGTATTTCTTTATTGCTGAAACTTTCTTCATTTTGGCTTAGAGACAACCCATATACAATCATAATAGAACTCAGAACTACTTGCCATACATACTGAACTATGCATTTCTGTTTATTTCATAATTCGTGCCTAAGATGTATAGTGCAAATGTAAAAAAGATCACTCCTTGCCCATGCAGAGTGGTCATACAGCTGAGAATGCAGATATTCCAGAGTGGATTGGGAAGCCTACATCACCATATGAAGATCAAGATATGTTGAGATTTCTTGGAGAGCCTGTTTTAATTCCAAAATACAATGAAGACTTCTGTGCTGCTACTGTTGGTAAAGGCAGGCCGGATAAGTGCAACTGTTCGCTCCCAGGTTCCATTAGTTGCATCAGAGTACATGTGGAAGACAAAAAGACCGAATTGAAATGTGAACTGGACTTATCGTACTATGCAATGGGGTTTGGTCAATGTGGGGAGGATGCAACAGTGACATGGACAAAGGATGAAGAGAAGAAGTTTGAAACCATTATCCAGCAGAATCAGCCATCATCCAAGTACCAATTTTTTGACAAATTGATTGCTGCCTTCCCATCCAAGAGCAAAGGAGCAATTGTGAGTTACTATTACAATGTTTTCGAGCTGCGGAGAATAGCCTTACAGAATCGATCTCAAGTTGTTCATGATGTTGATAATGATGATGATTGAATTCAACCTGCCTTTATACACCTTCATCTTGATGGTGTTAAAATTAGATATTGGTCTGCTACTTTCTCCAGGAATCGAAATGATTCTTAGTTTGAAAGTGGATCAGTTTTATGTTACTTATAGTCCAGTCTGGTTTCTCCTGGAGCTTAAAACTGAAAATGTTGTTTTAAGTGGTCACTGGGGATGGTAAGTGGGCTTCACTTGGGAATCTCACTGAGACTTGGTTCGTTTTGTGAATACCTCTGTGTGACGTGTTGACCCATTACCTGTGGCGTGTTGTCCATTTAACTGTGGAGTGTTACTGTTTATGTTAATCTTAATGAAACTGTGTTGGACATTCAGGCTACCTTAAAAGGTTGACCTAGCATTACTTCAGTGTCCTGCATGAAATGTGTTTAGTGCAGGCTGCTATTATCACAGTGATCAGGTAAGCTGTTGGTTATAGCTTGCTTGACCCTGTTTTGAAACAGAGTCTTGAGAGCAAATTATTCATGTGGTTTTTGTTTTTTAAAAATATGATGTGGTTTTTGTTTTAAAAAGTATCCTGGTGCAGTTTTCCAAATTTCACGTGTTTTTCCATGCGAAAACTGCATTGGTGCATTTGGGTTACATATTGTCTACCACATCTGATACTCTGATATAACTCATGATTTATGTTGGAATGCTGGTGAAGAAAAAAAGAAATCGACTCCTTTGGTATATATCAATTCAAGTGGGTATCTTCGATGATACAACATTTGGATGGTCTATAAAGAATGGAAGGCAAGTCACCATAAGTTGTTGCTTTCCATCCAGTTTTGAAGTTAATAATTCCTGCTCCAATCGCCAATCATTGACTAGTATCAGAGAGGAAGAGGAAATCTTACAAGCTAAAAGACTCTGGTTAATCCTCCAGGACGATGACGTTTCTAAATTTCACGAGTATTTTTATAGGTAGGGTCGTAGCTGATTCTAAATTTTAGAACTTAATTTTGGCAGTATTTTATGTTTTTTGTTGCTTTCTAATTTTCAACTTTATTTTAGGATCACTAAGAGTAGACGTATAAAAGACTTACACAATAATCATAATCATATATAGGTCAATGCCATATGTATTAGAGTGGTAAAAAACAAAACTATTTTTTAGAAGTGATAAATTATTAAATCTCTTGATAACAAAGTATCTATGCGATATACCATATGATACAAGATGCTTTTTAGTGAGTTATTTTTTAGTGGTTTATTTTTATATGAGAAAACATGGAAGAAAAATAATTTATGTTTTGGGAATATTTAAGAAAAACGACTTTATATATAACGGGAAGGTTAAGTTGCACTAATTTTAGTCGATCAACGACATTTCCTAATCGTCACGATATTTGCACATCTGCCCTCGCGGATGAATCGAATTCAGATATCACTCAAATTTTATTTTAAATTCGAATGTGGGTACAGATATTTTTGAATACTAATATAAAATGGATAGTTCTAATTCGAATTCAGATCCAAATGTTTATTGAGTTTGACTTGAAATGAATATAAAAAATGAAAAAGTGTGAAATCCATCTATATTTTAATTGATCAATTTCGATTAATCAAAAAAATTGTGACTGGTTTTTATAAACATGCACCACAAATATAATCAATTAATTTTTTTAATTGAACATAATTAATCAACCAACCAAATATTTCAACTTTAGTGATGTAATAGAAATATATGCGATAGTTGTTTTTTCCTGTTCTACACTTTAATAATGTATGTTTAGATCAACAATAATATACAATATTAAACAATAAAATTATGTACATATATTATATTGCTTGTATGACCTTGAAGTGTATAAATAAAACTATTTTTCACAACTATTTCAAGAATTTGTTCAAATTCAAATCATTTCTTGCAAATAAAAAGTAAAATCGTGATTTAATCATCCTACTATCTTGCATTGCTAGAAAACTCCTACTAATTTAAATCTTTTATAATGCATAAAGAATAAATAAATCACACTGTTGGTGTATTTTTTTGCTCACACTTTGACATACGCGTGCCATAGGAGATCTGCTTCACTCCAGTGCAAGCCCTACGTTCTTAGAAAAAAGGTTCAAGGTGTGACAATCAGATTTATCTTCCAACTAAAAAGGGAACATAAAATATGACATTAGTAGCATGACCTATCGGCTATCGAGCCGATGATTGCGATGAGGATGAGATATTCGTGGAATATCATGTCGATCGGCCATAAAACCTATGACTTGGGATGAAGCAATCGAGCGAGCGTGCCATCGGCCGATGAGATGAACCGTTAATCGCATAGGTGATGAGTGATTTTCCAATAAAACGTGCCACATAACATGTCTATATCATGAAAATTATCACAATAACTAGATCGGACCTAACCAAGACAATAGCTAGTCACGATGATCTTAATAATATATCAAAGAATCGGGCATGCTTTATTTAGATGAACGGTATACTACATGAAAAGATAAAATAGCAAGAGATGTCAGACTTAATCGATGAAGCCTCAAACTATCACACATAGATCAATTAAATCTAAGAGATCAAACTGAATTGATGTAGCCTTAGACCTAGCTAATACACCGAGAACAATCGGTGACCGTACTATTTCAACGTTCACCTCAAGAGATCAATTTGATGTGGTCGTGAGGATACTGATCTAATCGATATGGATGTCGGGGGTGGCGGGACTCACCTCTTTGCTAGAGATCGAAATGATGCAGCCTAGCTCCGAGTGCCGAACCCCACAGATAAACCTTGGAAGCCAAGGGTGACAATGCGCCGAGTAGTTGATTGACAGAGATGTGTTTTTCTAAGCTAACTAGGAGTACATATTTATAGTCCGGAGACTTGTCATCCAAGCACTCTATCTTAACCGATTCTGGATAATCTTCATCTTCTTTTCCACGCCTTATCTCCATCGGCTTCTTCTGCGTCCGATCATCTTGTAACAGCATGGATGGACTTCCCTGACTTTCCTTGACCGGACTTCTTTGACTTCTATTGACCGTGTGACATCTTTAGTGGGCCTGGGATTTACCAAATATTGGCGTCAACACATGCCCCCAGTTTTGGAGCATTAAGTGGCTGCTGATGCTTTGAAATTAACAACAGTTAGTACCCCTACTGCCACGTCTTTTCAAATGTCTATCCGCATGATCTTTTCATTTTAATTGCTAGCCGAAACCCTTCATCTTCTGATACCTTTATGACTTCACGTAGCATTCCGACTTCCTAATTTAATTGTCAAAACCCTTCGCCTTCCAATGCTTTCACATTCTCCAAGAGTTCTAACTATTTCTCTTCCTCTTCCAGCCATCCATAACCACACTGGGTTAGTTTATAAACTTCGATCGCTCTTCCTTTCTTCTTCATGCTTTTGACTCGTCACCTATTTCTGGCCATCAAAATTTTCACCGTTCATCCAGTGCTAGTTGTCGCTCTCCATCTTTCTCCTTGTTAGTGTATGGCCACCATTGAGGCGATCTCCCGAGTAAGTCTATGATATTTTCATTCCTGACGCACTCATCGTCCCTTATCTTCTAACTCCATTTTTGTTTTGGCAAGGCTTGCGAAACTAGGTTTTCATTCCAATAGTTATGCACCCTTTTAGCTTCTTTCTGGGTCCCTTAGGCAACCCGACCCCACAGATCTCATCAATGTCGAGACTCATCGGATACCCTTCAAATGTTCTCCTATGCGTTCCTCCGACTGGGATTTGGGCTTCAATTTTTTTCCTCTTTCCATCCCCGACTGGTGTGACTAGTACCTTTTGGGATGAGATTGACATTGGTCATTGCATCGGTCTTTCTTTGGTTGATCTATACTTGAACGTGCCAATGCTGGATACATCTTGTTATTTTTGGTCTGATGCCTTAAATGCCTTCATTTTTGGTCATGGGCCAATGAGTCCCACTTTTCTTGATGTCTTCTCCTTATCTTGCCTTGACATTGCTTCACTGGCCAATCCCTTCTTTCTTCATCTCCAGCCATCCCACAACCTTGGCATCAACTCCACTGATGACTGGAGCCGATATATTGCTAGGCACAATAGGAAGAATGGCCTTGTAAGCGCTCGTGAACATGTCGCCTTCCTCGGCCTCTAGTTGGAGGAATTTGTCTTCTGTGTGTCGGCTTCGGTCCCGATCCTTTAGTTTCAGTTTTTATCCAAACGACTCATTGCCCATGTGTGAGTTCCCCTCAGCCGTTATCTCCTTGGAGCCATATACCGTTCCCTTCACCTGGTGTCGGCCAACCTATCGGCTGGCAACTTCATCGTCCGACCTAAGGGTCCCTGGTGGTTCCTCCAGCTTTGGCTCAATGTTTATACTACTGATCTCATTGGAGGAACCCTTCTTACTCATTCACGCTTTCCTGTCAATTTTCTAGAATCGGTAGTTCCTACCTAACATCGCTGCTCTTCTCTAGGGGAAGCGACAACATTCTTTCCTCCTATTCCTTTGTCTTCTACGACCTTTGCTGTTTTCTGTAAGAGTTATTACCTCGGATTCTCTGATCGGACCGTCTAGTTTCCTTTTGGATACCATTCGGAGTATGAGCGCCCTCGTCAGCTCGTTCTGCCCGATGTGTCCTGGGACACAGAATCCTTTGATATATTTTCGGTGGCCACCTTTCATATTTTACCAATTAGTATCCTTGGCGGTACTCTTATGAGTTCTATCATCCATCGGTCTCTTTGAGGCAACTGAGCTTTGGTTAGCTCCCACCCCATCTCTTTTTGTTGGAAAAATCCGAACTCGCGGGAGGGTCACGAGTGCTTTGGAGTTGGACCGCCTTTCCCATATGACCGATGGGATCCCTTCTGGACGCCTTGCCACCTAGGCGACCTATCGGGCGACCTCTCATGCCTTCCGTCGATGGTGGGATGAGTTGAAGCAGCATGTCTTCAACCATTCTTCCTTGTTCTACTAGGAGCGGCTTTACCTAGATGATGCAGATGTAGAGCCTGAGGTACCCATTCCGATCCCTTCTTCCTTTGTCTCTCACCATCTTCTATTCCATCTAATTAACTTGCTTTCCGCAGGACATTGATCGTGATGCCCCCTGGTGAGCTTTAGTGGTCGGCCAATACAATACGGGTTGGTATCGGCCACTACGAACTTGGGTGCTGGCATCCCAACTTCTACATGGGTGAGTGGGAGACGGGTCTATATCATCAATCAGGCGAATGAACTTCGACCGACTGCCTAGGGAAAGAAGCCAATTCAAGAGTAGAACTGATGGGAGCCCTTTGGGCAATTTTCTTTCCTTTTGTAAACTTTGTGTAACATTCTTCGCCTTGTAATTTGGGAGTTTGAATATATCTTCTTAATTCCATTTTTCAACTTTGAACTTTTCTGTAGCGTACGATGCTCCTGCATCAGCCGTCTGAAGGCCATACCATTGGTGTCGGCTGACTCGTGCATTAATCCTTCACATTTCAACCGATGACTTCCCTTAAGTACTTCTAGTCTCATCCCCTTATGACCCTCTAAAGGTGATACTTTTGCATTGGCATGTTTCGAGGTGATGCCATCGGCTTTTATGCATATAGACTTCTAGGCTCCATCTAAATGATCGAGAGATTTTCCTTCATTGTTCCTCGTTCGGCCTCTTCCCATGCCTTGGATTCGCCTCGATCTTCACCGAGGTAGTCATGTCATGCTTTGGTCTACGGGTGATGCCTTTGCATCAGCCATCTCAAGGCGATGCCGCTGGCATCAGCTGTTTGGGCTCTGTCCGACCGGTCAATAAACTTCCCTCAGTATATTCATTCGGCCTTTTCCTAGGTCCTCTAAAGTAATCTTTAGTCCGGTCCTCTTCCATTGAGGGCCTTCTGCATTCTTTGGCATCATCTTTTTATAGGACGAGCCTAGACAGTTCTTCGGTGATCGGCTTGATACCGTCATCTAATACTTCGAGAAAATTGTCGTCTTAAGCTTCTCCCAATAAACAGACGACTCCTTCTGCTTCCCATACCGATAAATCGGTTGTAGCTATGTTAACCGATTTGTAGGTCGGAACTATTTTCACTTAATCACCGACCCACTGTATGAGGTTCTGATGCATTGTCGAGGAGACACAGCCATTTGCGTGTATCCAATCACGTCCTAATAACAAGTTGTAGGATCATTTCCCCTCTATAACGGAAAAATGTAGTCGGCATTGTCTTGCTTCCAACTGTTAGCTCTGCGTTTAGTACTCTCATTGTGTCTAACGAGTTGCCGCCAAAATCCCTTAATACCATGTTAGTCCTAATGAGGTCTTCCGGCGTCTTCCCAAGCTTACGGAAGGTGGCATAAGGCATCTGTTGGGGGAAAATACTTCATCCTCAGGGTCTCTATAGTAATAAGACAAAGGCAATCTACTAAACCGAAGTTCCAGTATTAACTCCGGTTTAGTACATGATCAAGTTCAAAGAATCCATGTAGACTTCTGTTCGGAGTATAACTTCAAAGGTCGAATCTTCAGAGAGCTTATCTGCCAGCAAGGATGGAAGACTTATCTTCTTTCTGATTAGATTAGTCTTTTACCATTTTAACCCTATTAGGGGTACCGAATAGTCTCCACTATGTCGGTTGTAATTGAGGGGTAAAAAGGTATTTTCCTTAAAATTTTTACCTATAAATACCCCCCTTCTCACCCTATAATGATCATCGAATACTCAGTTATTCAATACACAACTTTGAACTTCTTTGAGCTATTATCCAATTCGGAGGCTTGAAATAGTTCACTTCACAAACACTTCGTTTGTTAGTTTCTAATCTCTGAAAACATGTTAGCGTAATCTTTTACGCCAACAGTTGGCACCGTCCGTGGGGAACCTAGTCCAAAAAACTTCGTTTCTACCAAGTTCTCAGAATCATGCCTCCTAAGCGGAGTTCAGGTGGTAGTCCTACTCGGAGGTCCCCTCAGACCTCCGGAGCAAGATATTCGAATACAGTTGAGATCGGAGGACCTTCAGTAATTCCTCCACCTCAGACCCCCGAAGGGAATTCCCTTCCTCGAGCATACGGAGTTCCTCCTCCAACTCCATCTATGCTTAGGCCAGACGGAGTCCCTCCTCCAACTCTGACTGCGCTTCAAACTGACATGTATAGTTCTCAAGACCCGGAAGATCCTTCCGGAAGAAATGAAGATGGTCTTGGCGACATGGCGACCTAGATGGACAGTCTCCAAGCTGAAGTGGCGAGGTGGAGGCAAGAAGCCGCAGGTAGGCTTCGTTCTCAGGCCACCCCGGTCATTCCCGAAGTGCCTCAAGATGACGATCTTCCTTATCCCAAAGCCCCAGAGAACGCTTCCTTCGATAGCGAGTCTTCGCTGCATCCCGAGTTACAGAAAGTGCATTTCGACCCTAAGTTTAAAACTTCGAAGCTCTGTAAGTACTCTGGAGAGAAGGACCCAGGGGAGTTATCCCGTTTGTATGCTTTGGCAATTGAGGCCAGTGGAGGAGTTCGAGACACCATGGCCAAGTGTTTCTCTCTTGCTCTCGAAGGGGTGGCTTTGCGTTGGTTTTGGTCCCTGAAGCCGGGATCAATTAGATCCTGAGAGCAATTAAGGAGGATGTTTATAAGTAACTTTCAGGGTACCTTCGTACCCCCAATGTCTACAGGAAGTCTTTTCCAGGTGAAGCAGCTACCTGGAGAAACTTTAAGACAATTTTTCAAGCGCTTCGCTCATACGAAGTCGCAAATACGGGGGTTGTCTACGTCCTCCGTGGTTGATGCAGCCCGAGAGGGAGTTACCCATGCGGGCCTTCTTGATAAACTCCATCGGAAACAAATATCCTCTGTAGCGCAGCTGATGGCTTATTTTGAAGGATATGCTAGGTCAGAAGAAGGGTGGCTCCGAAGAACAGCTTCAACTCCGTCAATCCTACAAGAAGTCAAGCTCGAAGTAAAGACTTCAACACCTTCGCAGGGGCCTAGCATCGAGGTCCAGCATGACAGGCGTCGGGGGCAAAAGCATCCTCGTTCCGAAGTGCTGAACATTGCTCCTCCGCAGAAATTTGCCCCTAGAAATCCACAAGCTTCTCGTTCCGAAGTCCGGAACATTGCTCCTCCGCAGAAATTTGCCCCTAGAAATACACAAGCTTCGGGAAGCATGACCAGCGGCTGGAGGCCGCCAGGGAAGCCGGCTAGCAAAGCACAGGCCTTCTTCTACTGCGTTCATGGTGAAAATCGGAGTCACGCTACTGATGCGTGCAAGTCTATACTCGCTTTAATAGGCGAGTACCTCGAAAGAACCTCTAGTCGAGGAACTACTGACCGAGTCCCTTCCGAGGCACGTGCGGAGCCTGTGCAGGCTGTCGCACGCGTAGACAACTTAACCCCGCAAGGCAACCTCCGGTGGTCAATATTATGCCACCTCCGAAGTAGGAAGATAGCCAAGATCGAGGCAAAAGGGTAGTCCTCCCCATTTCCAGAGGAGGGACCCTCGGCAGTATGTCAAAGAGACAACGAAGAGAATATGTCCGGGAAGTGGGCCATATTGGAACTTCTTCGTCTGCAGCTACCATGCCCGAGTGGTCCCATGTGACGATATCTTTCTCTACGGATGATGCAGCTGGTATAAAGTTTCCACATGCAGATCCCCTTGTTATTACTGCCGATATAGTAGGGACTGAAGTTCGGAGAGTGCTGATTGACAGAGGGAGTTCAGTAGATATCATCTTCGTTCAAGCCTTCAATCAGCTCTGTATCTCCAGGAAACATCTCCTCACTGCAGCTTGTCCCTTGCAAGGCTTAGCAGGACCCCCTCTTGATGCCCTCGGCCAGATAGGTCTGGAGGTTGCTTTCGGAGAGGGGCTACTGGCAAGGACGGAGGAAGTGATTTTCGATGTTGTAGATGCCCCTTATGCATATAATGTTATCTTCGGAAGGGGCATGTTAAATCAGTTCAGAGCCGTGGCGCATCATAACTATTTATGTATGAAGATGCTCACGAAAGCGGGAGTACTCACTGTCTTTGGAGATCAAGCCACTGCGCGAAGAGCAGAGTATGGTCATGGCCCCCCTCTTGACCCGAGATAGGTGAACAATGTACAAGGCAATCCGAAGGATATCTCTGCTCCAGGTGAACCTTCAAAGAAGTCCTTCCCAAGACCCAGCCCCGACGGAGAAATTATAACGAAGGTTATTGTAAAAGACGATAAAGATTATTCTTTTCAGTTCGGCAAAGATTTGCCTCCAAAAATTGCTACTTCGTTAAAAGAGATAGTTGGAGAAAATTTGGATGTCTTTGCTTGGTCTGATGAAGACATTCCGGGAGTCAGTCGAGATATCATTGAGCATAGCTTGCTTGTGAACCCGAGGGTTCGACCTGTTCGACAAGGACTTCGGAAGTTATCCGTGAAGAGGGCCATCCTTGCTAAAGCAGAAGTGGAAAAATTGCTGAAGGCTGGGATCATCAGAGAAGTAGCTCATACGGAGTGGTTAGCTAACCCAGTCTTCGTCAGAAAGAAATCCTCCGGGAAGTGGCGCATGTGTATTGATTTTACATCCTTCAATAAAGCATGCCCACATGACCCCTATCCCATGCCCTGAATTGATCAATTAGTTGATTCCACTGCTGGTTCGGAGTTATTAAGCTTCCTCGACGCGTATTCTGGCTATCATCAAATCTGGTTAAAGCGTGAAGATGAAATTAAAACAAGCTTTGTAACTCCTTCGAGAGTCTTCTGCTATGTAAGAATGCCTTTCGGCTTAAGAAATGTCGGGGCAACTTTTTCGAGGTTAATTGCTAAAGTTCTAGGTCATCAAATAGGCCGCAATGTAGAATCCTATATGGATGATATTGTAATAAAGAGTGCTTTAAAGCACCAACATAGCCTAGACTTAGCAGAAATGTTTGATAGCCTTCGGGCATGTGGAGTCTGTCTCAACCCCGAAAAATGTATCTTCGGGGCTTAGGCTGGAAAGTTGTTAGGGTATCTAGTTTCGAGTAGAGGGATTGAAGCTAGCCCTACTCAAATAACCACATTACAAAGGATGGCTCTGCTAGAAAATTTAAAGCAGGTGCAAAAGATAACTGGCCATCTAGCACCACTCAGCAGATTTCTAGCAAGGTCTGCGGAGAGAAGTTTGCCTATTTTCAAAGCATTGAAAGGGTCAGAAGATTTTGCATGGACACCAGAGTGTCAAAATAGTTTTGATGATATTAAAAATTATCTCAGCAACCTTGCTACACTCACTGTGCCTTTTGCGGACGAAACCCTACTCCTCTACCTTGCAAAATCAAGTCTATTTTGTATCTGAAGCCTTATCTAGAGCAAAAACAAGATATTTCAAGCTTGAGAATTTCACTTATGCTTTGATAATGGCTTCGAGGAAATTGTGGCATTATTTTCTAGCACATAATGTAGTTGTACCAACTTCGTATCCCTTGGAAGATATGCTCCGAAGCAAAGATTCTACGGGAAGAATTGGAAAATGGGCTATTGAGCTAGCACCCTTCGGCATCTCCTTCGTAGCAAGGACATTAATCAAGTCACAAGTGGTGGAAGATTTTGTGGCAGAGTGGACTTCGTCTGCAGTATGGGCTCTGGAGAAATCAAATGAAGGAATTTGGACTATATACTCCGACGGAGCTTTCCAAGCGTCTGGAGCAGGCATCAGAGTAGTAATAATTTCACCTTCAGGGCAAAGAGCAATGTACTCCACAAGGATCAACTTTAAGTCCACCAATAATATAGTGGAGTATGAAGGAATTTTGTTAGGACTTTGAAAGGCGCCTGCTTTGGGTGCTACAAGAGTTGTTATTAAAACATATTCTCAAATTGTAGCAGGGCACGTCGATAAAAGTTTTCAAGTTCATCACCTGCAGCTTGCAAAATATTTGGAAGAGATCCGTAAGATCGAAACAACATTCAAAGGGATTTCCATACGAAGTATACCAAGATCTGAAAATATGCAAGCGGATACCTTAGCGAAAGCTGTATCCGGAGCTATGGACATTCCAGAAGGAGCCTTTTACAAAGAGCTTACTTAGCCTTCGGTGCCACAAATTTGTTCTGCAGAGGTTCTTTGCATTCCGAGCACCGATTGGTGGAGCTCAATTATGGAATTGTTGCAAGGTGAAACAAATTTGCCTGAAGGGCCACAACTTTTGAGGTTGAAGTTAAGAGTTCAAAATTATCGTGTAATCAACGGTATTCTCTACAAGGCCAGAGTATGTTCCCCTCTGCTCCGATGTATATCTCAAGCCGAAGGTCAAGAGATGCTCTGAGAAATTCATGAAGGTCTTTGTGGTAGCCATTTGGCCCCCCGGGGCTTTAGTAGGAAAAAGACTTCGCCAGGGGCTTTATTGGCCTACAATAGTAGCTGAAGCGGAGAGCTTAGTCCGCACATGCCAAGGTTGTCAGTGGATGGGAAGATGAAGTCTTCGTCCGCCAACGACTCTTCAAGTCATTGCTCCAGTTTGGCCCATGGCTAGATGGGACATGGATCTTATTGGCCCCTTCCCAGTAGCAAAAGGAAATTTGAAATTTGCAGTGGTAGCAATTGAGTATTTTTCCAAGTGGGCCGAAGCAGAACCCCTCACAGCTATCACTTCGAATAATGTGCAAAAGTTCTTCTGGAAAAATATTATACGCAGGTTCGGAGTACCTCGACAGCTCACAGTTGACAATGGGACACAATTTGATGCGGAGCCCTTCAGGAAGTTTTGCGAAGATCTTGGAATACAAATATGCTTTGCAGCTGTGTGCCATCCTCAGTCTAATAGAGCATTTGAAAGGGCTAATGGTAACATTTTATCACAACTAAATCGAAGAATAGTAGGTTTGGAAAAGGGGCGGTGGACCGAAGAACTCCCGAAGATTTTATGGTCCATTCGGACCACTCAAACAAGGTCCACATATTTCACTCCTTTCAGATTATTATTCGGAGATGAAGCTATGACGCCGACAGAGCTAAAAGGAGGATCTCTTCACAGCACCGAACCTGAAATAGAAGGAGAAAGGCAAGCTTCGCTTGATTTAACAGAAGAAACAAGGCTTTGAGTTGTGGCTAATTTATCGAAATATCAACAGCAAACAAAGACTTGGTATGACCCGAAGGTTAAGCTTAACGAACTTAAACTAGGTCATCTAGTTTTGCGAAGCGTTATAGCACCAGGGAAATTAGGAAATAAGTGGGAAGGTCCATACATTATTCTACGTTCAGGACGCCCTGGTTCTTTTAAGCTAGCCAATTTAGAAGGAGATGAGTTAAAGCATGCCTGGCAAGTGGAACACCTAAAGCGATATTTCGCATAGGGGCTCCTTGTAATCATTTGTAAACACCTTATGAATTAATAGTTCATTGTTCAGATAATGCCTACCTCTCAAACACTTCCTACTTCTAGTGGACACACTGGAGGAACAAAGTTGGCTATGAGGGAAGTGTCATTCATTTGAACTAATTTTGCAGACTTTGAACCACTGGTTCGAAGCTTCCGACGAGGTGGGAAAGTCATAGAAAAATGGATTCCAAGCCACCGTCTTGAAAGCATCCGTAAAAAGAGTCCAAGGAGACCAAATGATACGTATTCCAAGCTCCGGATTGAAAGCATCCGTCAAAAGAGTCCAAGGAGACCACTATGCGAATTCTGAACCACTGGTTTGATAGCATTCGCAAAAAGAGCCGAAGGAGGCCAAACAAAATAGACTTTGAGCTAATAGCTTAGAACGTCTGTAAAAAGAGTCCAAAGCGACCAATTATTTTGGATGCTAAGGTATCTGAAAAACTAGTCCGAAGTGACTACATTCAAACAAAAAGGTACTAAGTTACTAGTTTTCAGACTCCAAGTAGTCGAAGAAATTTTTTGAGATTCTAATCAATCTCTAAGTTGTTAAGGGGCTCTGAGCCTCCAAAATTGTACTCCTTGTTGACACAGAAACGTGCCCCCGCACTTGGGTCAGTTCGACGATCCAAAAGTGCACAGATACTTAGGGACAAGCCTAAGCGTGACGTGGCACTGACGTCGCGTTCCGACTACCCTTAGTAGTGATAAGGGGGGTGGAGTCGCCAGGCAACCAGATTACACAATATAATCCAATTATCCGAAAGAAATAGATTAAACAGAATAAAATTAGCAAACCAGTTGGAGCACGTCTGGTTCGGAGTCTAGTGCGAAGGGGTCACCGAAGTGTACCTTTGGCGTCTGGTGCGAAGTGCTCCGCCGAAGGGTGCTTCGGCATTCGGACCGATCCGGTCGAAGATGGACTCCGAACGGATCTGGATGCTATGATCACCTCCGAACAGCGAGGTTCGGCGTGCGATCTTCGATACAACAAACTGCAGAATAGTGACGCGAGGGCCCCGCACGAGTGCAACTTCGTCTGGTACAGAATATGGTCGTGGCGAAGCCTGTTGCGACGAAGTATGCTGGCGAAGCCTGTCGCCGGAGCCTGTAGTCTCGTCGAAGGGTGTCCTGGGGACCTCCGAAACCGATCTCTCAGCTCCAGACACCTCCGATGAAGTAGCTCTGAACGTGCGAACCTGCAATAGAGGGAATTCGAAGTACCAATTCGGCCTAAGGACCGAATTTTGCTAAGTGTTGCGCTAGTAGCGAAGGTAGCAATCTATTACGCAGATCAGCGGATACTTCATAGGCGAAGTAACAAGGCGATAGCAATCTATTACGTAGATTAGCGGATACTTCACAAGAGAAGTAACAAGGGTTACCACTGTTCCGTAGTGGCCGGTGGAGGGCTTCTAGGAAAACCCACGAAGAGGTACAGGAAAATAAAGGTAAAGTAAATACGATCAAATCATGGGCTTTGGTTTGGTTTGAGTTGGGGGCGGTCTCTACACCGGCCTTGCTTCTCTATTTATAGGGGCTTAACTCCTAATCTAATCTGCTATTAATCCGGCTAGATAGAGATAAAGATTGAGGTGGGAACGCATACAACTCTATCTCTGCCGAGGTGGGCTTCGGCTAGGCCCATCGAGGCCTGCTCCTCGGGTCGAAGCTTCGGCAGCGTGGGCCTCCGAAGGCTTCCTGGCCGAAGCCCATGGGCTGGCTAGAGGCTTTCGGAGCCCATAGCTCAACGGACTTCGGCCCTGTAGGGCTTCGGTCGGACCCTGGACATGTGTATTTTCGGCCCAAATCACCAAAACTGATATTTTGACAATCTAGCCATAAATGCCATTTTTTGCTATCAACACATGCCCCCTGCCTTTTAGTGAACTAGTGAACTAAAAAGCACAACGATCTGAAGACGATACCATCCATATCGGCTTTCCGACACTCTTATGATGTTTGCCACACACTTGGGAAATACCTTTTCAAGTACCTACCATTCAAAGCTCTTCGAAACCGCTCTCCCTGTAGGGATTCCAACACGTATGCGTTGCTGGGAGCGATTTTGGCTATCTTAAAAGGACCTTCCCAACTAGGTGACCATTTACCAAACTTGGGACTCTTCGTGCCCAAGGGTAAAATCGTTTTCCACACCAAGTCTCCTATTTGGAACGATTTTGGTTTGACCTTTTTATTGTAGGCTCTAGCTACTCTCTTCTTGTCCATTTCTATGGCTTCTAAAGCCCTTAGTCTCTTATCGGTCACTTCCTCTATATTATCCTTTATAAGAGTTTCATACTCGTTGACCGATAAGACATCTTGCTTCAACACTCTTAAGGAGCCAAGATCTACCTTTATGGGTAGAACGACTTCTTGTCCATATACCAATTCATATGGACTGACTTTGGTAGCACCGTGCTTCGCAATCCTATAAGCCCATAATGCCTCGAAAAGCACTTCATGCCACCTTTTTGGAAACTCCTGAATTTTCTTCTTAATAAGCTTAATCATAGTTTTATTACTAGACTCGGCCTAACCATTGGCCTGAGCATAGTAAGGTGAAGAGTCTATCAACTTAATACCATAGTATTCGGTGAAGTCCCTCACTTCTCTAGAAACAAATGAACTGCCTTGATCCGTAGTAAGGGTTTGAGGAATGCCGAATCTATGTATGATGTGCCTTAAAATAAAATCACGTACCTCATTGTGAGTCATGTTCCTGAGAGATACGACCTCGGTTCATTTGGTGAAGTAATCCATTGCCATCAACACGAACCGATGCCCTTTTGAGGAAGGAGGGTGAATTTGGCCGATGAAGTCTAAACCCCAACCTCAAAACGGCCATGGCTTGACAATAGGATTGAGCAATGAGGCAGGAGCTAACTGAATATTGCCAAACCTCTGACATGCTTCACACCCTCTACAGTATTTGAAACAATCTTCAGTCATAGTCGGCCAATAAAAACCTGCTCTTTTGAGCATCCAACTCATTTTTTGGGCCAACTGATGAGTGTCGCAAAGCCCTTCATTGACTTCTCCTGTGGCCACCTGGGATTGCTCATGGCTTAAACACTTCAACAGCACTCTGTCAATGGTTCGGCGATACAATGTGTTGTCTACCAACACGAATTTGAACGCCTGCCGCCGAACCTTCCGATCAACCCTTTGGCTAGGGTCTCTCAAATAATGGACGATTGGGACTCTCCAATCGCCCTTACAGGTTTCATAGGGTCTCGCTGGCCCACCTTCTGAAAAAACTTCTAAACTACTGACTTCGGGGTGCCCCCGAGCCATTCCAGCTCCTGCCGAAGCCTGGCCGAGGTGGCCGTTCGGAGTGTGCTGGGCCGAAGCCCTTCGGAGGGTTCAGACTTTGGGGAGCCCTCTCTGTGCAGGAGGCTTCATCCTACAGACTTTGGCGCGCCATCACCTTCAGTCGGCAGGGTGCTCTGGTCTAGGATCCTTGGTGCGCAGTGACCTTCGGCGACCAGAGGGGTTCGACCCAGAGGGTGCGCCTGCCCACTATTACTGGCTTCGGTAGTGAGACCAAACACTGGCTTCTCCAATACAGAAAATTTTCCTCTCCTGACTTGGTAGCCAGATGCTTGCTGAGCCAAATCATTGGCGACTGAATTGGCTTCTCTTGACATGTGAGATATTTTGAAATCATCAAAAGTAGCAACTACGTCTAGACATTTGTCCAAGTAACTATTCAACAAGCCATTAAAACATTGAGCATTCTTATCTACTTGTTGTACTACTAACAACGAATCACCATATGCATGAACATGTCTAGCACCTACAGATTCTAGCAATTCAAGACCTAGTAATAAGGCCTTGTATTCGGCTTGGTTGTTAGTGGAAGAAAATTCTAATCGGGCCGAAGTTTCAAAGTGCATCCCATTAGGTGATATGAGAACCACTCCAATGCCTTGGCCACTCTTGCAAGCCGAACCATCAAAATAAAGTTTCCATGGTACTACCTCAACTAAAGCAATAGTATCACTCCAGCTAACATCTATGTGATGATCAACTATAAAGTTGGCTACGACTTGGCCTTTCATCGCTCTCAGGGGTTCGTAGGCCAAATCGTACTCAATCAACGCGTAAGCCCATTTTCTGATTCTTCCACTTAGAATCGGCTTCTGTAACGTGTTTTATCACATCGGTTTGGCAAACGACAACACATGTAGTGGGGAGAAGATAATGGCACAATTTGGTGCATGCGTAGTAAAGTGATAAACACAGTCGTTACACGAACGCGTACCTGGTTTCGGTGTCCAGCAGGCATCGGCTCAGGAATGTGATGATGTACTCCTTCCCTTCTACCTCCTAGGTTAGCACGACCCCAATCACGCCACCTTCGGCGGCGATGTATAGCCGAAACGGAATCCCAGCCTTGGGTGCTCTCACCACGGGCGGTGATGACAAGCACTCCTTGATTTTCTCAAAAGCACTTTGCTGGCTTGACCCCCAAGTGAGCTCGACTTCGTTTTTTAGCCGGAGTATGGGGACAAAGGCATCAATCTTGTCGGACAAGTTGGATATAAAGCGACTGTTGGCGTAAAAGATTACGCTAACAGGTTTCTGAAAGTTAGAAACTAACAAACGAAGTGTTTGCGAAGTAAACTATTTCAAGCCTCCGAAAGGATAATATCTCAAAACAGTTCGAAGATGTATATTGAATAATTTGTATTTGGTCCTCATTATAGGGTAAAACAGGGGGTATTTATAGGCCCAAACATTAAGGAAAATACCCTTTTATCCCTCTGTTACAACCGACATAGTGGAAACTATTCGGTACCATTAATAGGGCTAAAATGGTAAAAGACTAATCTAATGAGAAAGAAGATAAGTCTTCCATCCTAGCTGGCAAAAAGACTCTCTGAAGAGTCCACGTTCGGAGATATACTTCGAACTAGCGTTCGCCTTCATGCTTCGAATCCTAGTCAAAGCGCTCCCGAAGTTAGACATCAAAAGCCTTTGATTAAATCTCCTGCCTCTGTCTTGTCACAACAATGGCTCTGAGGATGAAGTATTTTCCCCCAATAGTAGCCCCTCGAATACGCTTCTCCGCTAGACCAGTGATGTTAGAAGAGCAGTATACGGAAGAAAAATAATCATGCACAGAGGCTAACAGTTTAATCAACCTTTGAAATATGTGGAGATTCGAAACTTCGAATCAACTTATAAGAAAATTATGTTCGAACTATTTTTTAGAATTAACTTAAAAAGTCCGAAAGCTTTTTTAGGCTTAGAAAAAATAGCCGTTGGCTTTTTCCTCAACGGAAATTAAGGAAATGCATTATGTTCGCAAAGAGATAATGGTCAGGAATGTGAAACGGCAGAACACCAAATGGTAAAAATCATGGACTGGGCTATAAATAAGGGGCCCAGATCCTTCCCAAATACCTTCTCACGGCTTTCGTGCAAACAACCCAGCAGACAAGCCCTAGCCTCCATTTTTTCCGCTCAAGCAATCTGTGCGATTTCATGGCGAAGACGAGCTTCAAGATCCCGGGGGCGGCTTCAGCCTTACCCCGGTAGCAGGCTACGGCAGCAGCGGCAGCAGCGACATCAGCGGTGACGACTCTGACAGCGACAGTCGCAGTGCCAATGGCGGCGCCAGGAAGGAATCCCCAACATGATGATCCTCATGATCTCCTTCTGGCGTCGTCGAAGTATGCAGATCAATCTTACCAACTGGGACCTTCAACCTGCAAGAGGGAATCGCTCGCGGCTGCAATAAAAGGGAAGATTAGTTCAGAGATTGTGATCCGCAAACCTGGAAAAGAAGCTATCCCTTCGCCAAGGCCCGGAGAAGTGGTCGTCTTCGAAGCCTTTTTCGAAGCTGGATTAGGACTTCCTGGCCGTCGACTTCCTAGTTGAGGTACTGGATTTATTCCATGTTACTCTCCCCCAACTTTCTCCAAACGCGATAGCACGCCTTGCCATCTTTGAATGGGCGCTGCGAGCTGAAGGCTGCGAAGGAAGAGCAGAAATCTTCGCAGCTTTGCACCGAGCTTCGTGCCAACCGAAGACTTTCGTAGGTCCCGGAGGTGAAAAGATGGTGGTGGCCTTTGGGAGTATTAACTTCTGGCTTCGGGATGAATATGCTCTTTGGTTTCTAGCGAAGGCCATCAACGCCCGGTGGTATACAGACTGGATTCTACGGTGGTTTTACGCCAAAGTTGGGGCAGAGAGCTATTTAGCCGGACCTTTACAAGACATAAACTTCCGAAGAGAAGCCCTTGTCCACCCAGATCTAGGCTAGCTCGAAGCTCGCCTTAGCCTTCTTCAACGCATTAGCCATCGCCTGAGCACGCGGGATTTCGCAGAAGAGTTCATTGGACTTCAGATTCCCCCTCTGATGGCCAACTGGCCTATCACCTTCGAGGAAGATCCGGAAGGCGGCCTCCGAAATATTTCTTCAAGCTCGAGCCCTGCAGGTAACTTCGAAAACAACATGTTTCATATATACTTATTTGAAGAAATAACTAATGCCAACTTATCTTCCAACCTCTCTAGCTCCTATTACTTCGGAGCAAATTGTGTGAGCTTCGGAGAAAATTCTGGGCATTCCAACTCCGGCCGAAAAAGAATGGAGGAAGAAGTTAGTGGGTACTTGGTAACAGAACAACCGAGTATGGGGGTTACTCGAAGTTGTTCCCCCTCCTCTTTTAGATTGGGTGCCTTCGGAGCAAGGGCCTAAGAAAAGGAAGGCCGAAGTTGGAGCTTCGACTTCTGCCAAAACTCCATCAAAGAATGTAGCTTGAAAACCAAGAATTGCAGCGCCTTCAAGTCCAATAGCTTCTGTCTCCGATTCCTCGGAGGATGAAGGTAGAATGCTCGTTGACCTAATTGACAAAGACGGAGCCAAAGCAGATGCAAGCATTGGCGATGCTGTGAGCGTGCCGAAGTTTCCAAGCAACCTCAGGCAAGTTGGGACTTCGGCTGCTC
Source organism: Zizania palustris (assembly GCA_019279435.1). Classification (NCBI taxonomy): domain Eukaryota; kingdom Viridiplantae; phylum Streptophyta; class Magnoliopsida; order Poales; family Poaceae; genus Zizania; species Zizania palustris. The sequence continues at coordinate 10,362,702 of JAAALK010000080.1, forward strand.
AATAAGACTTACCGCGGGATGAAGCCCCTATGAATGAAGGTGGAGCCGAAGTTGCTGCAGAATCAACTTCGATTCCGGATGAAGCAACGACTGCAACTCCTGAAGAGGCTCCAACAGTCGAAGCTTTAGTCATGAATTCTGACTCCGACGAAGACTTTGGGGTAGCTTTTGACCCGCCAAGCAGTCCCATGCTCACCCGTCGACAAGACTTCGGAGGTAAACTTCACATAATCCTTTTGTTCCTTTTTCCTGCAAAATTATACAATGTATAATACCTTTGCCTCAACAGGATTTGTTCCTATGGAAGAGGTTCGTCCCGAAGATACAATTCCTAGGACTTCGGCAACTCCGGAGCCAATTCCAGAAGTCACCCAAATGGGACCTGGAAAAGGTAAAGGCAAGATGGACCCTCTCCCTGCTCCGAGTTCGGGATTAACTCCGTCTGAGTCGACAGACGAAGGTCAATCTACAGAGGGGGGCTAGTCTGCTGAAGTTCCTGAAGATACGACCCAGTGCTTCGACCCCTCGCCGAGCGAAGACGACCAGAGGGCCTTGTCTATGCTCCCTCTTCTAGCTCCTTTCTTGGAGCGAAGAACCGGACTTCGGACTTTGCTCGAGCCTTTGGATCGAGCTAGCCGCGAAGTCGGGGAGACAGACTTGGTAGCTATCCTGAGCGAAGCTGAGGGTTCGGAGCTCAATGCCGCCATGGAGCGTGCAGCATACCAGGTACGAAGTATCTGCAAAACAAAATTAATCTCATATACAAATAATTTCTCACCTTAGTTTTTTCTCTTTGTAGCAAATAGTCTTGGCCCGAGCTGCGAACGTTTGAAACAAACGTGGAAGCCTTCGCCTTCGAGAAGAAATCACTACTCTTCAGCGAAATCTTAACATTTCCGAAGGTCGAGTTTCCCATTTAGACAACATGGTCTCAGCAGAGCGGAGGGCCAGGCAATTCTTGGAAACTGCGAATAAGGAGCTCAAAGCAGAACAAATTGTGCTTCGGGCGGAAATAGAAAAGATGCGGGCGGAGCATGCTACGGCGGGGGCTGGACTTGTCAAGCTCCGGGAGGAAAAGGCCAAAACTGCAGAAGAGGCTAGCCACCTACTTAACCAGAAAAATTCTTTAGCTACGGAGGCAGCTAGGCTCTCCGGTGTGGTGGAAGAGTTGACTTCGGTGAAGGACGCTTTACTTGAAGATAAGCTGAAATCGGAGAAGGTAGCTGCGGAGGTCATGAACCAACTCCTAGGTGTTCTAGAGTACTTCGGTACTACTAGGACACTTCCTTCGAATGACAACGCCTCCTTGCTTCGGTGGCTAAAAATGATCCAAGGAGCTGCGAAGAGGATGAAGATGGCAGGCATTCGGTATGGAGAAATCTCCAGACAAGTGGCTGCAATCGGCATACTTCGTTACTACGAAGATCTGGGAATATCGATAACTCCGAATGCAGAGGCAGCTCCCATTACCTTCGACGAAAGCCGGCTTCTTACTCCTTCCAAAGACGTGGCCGCTGCTGGCAAGCCTTCCAAGCTTCATGGAGAGCCGAAGGTCGTACTGCGATCAAGGCTTGGATTGACGAAGGACAATGCCAGAAGCAAGCTCGGTCGCAAGCCTCGAGCAGCTAGCCTCCGCCGAACCCGCAGGTCTAGATTTGCCTTAGGATCCTGACTATGTAAAGAATCATGCTTTTTATACATTTATGAATGAAAATTTGCTTATCGTGTTTTTAGGCTTCACCTCATATGGATGATATCGAAGTGTTAAACATTACCGAAGAACTCCGTCTGCTATGGGCTACCTTCGATCTTTTAAAACTTCACAAGCGACCTCGATTTTTAGTTCCTCGAGATGGCTCCGGTGCAATTGTGCCCGAAGTAAGCAAAGATATACTATCTTATATTAAAGAGGAAGAAAAAGAAGTTAACTTGGAAGCTTCATCTTCCGAAGACATTGCATGGTCCGAAGATGAAGATGAAGCTCAGGGTAAAAAACCTGAAGAACTTGGAAGCTGGGAAAGGAGCCCCGAACGACTCCGAACTTGGGCCGAGCTTCAACAAGAACAAAAATACTTTAGAGCTTCGAAGGGAGGTAGAAGAGTTAAACGTAAAGTTGTTAGAACTCCCGGCTCTGGAACTAGTCGTTCCAACCTTAGCTCTAGAGATCGAAGGGGTCTTTGATTCCTTCTCGGTATAGACACCAATGTTTCATGATGTAATTATAATTTGTTTGGATAATAAATATCGATTTTTTAAAATTGTCTCCCTACTTCCCAGCCCCTCTTTGGGTGTAAGCAACTTCGAATTATACTCAAAGATGGTTAGGCGCAAAGAAAAACTTAGGAGTACAATTTTGGAGGCTCGGAGCCCCTCAGCAATTTAAATATTGATTAAAATCTTATAAAGTGTCTTCGACTACTTGAAGTCTGAAAACTGGTAACTTAGTACCTTTTGCTTTGAAATAAATCACTTCGGACAACTTTCCTGACACTTTAGTGTCCCAAACGATTGGTCACTTTGGACTTTTTTTCACAGATATTCGAAGCTCATGAGCTCAAACTCTGTTTTGTTTTGGCCTCCTTCGGCTCTTTTTGCGAATGCTATCAAACCGATGGTTTGGAATTCACAGTGGTCTCCTTGGACTCTTTTTACGGATGCTTTCAAGTTAAAACTTGGAATCCACATTATTTGGTCTCCTTCGACTCTTTTTACGGATGCTTTCAAGCCGGTGGCTTGGAATCCGTTTTCTCAGTGACTTTCCCACCTCGTCGGAACCTTCGGACCAGTGGTCCGATGTCCGAAAAATATGATTCAAATTAATGACACTTCCCTACCAGTCAACTTCGCTATTCCAGTGCGTCCACTAGAAGTGGGAAGTATATGGGGGGTAGGCATTATCTGAACCATAAGCTTTATTGATTCGGAAGGTGTTTACAAATGATTACAAGGAGCCCCTATGCGAAATATCGCTTTAGGTGCTCCGCATGCCATGTATGCGCTAACTCTTCACCTTCCAAATTAGCTAACTTAAAAGAACCAGGATGCCCTGAGCGGACAATTATGTATGGACCTTCCCACTTATTTCCTAATTTCCTTGGCACTATGATACTTCACAAAACGAGATGACCCGGCCTAAGTTCATTAATCTTGACCTTCGGGTCAAACCAAGTCTTCGTCTGCTGCTGATACTTTGACAAATTTGCAACAGCTCGAAGTCTTGTCTCTTGTGTTAAATCAAGCGAAGTTTGCCTTTCTGCTTCTATTTCTGGTTCGGTGCTGCGAAGAGATCCTCCTTTAAGCTCCGTTGGTGTCATAGCTTCATCTCCGAATAATAGTCTGAAAGGAGTGAAACCAGTAGACCTTGTCTGAGTTGTCCGAAAGGACCATAGGATCTTTGGGAGCTCTTCGGTCCACAATCCTTTTGCCAATCCCACTATTCTTCGATTCAGCCCTGACAAGATATTACCATTGGCTCTTTCAACAGCTCCGTTGGACTGAGGATGTCTTACTGCAACAAAACATAATTGGATGCCTAGGTCTTCTTCAGTTTCCGGTCGAGGGATTTGCTGGCCGCCGCAGAAGACGAAGGGCACATAGTGCCAAAATATTCCAAGGTACCCTGAAGGGCATCCAGGGTACGTTCTGCTGCACTAGCGTTCTTCTTTTCTGCTGTCTCCAGCCCCACAGCACTAGCAGACACTTCGGCCACTTGGAGCAGCAAGGAGCTCTTCTGGGCCATCGCTTGATTAAGGGCTCCTTGGAGCTCCACCAGTTGGGCGCTCGAAGTGGCCGCCGCTTGCCGAAGCCTTTCAACCTCCGCTCGGAGTACTATGCACTCGCTTCAGCC
>JAAALK010000080.1:11672908-12056287 GCA_019279435.1 Zizania palustris
TTTTACATAATATAATTTATATTATATATTGAGTGTAGAAAAATTTACAAGCTCAAACAAAGTTGAAAATATCTTACTGTCTTGTATTGCTAGAAAACCCTCATTAGCTTAAATAGTTCATAATTATATAAAAAATAAAAAATACATATTAATATCACTAACTTAAGTATTCCATAATTATATAAATAGTAAATAAATCATTAATATAGTATTGCAATATCATCTTGAGTCTAAGTTTAACGTGCGTGAAATCTTAAAACGGATACGGATGTATCCATTTTCATATCCACATTTAACAGAAATTCAGATATATGTTTCCATATCCACATTTATAAAACAATTTCAGATATTTCTGAATATCATTCATATTTAATTTGAATACAAATATGAATATCATATTTACAATTATTCGAATACGAATACAAATAATTCGGATATTTTGACTTCTATATCTAACACGTGATGCGTGTACATATGTTAATAGCTTGATGCGCGTGCCTACGTACGGTAGTAATTAAGATCTGGTCAAAACGATGGGATTTAATGCTAACTGTAGCCTGAAGTTATGTGGATTGTAAACTATAGTTAATTTCGGTAATGCAAGCTCATATATGGTCTTGCTAATTTACACTGTCATGCAGAGGCGCAGACTAATTACACTTAGCTTGTAGACTAGCTAGCAAGTCCTTCGATTCCCTTCCGTGTATTTTAGTCTATGACGTATGCATTAAGGTAGCGTTTTGTTGGGAAGTTGTTTTGTTCGGAAGTTAGGCGAATGTAAGTGGTTCTATTTTATTTTACGTATATTTCAATTTTATTTTAAAATAATATATTTGTGGAATGTATCGAGTACAACCAATGTAATATATGTCTCATTTTAGGCAGCTTTAGATTATTCTTAAGTCAACTTAAGCTTAACAATTTAAATAAATTATTATAAAAAACTTTGTGAAGCTCACTTTCTTATTCGAAATGGTTTCTATAAAATCTAAGCTTATTATTTGTTTGTGTAGTATGATAAAAACAACGTTTTGTCTATAGACTTGTTTTGATAAGTGTTTAATTGATAATACCAATATTTAAGATATTTTTTATATTAGGTGAAATGAAGATCAAAACAAGAGCTTTTTCCCACTAGCATGAATCAGCACAGATTTCTGACTCATTAAAAAAACTGAGTTCTGAATAACTTACGATTTTTTAAGAGTTAAGGAGTACAAGCTAATCTTATTCTTAATTGATCTTAAGAGACTTCACACACGTTACTCCTAGTTAAATTCGCCTATCGCTACCCTGTCACGTGTGATGCGTTTATATATGTCAATAGCTTGATGCGCGTGCCTACGTACGGTAGTAATTAAGATCTGGTCAAAACAATGGGATTTAATGCTAACTGTAGCCTGAAGTTATGTGGATTGTAAACTATAGTTAATTTCGGTACTGCAAGCTCATGGTCTTGCTAATTTACACTGTCATGCAGAGACGTAGACTAATTACACTGAGCTTGTAGACTAGCTAGCAAGTCCTTCGATTCCCTTCCGTGTATTTTAGTCTATGACGTACGCATTAAGAAAATGTAAAAGATCGTAATATCATCCTCGGAATGGGTAAACGCGAGAACGAAAGAAGGCACCCTTATTAATAACCGTTAGTACCGTGAACCCATCACTGAAGAGACTAGCAGTAGTGACATATCATGTTATGACCTATCACTAAAGATAGACGTTCTTTCTAGCGATGGGTCATAATATGAACCATCACTAATGTTTGTTCTTTTACCTGCGTCACTAAGTCGTTGTTTGGTTCCTTTAGTCCAATGACTAAATTTAGTTCATGGGCTAAACTATAGTTCAGATTTTGTTTGGTTCCATGGACTAAAGGCCATAAATACAGTTTAACAAATACTTTTTTACCCTTAGACTAGTACTCTTCTCCCTGTTCTGGCACTATAAATGCGAGGGTTGGGGTGTCTTTTGTGTTGTTTAGTTCAATTTAATCCACTTCTTTGGACTAGAGGACTAAAGGTTTTAGTCCACATGTTTGGCACTTTAGAGACTAAAAGTGTCACAAAATAGAGGACTAAAGTTTAGTCCCAAGGAACCAAACAGACCCTAAATATGGGCACCCTCTTTAGTGACGCGTAATGTTATGACCTGTCACTGATGAGTATCTCCTAAGTATAAATAGGCGGGAAGAAATTGAACTAGTCACACTTTTATTTCGCACTGATACCTAACCCTAGCCTCTCATCAGCGCTATCAACGTCGCGTGCTACTCACATCGCCTTACCTCTCTCCCTCGTCTATACCACCTTCCTCTCATCATTGCCATCTTCTTCTTATCTATGTGCATGGACTTCCTCACCAGAGCACAAGCAACCTCTTTCTCGCTGTCGCCTCATCATGCCTTTCCATCCCCGACTCATACTCGTTACCGCCTCATCATGCCTCTCCACCGTCGGCTCGTCCTCGTCGCCGCCTCATCTTGATTCTTCGTTCTCATCCCAAGGTACTTACTTGTATGTTCCAAAAACCTTAGCTGGTCCCTTCAGTGTATCTATGCAAGTTAATATTTCCTATAATGTTAGTACTTCAATGAATCTATAAATATTGATATTTATGTGTGCTATATTTATACTTCCATCAACGTTGATATTTATACGGTGAGAGACGTAGACTAATACACTGAGCTTGTAGACTAGCTAGCTAGTCCTTCGATTCCCTTCCGTGTACTGACGTATGGATTAAGAAAATGTAAAAAGATGGTAATATCCTCCTCGGAATGGGTAAACGTGAGTTCAAGAATGGTTAAACTGAGAATAATCTAAGTAACAAAGTGTAACGATAGTATGGATATTTTATAACTGAAAATTATATTTTATAAGTAATATGGTCCTAATATTTGGGATAAATTTTAAAGTCTAAACGATGTTGTATTTTTTGACAGAGGGAAATACATTATATATGTGTTGGGTCAGATCGATGGAAAGCTCAATTACTTCTGTTATGACAAAAACCAGGAAGACGTTTAATTACCTCAAATAATGAGGTACTGTTTTGTTTTATATTATAGATTGGTTGCTTGACTTTTCAAGTCTAATTTATTTAATTTTAACTAAATTTAAATACATATATATTAAGAGCTATATATTAAATAAATTGTAGTGCTAAGATATAATTTGTGATCGATTTATTAAAATTAATTATATGTTATAATTCCATAGAATAAGTTAAATTGAAAAAGTAATTTATAAAAAAATGAATGACTAAGGGCATTACCAACCCTCCATGTCATTTAGTATTCATGATATCAAATAAGTTGTCACGTAAAAAAACTATAATCTTCTAAACAAGCTAATAGGAGAGAAAAAAATCATAAAAACCGGATCTAATGCAAGAAAAGCAAAGGATGAGATTGGAAGAATAAAAAATAAAAATAAATGATTGAATGAAAATATTTTTTTAAAAGAATCTATCCATCGGAAAAATGTTGTGTGTGGATGAGCTCAAGTGAAAATAGATGAACGGATGAAAATATTTTTTTACAAATTTATCCATTGGAAAAATGATTTGTATGGATGACATATCTCTTTCGTTGAAGACTTTCATACATAATATGAGTTGGTATTACACTTATAAAACGATATTAGATGGAGGTAGTATATAACTGATCTCGTAGACTTATAAAAAAACGCAATACAATTCAGATTTGTGCCCTCGTCAGCAGTGGCGGTTCTAACGAACCACCTTAAATTCTGCCTATTAGACATTTGGTATTAGAAATTGATCCATATAAATATTAATTTTAGTATATTTATAAAGTTGTTACACACAGTTTTACGGTTTATGGCTTTATGATGTATTATTGCAAAATAATTCAATTTACATATTTAAAAGGTGGTTTTGCTGACGTGTGGCAAACCCGTTGGCGGTTTTAGTAACGTGGCGGTTGACGTGATGTTGGTGATGTGCCAAATCAATGAAAAAGTCTAAATTACATCCTTCAACTTTGTCTAAAGTCTAAATAACTCTCGAACAAATAAAAAATGTTTAAATCATGTTCTAAATTTTTTAATAATTCTGTTTTATTTTCTAAAAATCTAGAATATTGTTGAAACCTTTAAAAATTCATAACTAATTCATTTTAATTCTAAATTGTACCATTCAAATTGCATATTTTTTTAGAAAATGGGATATACATAATAAAAATACTTTCACACACAATATAAGTGATCTTGTATAATGTTTATAATTAATAACTTTGACATGTAGTTTCTAATGTCCTCGAGGAGCCCATTTTAAACAAGGAAGCTCCTATGTTTGTTCCTGTGTAACAAATCAAGTTATATAAGTATATTATTTGACATGGGAAATAATAAACATATATTCTAGAATGTCACCGAGGACAATAAAATCTATGGTGCAATCAATTTTATAGCAGGAACAAGCAAGCAAAATCGTGAATTGACATTTGACTCTCTCCTTTTTGTAATACATGATGCTTCTAACTTTTATACATACCATTTTACTATTTGTTTTATCCAGATTTTTTACAAATATTCAAAAGTATAAGTAATGTTTAAATTATTTTTAAAGATACAATAATTTACACTAAAATTAATAGTATTCACATAGTTTTTAATAACAAGGGTGCTTGTTATTGCCCTTCCTAGTGATACTCTAAAATAAATATTTATTATTGCTCCAATCAAAGATTAGACTTAAATGATTTGGCTTGTTGCACAACAATAAAAACAAGAGCTTCCTTGTTGAAAACGGCCTCCTCGGGTACTTTGAAAACTATATGTTAAAGCAATTAATTATAAACAGCATGCAAGATCACTTATATCATGTGTAAAAGTATTTTTATTGTGTAGATCTCATTTTCTAAAAAATTATGTAATTTGAACGGTCAAATTTAGAGTTAAAATAAAATAATTATGAATTTTTAAAGGTTTCAACACTATTCTAGATTTTTAGAAAAAATAGAATTATTAAAAATTTTAGAACTTAATTTTTAAACATTTTATATTTGTTCGAGAGTTATTCAGACTTTAGGTAAAGTTAGTAAAATTCATTATGGGGTTATTTAGACTTCAACGATACTTTGAGGGTGTAATTCAGACTTTTTACTTAACTTAATATTTAACAAAGCAATGATCATGTTGAAGATTCACGGTGCTATCTACTCCATTTGGGAAACCCAAATTCGTCGTGTGCTAAAAACTTTGACGAGTTTGTTATGTTGGGCACTCGAAAAAGATTCCGAGTGTTTTTTTAAATACTCGGTAAGCTATAAATGCTCGGCGAATAAATTATTTGTTGAGTGCTCTAGGAACATACACATGATAATTATGGATACTAACGAACGTCATGATAGCGTGTTTGCACGGACAATTTCTTTTTTAAGTTTGTAGGACCAAGATGTCGACTAGAGGGGGTGAATAGGCGATTAAAAATTTTCTAAACAATTTTAACCTAAATTTCTTGGCTCAGATTAAATATGACACAATTAATTAAAGTAATTAATGTTTTGCAATCCTAGGTTGAAGAAGGCTCAAGCAATTCTACTAATTAACAAATTTAAAGTAATTTGCTCAAAGTAAATAACACAAGTGAGACAAGGCATTATTTCACCGATGTTCGGAAGCTTGCCAGATTCCTACGTCACCGTTGAGGCGAGTCCAACTCCTCCTCTCAATCATAGATCCTCCAAACTCCTTCGTCAAGGAATGGGCAAAGTGAGAGTGGACCTAAAAACACGAAAAAATAAGAGACATTTGATTTTCTTCCAATAAGAAGTTCATAATAAGTCTTTTTCAAAAACCGATGCAAATAAAGACGATTTGAAGAATGACATGCGGTATTAATTACTTCTGCCCAAAATGCATCTGAGACATTATATTCATCAAGCATGGTTCTAGCGATCTCAATGAGAGTTCTATTTTTCCTCTCTACAACACCATTTTATTGAGGTGAATATATTGCGGAGAGTTCATGCTTGATGCTTATATCTTCACAATAATATTCAATGTTGGTATTTTGAACTCGAAACCATTGTCACTCCTTATTTTCACAATAGTATGTTTAAATTCGTTTTGAGCCGTTTTTACAAACTTTTTGAAAAGATCGGATGTTTTGGATTTATCATTTAAAAACAACACCCAAATATAAATTGAATAGTCATCAATAATAACAAAACAATGGCTATTACTACCAATACTCTTGTAGGTTATTGGACCAAACAAGTCCATATGTAATAGTTCCAATGGTCGAGATGTGGGCATAATACTTTTGAAGGGAAAAAGAGCAAGTAACTTGTTTGTCGGCTTAATATGCATGGCACAATTTGTCTTTCTCAAACTTCACATCCTTCAAGCCCACAACTAGATCACATTTTGAAAGTTTGCTTAGTTGGTGCATTCCAACATGAGCTAGATGTCTATGCAAAAGCCAACCTAAAGAGGTTTGAGCAACTAAATATGTTGTTAAATTTGTTTCTTTTGAAGTAAAATCCACAAGATAGATATTTACAAAACGAAATCCTTTAAAAATAAAGGAGTTATCAATGATGCTTGTCACAACTACCTTATGAGAATTAAATGTGCATGATAAGGCTATATCACATATTTGGGCAACTGAAAGCAAATTGAAATTTAAAGATTTAACAAGAGAAACATTTGAAATTGAAGGATCATTTGAGATAGTTTGCTAAGATGTTATAGTTTGTAACAGAACAAACCTAACACTTTGCTAATCACATCATATCTGACTCTTGTTTATTAGGGTGACATCATATGCTCGACTCCCAACTCCATGTCCCAAATCCCAAAACCATTTTGATAGTTTTGTTAAGCAAACCAAAATTATGCATGTAGTAGTCCTACATGCACCCTAATTGGTCAACATAAAATATAGTACCCTGCCTTGGTAGGTGCAGCTATTGGAAAGAGCATCAATACTTAATTTTCTAAAGAAAAAATATTCTAGAAAGGTAACGATGCCTATCACACACGAAACATGCAAGAATAGTATGATAGGAACATAAGTAAGCACCACATGCAACCACATTGATTGTGACATAATATGACCCTTCACATGGTGATCTTCATCTCCATGGCTCCCGTCATTGTGCTTTAGACCTCTAGTAACCTGTACTAGCCTATTACATAATAATAGTTCCTATACTAGTTATATGAGTTGAAGCATCATAGGTTGATGCATAGGTCATACAACCATTGAACATCCTTGGGCTGTAATATTCATGACACGTAAGCCATGTTAATTACATTCATGAATCTTATACATTTTGCAAGGCCATACTAGTCACAACATTCTATGCAAAACAAAGTTAGGTGAAGAATCTATAAGTGACTGAACCGGATCAAAACTTTTGGTTCACAACCGGAACTTCCGGTTGAGGTCACTCAGAACTTTCGATTCAAAACAGGAACTTCTGAAATTTCCTCTTTGTATCGAATTTAATTAGGCCCAGAACTTCTAATTCGAAACCGAAACTTTCGACCTCTAGAAAAAAATCAACAAACAGAACAATAGATCTAATCTATTTTCATCATGTATCTCTATATGTGATCGATCTAGATCGAAAACTACACACGTAGGTTTTAATATCACTGTTGGGATATGGGGAGGCTACGCTAGCCAACAATTTTAAATTTTAACCCCTTAGCCCAGAAACCATGCATGTGAGGGATCATGATTCATTACCTACTAACACGAGACACGCTAGTGCAATGGAAGAAGTTATTGAGGAAGTGTGTCCTCGCTCAACCTTGCCTTGATCTGTCTGATTCATCAGTGACTAAGTCGATGAAGCCCGGTGATCTCCGTGTGAAGAAGACGACCACTGCTATTTAAGTAGTACCTCCAAGGAGTCCACATGTACAAGGATGAGATTTATCTCACGATGACATGCTAGCACCGATCGTGAGATTCGGAGAAAAACCGATCTCAACTCTTGAGATGGGAGGGAAAGGAGAGATGTGGTGGTTAGGGTTTGAGCAATAAGAGCATCAGCAATAACCCCACGACCTCCCTCCTCCTCCCTTTATATAGTGCCTTGCCTTGGGCCCTAATCCTCATTAAAGCCTGTTGGGAATATGATCGTGGGGTACTCCCCGAGTGGATTTATGAAGCCCGAGTAGAGGAAGGGCCACCAGACACAACATTGACCATCTTGCTAGCAGTCATGAATCTGAGGGTCCCCCGAGTTTAGTATTCGGGAGTCCTTACCGACTGCACGCAGTAAGATGATCGCCAACAAGACCCAGTCCATTCTATTAAAGTTCCATAATTATATGGTTAATATAGCAAGTACCACCTAGAGTCATTAACCACAATATGATCATTTATCCTCATAATTGGTCATTAGCGGGATGCCATAATCACCATAATATGGTCTTTATCTCCATAACCAGTCATCAAACAGGTACCTTAATCACCATTTGTAACCTTGGATCCCTCTTATATAAAGGGATTAGAGGGAGCCTTCAAAAGGGGCGTATTTCCATACATGCTTTCTCAGATTCTCAAGAGAGAGCACTTTCTCTCAATCATACACACACAAGAGTAGGGTTATTATCCTTTAAGAGGCTCGAACCTATCTAAAATCACTTGTCGTTGTCTCTTTACTAGAGATAACCATTGAATTGTCACACAACGCCCTCATTAGCCTAACCTAAAAACTCATTGTGTGCACCCCCGTAGTGTGTTGTTGTTCAAACACAACGACAGTTGGTGCACCAGGTAGGGGAGCACTTTGTGTTTCTAATCAATTTGATGGTTGTTGTTTGCAAGATCAACAATCAAGTTCCTGTTGGTGTCATGATCATTTTTGGAAACCTGACTTTTGTTGGCGATTAATAAGATAAGTTCTTATTTTTGGATTAGTAAGGATGTTCAATTTTTTTGATTTGATTTGCCTTCATCTTTTACTATTCGCCCGAAGTTCTTGCATCTTTATAACTCTAACCTATAGATCATGATCTGCTTTGACTTGGTTATTGTTGATCCCTTTTGCCCACTCGGGGGCTTAGACTTTTATTTTACTGTTAGCCTCGATTGAGTCTAAATATCATTCTCGACTACTTTGTGGCGTCGATGGTTCTAAAAAGCGTGCATGTGGCTTAAATTTCCCTATGCTAATGGACCTAAGCTATACCAAAACAGTCAGAATTTCATTGCAAATAATAAGCCACTGTACACATTCCTTTTTTCATTGTTTTCCTGATCTATTAAAATGTTATTTCCAACGACTTTGTGATGTTAATGGTTATAAATAGCGTGCATGCAGCCTAAGTTTCCATGCGCTATGGACTTAAGCTATATCGAACGGTTGGAAATTCATTACAAGTGATCGGGAAAAAGTGCATGTTCATGAAATAAAAAGGATTACATCATTTGAAAATCAAAATATATGTGTACATTGCTTTTATCCTATTTTTTGCTACTCGGCAGGATATGCCTCCAAGTCTTTGACGAGGACGTTGACCGCTTCTTCTAACTTCAGGTAGAAACGATCCACATCAGACTCCTCTATGTTGGTTGGCTACTCTGCTCTAATGTAGTCGATGTGCACTGTAGGATACAATGCTTGGACAATCCTAAGTGCATGAGTTTTTTCCAACCACATGAAGTCCCAGACATGAACTTGAAGAAAGGCCGCTGACCCTTCGAGTCACTCCACGAAGTGTTTAGACAACCACTCGACATCGATTGGCTCACCGTCACTCATTTTGATGAGTGTCTTAGCCCCGACTCGATAATGATCGTGCTACGCTTGAGTGATGCTTAAACGCAACTCCAAGACAATATATTATGCAATCATTCGCCAAGTAAAGCCATGAAGCTCTTTTTGACTACTCAACTTAATCTATGTACCACAAAAAACATGGGGGCTGCTATCGGGAGTATGATCCGGGGTACTTCTCGAGTGGATTTATGAAGCCCGAGTGGAGGAGCGACCACTAGACACAACATTAACCATACTGCTAGTAGTCAGGAATTTCAGGGCTCACCGAGTTCAGCATTCAGAAGTTTTTACCAACTGCAGGCAGTCGGACAATCGCCATCAAGACCCAGTCCACTCTATTAAAGTTCCATAATTGTATGGTTAATATAGCCATTACCACTTGGAGTCATTAACCATAATATGACCATTTATCCTCATAATTGGTCATTAGCGGGATGCCATAATCATCGTAATATGGTTGTTATCCCCATAATCAGTCATCAAATGGGTGCCTTAATCACTATTTGTAACCCCTGATCACTCTTATATAAAGGGATCAGAGGGAGCCTGCAAAAGGGACGTCTTTCCATACACGCTTTCTTTGATTCTCAAGAGATAGCACTTTGTCTCAATCATACACAAAAAAGAGTAGGGTTATTATCCTTTGAGAGGCCCAAACATATCTAAAAAGCTTTGTATTTGTCTCTTTACTAGAGGTAACCATTGAATCGTCACACAATGACCCCATTAGCCTAACCTAAAACCTCACTGTGGACACCCCCATAGTGTGCTATTGTTCAAACACAACGACAGTTGGTGCACCAAGTAGGGGAGTGCTTTGTGTTTCTAATCAATTTGATGGTTATTGTTTGCAAGATCAACAATGAAGTTCTTGTTGGTGCCATGATCATCTTCGGAAACCTAACCTTTGTTGGCGATTAATAAGATAAGTTCTTATTTTTGGATTAGTAAAGATGTTCAATCTTTTCGATTTGATTTGCCTTCATCTTTTACTATTCACCCCGAGTTATTGCATCTTTATAACTCTAACCTATAGCTCATGATCCGCTTTTACTTGATTATTGTTGATCTTGTTTGTCCACTCGGGGCTTAGAATTTTATTTTACTATCCACCCCGATTAAGTCTAAATATCATTCTCGACTACTTTGTGACGCTGATGGTTCTAAATAACGTGCACGTTGATTAAGTTTCCCTGTGCTAATAGACCTAAGCTATACCAAAACATTCATAATTTCATTGCAAATAATCAGGCACGGTACACATTCCTTTTGTTGTTGTTTTCCTGATCTATTCAAATGTTATTTTCAACGACTTTGTGACACCAATGGTTCTAAAAAACGTGCATGCGGCCTAAGTTTCCCTACATTGTGGACCTAAGCTATATTGAACAGTTGGAAATTCATTACAAGTGATCGGGCATAGTGTACGTTCATCAAAGACAAAGCATTACATCGTTTGAAAATCAAAATGTATGTGTACATTGCTTTTATCCTATTTTTTGCTACTCGTTAGGATATGCCTCTAAGTCTTTAACGAGGACGTTGACTGTCTCTTCTACTTCCGGGTAGAGATGATCCACATCAAACTCCTCCACGTTGGTCGGTGACTCTGCTCTGATGTAGTCCATGCGCATTGTAGGATACAACGCTTGGACAATCCCGAGTGCATGAGTTGTTGCCGGCCACATGAAGTCCTGGACTTGAACTCAAAGACAAGCCGCTGACCCTTGGAGTCACTCCACGAAGTGTTTAGCCAACCACTCAACGTCGATTGGCTCACCATCACTCATTTTTATGAGTGTCTTAGCCCCGACTCAATAATGATCGTGTTGCGCTTGAGGGATGCTTAAACGCAACTCCAGGACAACATATTATGCAATCATTCGCCAAGTAAAGCCATGAAGCTCTTTCTGACTACTCAACTTAATTTGTGTACCGCAAAAAAATGGGGGCTGCTTTCGGGAATATGATCCTGGGGTACTTCCCGAGTGGATTTATGAAGCCCGAGTGGAGGAGCGGCCACCAGACACAACATTAACCATCCTGCCAGCAGTCGGGAATTCGAGGGCTCCCCAAGTTCAGCATTCAGGAGTTCTTACCGATTGCAGGCAGTGGAACGATCACCATCAAGCATCAGTCCACTCTATTAAAGTTCCATAATTGTATGGTTAATATAGTCATTACCACCTGGAGTCATTAACCATAATATGACCGTTTATCCTCATAATCGGTCATCAATGGGGTGTCTTAATCACCATTTGTAACCCTTGATCCCTCTTATATAAAGGGATCGGAGGAAGGCAACAAAAGGGACGTCTTTCCATACACGCTTTCTTAGATTCTAAAGAAAGAGCCCCTTCTCTCAATCATAGACACACAAAAGTAGGGTTATTATCCTTCGGGAGGCTCGAACCTGTCTAAAAAGTCTTGTCTCTATCACTTTACGAGAGATTACCATGGAATCGTCACACAACGCCCCCATTAGCCTAACCTAAAAACTCACTATGGGCACCACCGTAGTGTGTTGTTGTTCAAACACAACGACAAAGCCCAACAGATCAATCTGTTTTGCCTAGACTGAAACTTTCGATTTGGCACCGAAAGTTCCGATTTGAGCTCTCCGTCTCTAAAATTTAATTAATCTATAACATCCAATTTGAACTCTCGGTTTCTAAGTTTAAATTAATCCAGAACTTCTGGTTCACATAGATCCCAGAACTTATAATTCTCAATCATCGTCCAAGAAACCAAATAACTGAGCTAGGTCTGAAACTTTGAGTTCTCAACCGAAACTTCTAATTCACCTAGAATTCTCTTGGGCACAATTCCTTCAATTTTCAAAAGTTTTGGGCCTAAACTAGAACTTCCGGACCATACGAGCATATTAGATTTGTTGGGCTTTAATATTGATTAAAGGCCTATAAGTTGGCTCTATATAAGGAGAGGAGGGGCAACACATAAGGCTATTGAACCTCCCCTAACCCTAGTCACCACCTCTCCCTCTCCTGGCTGCACTTGTTGTGGTTGCATCTCCCCTAGCCTCACGTGTGGTACTAGCATATTGGCGTGAGGTGATAATGTTCTTTTACATGTGGATACCGTAGAGGAACTTATATGACTATGATGTTGTTCCTCTTCTCTTCGAGATTGTCAGACTACGTCGTCATCGTTGCTGATGATTGGATGAAGGTAGATGGAGTTGATCGAGAATGTGCTTCTCCAACACTTCTTTCGCTGCTCTAGTGTGTCTCACGTCTAGAGGTAACAATCTATGATCCCATTATTCATACGGTTCTAGGGTGAACATGGTAGAAAATTTTGATTTTCATGTTAGCGTAGCCTACCTATTCCCCAACGGTGTCCCCTCTCCTCCTCCCTGGCCGGGTGTCCATTCCTCCTCCCTCCTCTCCTCTCCGCCACCAGCATCGTTGCGTCGCGCCCCCAGTGCCACACTTTGTCACCACATCACGCTCTATTATTGCATCGTGCCCCATCACGAGAGCACCACCAAAGCCGTGTCCCGTCACCATCGTCATGCCCCATCGTCGTCGTTGCATCCCATCGCCACACCACGTTCCTGGCATGCCGCCATGCCCCATCACCCCTCGACACCACGCCGCATCGCCACCATTCCCAACCATGCCACACCGCGTTGTGACTAGCTTCTCTTTTTTTCCCAAGTGTCAAACTTTCGACACTCGGCAAACTTACCGTCATGCCACTGTTTAGTCGTTTTATTTTACTGAGTGTAAAATTTGGCACTCGGTGAACCCCTATTCATCGATAGTGGGTTCGCCGAGTGTAGTACTCGACAAACCCTTCACTGAGTGCAATTTGTGCTTCGCCGAGTGCCAGTTATTTCCGGTAGTGCTCCATCTAAAAAAGTTCTGTGTATTTGTAATTTACATGCATGTAAGCTTAGAATGAGTATTAATATCATTTTGTTTGGCTACTAGATTAAATTGACGTATTGATCATGTTTTGCATAACTTAAATGTACAACTCCTTTTAAGTTATGCAAAACATGATCAACGTGTCTACTTAATGCAATTAACAGATGTTGCTTTTTTCTTAGCCTCAATGAAAAAAGTAATACGCGTGAGAGGGATTGGGTATAACATTACAACACAACAATGCATTACTGATTAGATTAAGTATCCTTATCATCTAGTATTGATGACAATAGTGTTATCTATTTAGCGACTTTCATGCTCCATTGAATATTGTGATTGTTAGTTAATAAGTTTTTATGACACCATTCATCTAAATCTAAAATTATAAATTGGTCCTATAGAAGATAAACAACTTTTATTTTGTAATGGCAAAAACAGATGCGGTTAGAAAAGTCGGTTTTAATTATTCGATACTTATTTGATTAAGGTTTGGGGCTTTCGGCTTGCTACGTGGGAGAAATTTGTCGGAAAAGCTAATCAAACACGCCCTTAATAATGCTTTGATACTAAAGTCATGTTTGGTAGCTTTTACCAGAAAGAAAACTCAGTGACTATGTAATGAATTAAGGGCAATCTAGATGGACTAACACTAATTGTTAGTTAGAACTAATTATTAGTTAGCTAATAATTATTTTTCTAATAATTAGTTAACATATATGTTTGAAAAAAGAGTAAAATATCCCTATTAGCTCCGATTAGTTTACTTTTATGGGCTAATGGCTAACCATTAGTTGGCCATGAACTAACAATTAGTTTAGTAATTAATTTTTTTTTTAGATAAATTAAGACTAAAAATTAGCTACTAACAATTAGTCTCGGAACATACCCTAAAGACGGAAAACATCATACTCAGTTTGATAGAATCTTGGGCTTTCGAAACAAGAAGCACACCGTGTATATCTCGGGCTAGGGTGGACATGGGCCGATCCTCTGAGATGTGCCAGGGCCTTATCTATGATTTGGAGACATTCTTTTACCCAGATTTATAAATTAAAAAGATTTGTTCCGTTAAGATAATTACTTATCCTTTATATATCACATACAAGCATTATTTTTAATAATTTTCTTGTTCTAATACATTTACCACTAATTTATTAATTTTATTTAAAATAAATTATATACGGCATGGGATGAGTAGATAATAGATAAAAATATAATTATAATTATTATTTGAAAATATAAAATATGGGACTAAAAAATTAAACAAACACTTTTGGAGAGGACAGATTATTAACTAATGCAAGAATTTAGAGAATTATTTAAGAATATAAAATATTGGATTAAAAAATAAACAAACCCTATTTGAGAGGAAAAAATTATTCGCTAATGCAAGAATTTAGAAAAGAGAGGAGAGAGAAGCGCCCACCCACGTAGAGAAAGGGAGGAGAGAGAAGCACCACAAGCAGAGAAATGTCGAAAAATAAATTGCGGTGGGATTTGAATTTTTGTATTTTGGGTGCCCTGAACAGATGCACGGATCACACTAGCAATGTACGGTGCAGGACAGGCATTCTTAAGGAATTTTTAAAATAATATAATTTTTATTTGAAATTTTATTTTTGGCATACGTTTTTCAAAATTTAATAAAATAGCCTACTATCAGTAGATAGCTTTTTTGGTTTTCATCGGTAGACCATCTGCTAATAGAGACCCTGTCAGATTTCTATCGACTACACATAGACTACAAAAGAAGATTTTGTTATGCCACGTGACCTCTATCGATAGATAAAATACCAATAGAGGCTAGTTGATGGACATGGCATGGGAGGCAAAGTGGGCGCCACGTGGGGCGTGGGGCGTGGCAGGCAGACACATGCAGCAAGCGAGGCACGACACGTAGTTGGCGGGAGGCAAAGCATCACGTGCACCACATGGTGGGCGGTAAGAGGGCGTGGGTGGTGTGAGGTGGCCGGCGCACATGTAATGGGCGGGCGCTGAGGCACCATGAGAGCAGGAGGAAAGGCAAGGCTAGGGATGGCACCGAGGATGATCCTCGGTGGAGAGGGGTCCCCGTCTGATCCCCGGTAGAACAAAAATTTCATGTTCCCAGTTCCGATCTTCAAGGATAGTTTTTTCCTATCCCCACTCTCCGTCAGGGATTCGAGTACCCATCGAGGAGAAAATACCCATCAGTGGCAATGGCAGGTGGTGGCATAAAAATAGTGGCAACGAAAAAGGGCTACATCCGAGCGATGTGGGGAGGAGGCTACAGGTCACAGCGGAGGTGCACAGGCGAGCAGAAGGGTGCGACCAAGCAGAGCTGCAAAGGGCGTGACCGGGCGGAGTGGCACGGCCGAGCGGAGGGCGATGGGGAGAAGATTGGGGAATTGGAATCTAGGGTTTTGCTTATGTATAGAGAGATAATATGGATCTACATGTTAGTTTTCGTGGGTATATTAACATGGAACGAGGATGGAGAGTTGAGGAATGTCCCCATCCCCGTTTCATCACCTAACGGGGATAGGATTTCCCTCATTTTTCCCCTGTTGGGATGCAATTTCCCCCATCCCCACTCCTAATAGAGGAAATCCCCACCAGGGATCAAGGAATGGGGGCCATTGCCATCCCTAGGTAAGGTGTGCGTCGTGCGCTATGTGGTGGGTGGCATGTAGGGATGGAAACGGGGTGAGGGAGGGGTCCCTGTCCCCGTCCCTGGTAGAACAAAAATTCCCTATTCCCCATCCCCGGCCTCAGCTTCGGGGATAGTTTTTTTTCCATCCCCACTCCCCGTCAGGGAGAAAATCCCCGTCGGCGGCGATGGCTAGTAGTGGAATGGAAATAGTGGCGATGGAGAGGTCTACATCCGAGAGACGTGGGGAGGAGGCTGAAGGCCATAGCGTAGGGGCACGGCCAGGCAAAGGAGCATGGGCGTGGTCGGGCGTGGTGGAGGGCATGACTGAGTAGAGGGTGTAGCCAAGTAGAGGGACGCGGTCGAGCGGAGGTGCACGGCCAGGTAGAGGGGCGCGACCGAGCAGAATTGTAGAGGGTCGAGCTGGGTGGAGTGGCGCAACCGAGCAGAGGGGCGACAGGGAGAAGATTGGGGATTTGGAATCTAGGGTTTTGCTTATATAGAGAGAGAGAATATGGACTCACGTGTCAGTTTTCGCAAGTATATTAATAGAGAACGGGGATGTGGAGTGGAGGAACATCCTCGTCCCTGCTTCACTCGACGGGGCTAGGATTTTCCCTGTTTCTCCCCCCGTGGGATGAGATTTCCCTCATCCCTTAATAGAGGAAATCCCGGCTGAGGATTGGGGAACAGGTCCCATTGTTATCCCTAGTGGCATGGCAGACGTGGGGGCTGACACGGTGGGCGATACGGGCCCATGGGCATGGTGCCAATGCGATGGGCACGGTAGGCGTGCGGGCGTTGTCGTGGCACGATATGGGCACTAGCGTAGGCACGGTACGCTAGATTGCTGATAGAGGCCTCTGTCGACACACCATCTTCCGACAATACGCTAATTTTACAAATTTTGAGGAAAATCAAATTTCGAATAAAAATATATTATTTAAAAATCGTTCTCAAGCCCAAATTTGTTGCCATATTCATGACACGTGATCAAGATGGCGTTAGACAGGCGTTGTCAGGTTTGATCACGCATCACTAGCTTCCATCTTCAACTCATCTTTATTTTTGCCGTCAACAATTACCGCAAACCAGGTAATATGACCAAGCTACTGGAAACACAACATGACTCGAGTACAATATGAATGTTAGAACTAATATTGATATTTTGCATTTGTATATTTATTTTCATTAGCATGATGTTGAGTTAATAAATTTGCAATTTACATATGTGATGCATGCTTAGGATGTTGTCTTAAGTAAGTAGTACATGTTTGGTTGTGAAGTACAAGAATTGTATGGGGGAGTCATTAGTTATTTGATTAATAGAGCTAATGACCCATGCATGCAGCGTGCATGGAGTGAGTCCTTGCTAGTGGAGTAGTGGACGTATAGAACAATTAGCTCTTGCATGGTTGTGTGTGTTTTTCTACTTAAAACATTGATGTTGGTTGTGTGATATAACACATCACCAAATTAAGAGTCTCTTCATTGGTCCTTATTCGTTTGCTCGTAAGTGAAGAAAACTACTGAGTGTTTGAGAGAGAGTGATTCCCAACAAGTGTTATTAGAGGCAAAGATTCTTCACTTTGACAAGATGTCCAACATCGAGCACTCAGCTTCACAATCTTTGAAGAAGAATGGAGTATCACTTTCATATCTGATGCTCACCTCCACCAACTACTCCACCTAGGTGATCAAGATGGAGGCAAACATGTAGGTGCAAGGCATTTGGGAAGCCATCGAGCCCATGGATAGTGCTAACATGGAGATGAAGGACAAAACGATGTTGGCATGTCTTTTGGGGGACATCTCTGATGATGTTCTGTAGTAAATCACCAAGAAGAAGATAGTGAAAGAGGATTAGGAAAGCCTGAAGACTGAAGACAAGGTTTCTCAATATTGATCGAGTGAAGAAGGCATGACTGTAGACTTTGAAGAGTGAATTCAAGGTGTTGCACGTGAAGGAAACCTACTCAATTGATGAGTTCATCGAAAATATCAGTGGTCTGGTGAACAAGATGAGTGATCTTGGTGTTACCATGGAGGATGATGAATAAGTTAAGAAACTACTTAATTTTGTGACTAACAAGTTCTTATAGGTGATCATTGTAATCGAGCTGTTCTGTGATTTAGATACCATGTCATTTAATGAGGCAATTGACCATCTCAAGGCATATAAGGAGAGGATATGCAAGTGTGATCAACAGAATGAAGAGCATCTACTTCTTAGCATGGGTGGCTCAAGTGGTGGTGGAGGTCGCAACCATGAAAAAAGATTTGATAAATCCAAGGTGAAGTGCTATCATGGCCAAGAATTAGGACACGTTGCATTTGAGTGCCATAAGAAGAAGATAGAACAAACACTCAATAATAGCATCAAGCAATAACGAGTCAACACTTCTTTGAAGTTGTGTGAAGAATTGCATGTCAAGATTAGGAGGTGAATGTTGGAGCTAATCTTGATATTTTGCATTTGCATGTTTATTTTCATTAGCACGGTGTTGAGTAAGTTTGCAATTTACATATGTGATGCATGCTTAGAATGTTGTCTTAAGTAGTACATGCTTGCATGTGAAGTGCAAGATCGAGTTACACGAAGAGTACTAACCGAGTAATTAGCCAATTGGGTTATTAGTTATTTGATTAATTAATAGAGCAAATAGTGCATAAATACATCATGCAAGGAGTGTGAGTATTTGCTAGTGGAGTAGTGGATGTATGGATTAATTAGCCCCTACATGGTTGTACGTGTTTTTCTACTTAAAGCATTGCAATAAGTTTCTTTTCTTGAGGCAATAAAAAAAAGATGATGTTGGTCATCTGATACAGCATCACCAAACTAAGAGTCTCTTTATTGTTTCTTATTTAATTTGTTTGCTCTTAAGCGAAGAAAACTAGTGAGTGTTCTAGAGAGGGAGTGATTCCCAATAACATGTTCATGTTTTGACAAAATTCGGAAATGAATTATTCGTTGCGTTACAAATATTCCCCGAAAAAGACGTGATGACCGTGTGTGTAACAGTGTAATGCTAGTGATCGTGAGCTAGACGAAGGCGAACAATGGATCCCACTCATGGGGGTCCTCGACCTTCTGCCCTTCTCGCAGCAATGGATACTTCCAGCTGTACATTTCCAGCTTCTCCTCCTCGGCTTGGCCCTCGACGATGGCTCGCCTTAGCTTCGTCACCTTGCCGATGATGGTGTCGATGGCCAGGTCGAACGCGTCCTTCACCGTCTCCAGCTTCGACGACGGCTGGGCGTAGACGACGACCGGGACGAGGTTGATGACGGTCTCCCTCATCCGTTCCACCGTAGCCGGCGGGATCTGCCGCAGCCGTTCCTCGATGCTCACGTTGTTGCGCACGTCGTCCTCGGAGATGTAGACGGAGTAGTCGGCGTGGTTCTTGGGGAGGTGCCAGGTGTACTGCACGTACGCCGTGCCGGGGTGGAAGAAGACCGGGATGCAGCCGGCGAGCATGCAGTCGAACGCCGACTTGCGCGTGTAGGAATCGCCCTGTGGCTGTAGGCAGAAGGTGGAGCTCTGGAAGAGCTTCATGTAGCTCGCCGGCGACCCGCACTTGTTTATCGGCCCGTCGACGCACTGCATGAGGGAGC
This sequence comes from Zizania palustris, assembly GCA_019279435.1. Lineage (NCBI taxonomy): Eukaryota > Viridiplantae > Streptophyta > Magnoliopsida > Poales > Poaceae > Zizania > Zizania palustris. The sequence continues at coordinate 11,692,820 of JAAALK010000080.1, forward strand.
AGACGCTCGACGCCCTGCACTGCGCGATGAGCTCGTTCCGGATGGACTTGGTGATCCCCGGCCTCGGCGCGCCGGCGAAGGTGAAGAGCCAGGGGCGCTCGAGCCGGCGGATCTTGTCCTGCCAAATGAACACGGCCTCGTCGCTCGCCGGGTGGAAGGCCGTCGGGAACGGGATGGCGGCGTCGTTGAGGTGCCACGGGCTGGACTCCGCGACGAGCGCCGTCATGTTCTGGATCGCCGGAAGGAGGAAGAGCTTGCTTCCCCAGTCAGAGTCGCCGTCGGCCAGCCTCCGGAAGTCCCACGTGGTGCGACCGGCGGTGAAGAAGTGGTCGCGCCCTCCCATGAAGCGCCACTCGGGGCGCGCCGTGATGATGTCCACCGCCTCCAGCGCCATGGCGTCCCGCTTGGTGACGTTGAACCCCCAGAGGTGGCGCTCCAACTCGAGGCCCGCGTAGAACGGCACGTACACGGCGGCCGCCAGTGAGGGGTCGACGGTGAGACACTCGTACCTCTTGATCCTTTCGTGGAAGATGATGTCCATCGTGTACTGGTCGGTGTTGTACCACCCGGTCTCCTGGAACACGCCGCCGGCGCTGCTCATCTGCAGGCCGAAGCCGCCGTTCGCCGTGAACTCGCACTTGTCCGTCCACGGGAAGAGCGCCGCGCAGTTCTTCACCATGTCCGTGTTGAAGCGCGGGGGCAGGTCCTGCACGTAGATGTACCGCCCACCGCAGCGGTCGCCCTTGTTGTCCGCCGCCGCGAGCGCGCGCGCGAAGGGGTGCGCCGCTGCTGGCTGGTCACCGTCAGACTCCGTTGTGCTGGTAGAGGAATCGGACAGCCACTTGTGGTCGACGGCAGCAGCCACCGATCCATTACCGCCACCGTCTTGCAGAGGCTCCGGCTTCTTGGTGCTGGCGTCGACCGGCGACGGGGAATGACCAGATAACAACGGTCCGCCGCCACCGCTGTCAGCCAAAGGCTTCTTGCTGTCGTCGTTGGGCGGCGACGAGAAAGAGCCCGAGAACGACGGCCTGCCACCGCCGCGATCGACCGAGTTGACCTTCCGGTGGTACGAATGACGGGCCACCGAGTCGACGCGCACCACGCCGCCGGCAACGCCCTGGCCAACGCTGGAGTCGTAGTAGTAGTAACGCACCAGCATCGTTACGGTGGCGGAGAGGACGACCATAAACCAGAGGCGGGAGCAGCAGCTGCCCTTCCCCTGCCTGCCGCCGCCGCCGCCCACCTTCTCCACCTTCCCCTTCTCATCCTGCACGCCGCCAAAGCTCGCCGGCACCGGCAGTTCCGCCGCGTTGTGCCGCTTCATCCGTAAGACGAAAGCTTCCGTCGTTGGGACGCTTCCCCGGCGAGGCGGCGAGCATCAAAAGAAGAGGACAAAATCGAACGCCGCTGCCTACCGCTAGGACTGTACTAGCAGTGGCAATTTGCCCAGTGCTCAGTTGCTAGCTCACTGCTCAGCTCAGCTGGTCATCGCCATGATCGACGCGACGGGGATCTCAAGTGAGCTCTGTGCACTGGATCACTAGGATTAACCGAGTCAAGAGTGATTAATTAGCCGGCAAGTGAGCCTGGGAGTGCTTAAACAAAGGAGACATGAACGTGCTTACGGGATTGATAAATCCAAAATCATTAAATCAGCTTGCGTACCACAGCAAAAGAGAATCCAAGCAGCTAAATTATGAATAGATTATGGCCTGAGCTCTGAGGCAGCTGGGCACCGAGAATCTTTGAATCTTTAAATCTTTAGTTCATCTATTTTTTTTTCTTTTGAAAGCTCTTTCTGTTCGTTAGCGTGTGACTTCCGTGCCTGTCTTAAGCGATGAGCCTCTGCCAAGTTGAACTGATTATTACGATGTAATTAAACTGACAGCGTTGAAATTTCGATTTACAAAGCAAACTGTGGTTTCCCCTAATCTATTAATAATTTAATCTGCAGTTACCCCTAAATTCATAACTTTAACTGTTCAAAATGTTCATATAAATTCAAAACAGATACACCAGTATAATAGTATTAAGAAAGGAGAAAGAGTAGGGTCCAGACATCTAAAAATTGAAAAAAAAAGTCGAAGGATTTTTTTAACAATCCGTAAACAATTTTTTATCACTTAATAAGAAATATTTTAATAAAATAAAATACAGTCAGATCTAAATTAAAATATTTTTTATTTTACTTAAAAAAAATTAGCCAGAGAGAAAAATAGTCTCCTCCTGTTTCCATTAAAGAAACGAAATAGGAGTACCAAACAAAGAGAAAATAGACAAACAAAGCTTATTTTCCAGCTAAGCGACGGTAGAAATTTGTAAGCGCACTATTACAAAACTCAACTAGACAACTTTCACCAGCAAATCAGCAGGACAACATCCACATATCAGATGAAACCACCAGACAGTACCATCCAAAAAAAACCTCCAGCAAAACAAATCAGCCACTCAAAAGATGTCTTAATAAATTTTAGTCATTCCTTTTGGTGAAAACTTCACTTGCCACCTGTTCGACCCAGACCCAGCGTCGGATTTCTTTCCTTTTTCGTCAATTTCTATAAAATGATCCAAAAAGATACCCAAAAGTAGATCAAGTTTACTATCTCAAGAGGATCATTAAGCGTTTTATTTTGAAACAAGCCTCATTTCTACTCTTCCAAATATTCCAGAAAATTGCAACTATGCCCACTCTGACGATCTTTCTTTCATTCTTACCTAGATTCTTGAACCAAACATACCACATATAATTAATATTAGGAAAAGGACCAAAATCAAAGCAAACTTTAATAATCCTCCAAATAAATTTGGCAATACTGCAATCAAAGAATAGATGTTGCATTGTCTCTTCTAAACCACAGAAAAGGCAAGTTTTTATACCTCATTTCCATTCTTTTTTCATCAGATTGGCTTTTGTCAAAAATTTATCTTTTTTTGTAAGCCACAGAAAAATCCTAACTTTCAAAGCTATTTTTAGATCCCAAATATCATCATATTATTTACTTACACTTTGAAATTTTAGAGCAGTATAAAAAGATTTAACAGTAAACACTCCTTTTTTGTTAGGGTCCAACAAACAATATCTTCTTTCTCAATTAGAATAATGTTCTGAATATTTTTTTAATTTCCATCTGAGCCTGGTTTCTATCTACATATAAATCTCTTCTAAAATTAATATTGACCCCATTGTTCGCACAAGCTTTGGCCACAATTTTTAGAGAAGGGTATATTGCACAATACTGCAAAAGTTCTTGGCCCCGTCCATTTATCTTCCCAAAATAAAGTCTTTTTCCCATTTCTAATCCTCTTGACACAGAATTGCATAAATCTAGACTTAACCACAGACAAAGCACTCCAGAACTGAGGATCCCCATGTTTGAAATTCCTCTGGGACGGAGTTTTCTTATACAAATATTTTCTCCTTATTAATTCTTGCCAGATCCCTTTCTCATTTTCAAGTTTCCATAGTCATTTGCCCATTAAAACAACATTCATAATTTCTAAATCTAGAATACCTAGATCTCCATAATTTTTTGACATACAAATCACAGGCCATTTCATTAAATGATATTTTTTTAATCCCTTGATTCTCTTGCCAGAGCAACCTAGATCTAAAGATATCCATTCCTTTTTAACACCTTTAGGGAGAAGTTAAAAGGAGAGCATGTAAAGGGGTATGCTGCTTAAGCAAAAATTGATCAACCCCTCCCCCAATATGCAGAAGCTTCCCCTTCTAACAACTCAATTTACCTTCCGTCTTACTTTCACAATCCCTCCAATTCTTATTCAGAATTTGAGTCTTATCAATAGGTAAACCCAAATATTTGATGGGCAAATCACCCAACTTGCAAGTGAGAATTTGACAAAACTCTTTTTTCCTTCCATCATCCATTCCAACACAAAACGCTTCACTCTTATGAAAGTTTATCTTCAAACTAGACATTTGTTCAAATAAGCAAAGAATAAATTTCAAGTGTTTAGCATTATTCAGATCATCCTCAAAAAGAAAAATTGTATCATCCATATATTGTAAAATAGGAATGTCATTAAGAATAAATTCTTCACCCAAACCAGTAACAACCTGGTTTCTAACAATTTTATTCATCAAGAAAGAGAGTGCTTCAACAACTAAGTCAAATAGGAGGGGGAGAGATGATCTCCTTGCCTCAAACCTCCATGAGTTTTGAAATAAGATCCAACTTGATTATTTAATTTAATTTTCACTTTTCTCCATCACAATTCTCATTATACAATCATTCCATTTGCTAGGAAAGCCTTTGAACTCTAACATCTGAAACAAAAAGGCCACTTAATCTTATCATAGGATTTTTCGAAGTCCACTTAAACAGAACCTCAGGTCTTTTTTTAGTGTTAAGAATTTCATGTAAAACTACAACATCCTAAAGAATATATCTATTTTTAATGAAAGTAGTTTGAGTTTTGGATATCAAATAACCAATTAATTTAGCCAAACAATACATTAAAGCTTTTGTCACAATTTTGAAGCTAACATTAAGAAGACAAATGGGTCTGAAATTCTTGTTATGATCAGCATTATTATATTTTGGCACTAGAGTAACCATACTATAATTGAGTCTACCAATATCAGCTTTTCCATGTCGAAAATCGACAATAATTTCCATTAAGTATTTTTTTAATTATATGCCAGAAATTTTTATAGAATTCAACTCAAACTTATAAAATATTATATCTTAACTATTGAAATATAACAACAAATATAGTTGATTTCTTGTTATTACAAACAGTATCGTTGAATTTTACATATGTTTGAAATATTTTTTAATAGAGTAATAAAATATTTTCAACTGAGTGTTAAACGTCATCTATTTTTTGCATTTTATAATAAGATCTATATGAATAAATGAAGTGTTTTCGTTAAGGAAGCCGTGTTTGAAACAAATTTGGTCACGCATATACGGATATACCAACCGTGTATGCATCCTAATAGGGTAACACAAACGCGATCATGGGCTGGAGCGTGGGCCATCATGGGCCGGGCCGGGCCGGCAGGCAGCCGTCTCCGATCGAGCGTGCCCGGGCCAGCCAGGCCTACGTGCTATCGCCGTCACGAGCCACTGGCCAACGGCGCCAGGTGAAAAGTAAATTTATTATCAATATACGTTGTAGAAAGATAAAATATATGTTGTAAAAAATATAATATAGATATATTATCATGTTGGAAAATTTTGCTGCCATATCGTGTTGGAATTCATATATATGCATATGAATTCCAAGGTTTAGCGAGTTCAATTCTTAACGCATCGTATCTTTATTTTATTTATCTGTTTATTTTTGTGGGAAGTGAGTTAAGGAGTGGAGTGGAGAGCGAGGAACGGATGGCTCGTCGTCATCCGGCGGGAAATCCCTCGTTTGTCGCATTGCCGCCGCCGCCGCCGCCGGCCGGCCGGCCGGCCGGCACACTATCGGGTCGGGGTTCACCCTGTCGTCGCTCGCATGCGTGCAGGAGGGCGGCTGCCCCTGCTGACCGGCTAAGTTCCATCCTTCTCCATTCATGGATGACTGATAAGTTATTTTAAGTAACGTTCAGTTTAGTTAAGCTAAAACCCACCCTAGATGTAAGAGCATCCCCGAGAGACATACGACTACTTAAATTTGAATTTAAGTATTTTTATGAAAAATGAAACTCCAAGAGTTTTCTTAAATGAGTCTCTTTTCTAATCCATTCCCTAAATCACCGTTCATCTCTTTCAAATATATGATTAGTTTAGCAAATCCTTATTTTCATTTGTACATATATTTTTTTTCTTGCATGTGCATTATTTTTCCCCTTATGTGTTGTTATAAGTTGAATGAAACATATATTTGAATGTATTATAGTTTTATACAAAATTATTACATATTATAGACCATATTTATAGGTTTTAAAAAATATGAATTGAGATTATAGGGAAACTGTTGTAGATTAATTAATTTTTAGAACTAGATAGAGTTTAGAATGATTCCTATATATGATTTAGGAACTAAAATTTAAGAAGTCTCTTGGACATGCTCTAAAGACTCTTTTAAATATGATTTCTACAAAAGCACTATTTGAATAAAATATATATATACAAAACATTACACAACACTAACGTTGTAGTCTCAAAAAACAGAACATAAAAAACACTCAAATAATGAGAGAGACACGCGGAACCTTCTTACACCGTACATACACTTTTGAAAGCATATATAAAAAATATACAAACATATATATAGAATATATATTTTTAAATGAAAAATATATATTATTTATTTACGAGAGGGTAACAATTATTTGATAAAGACAAAAAAGGGAATAGATTATATAGAATTTATAAAATAAATTATGCTTTGAAAGCATTAACAATGCTTAAACGACTTATATAACCAATCAGATAATGTAATTGTATGTGAATTATTCGTGCATATAAAAAAGTATAGTTTTTTTAAAAAAACTTTATCAAAATTACTCATACAACTTTTTCCAAACGATTTTTAATTTTATATATTGAACCCATTCATCTGATAATATATCTCTCTCTATAATCCTTAGGTGGTCATTAATAATAGATCATGTTTAGAGTTTGGCACAGCGTCACTTTTTTTAAAAAAAATGCAGATAGTCTACGTGCACAGATCAATACATATGGGAAGTTTCCACGCGAGCATAAATAAAATAAAATAAAATTCAAGTATAAATTTAATCTGTATGTTTAAAACTTATTTTGTGTACTGTTATATTTATGTCATTACAAATATTGTCAAGCATTTTAAATTTTTTATAACTATTTAAGTGCAAGTACAAAGACGCGTTTTGTCCCGTAGGTCCGGTATGGGTTGCTGTTCTCTCCGTTTTAATTTTTTAAAAGTCAAATTTCTTAAATTTCCATTAAGTATTTTTTAATTATATGCCAGAAATTTTTATAGAATTCAACTCAAACGTATAAAATATTATATTTCAACTGTTGAAATATAACAACAAATATAGTTGATTTCTTGTTATTACAAACAGTGTCGTTGAATTTTGCGTACGTTTGAAATATTTTTTAATAGAGTAATAAAATATTTTCAACTGAGTGTTAAAATATTACAAACAGTATCGCCGTCACGAGCCACTGGCCAACGGTGCCAGGTGAAAAGTAAATTTAAATTATTTTCTGAAAAGAAATAAGGTATTCAGATTTTTGAATCAGTTTTCTGGCTCGGAAGCTGGAATCTGAGTGAGTAGCTTTTTTGGTTACCTAGCTTTTTCAAAATCTATATATTTTCATAGTACAAATTTAAAAGTTGGTAATCTAGATTTCACAACTTCTTAGTTCAATTTTGACCTACCATGTTATTAAAACATATTAGTTCACATAAAATTTGAAAAAGTGAAATTTTAGTAAAATATATCATTTTAGTTTTATTGAAAAATACATAATTTTAATATAAACATTACAAAATTTCATGATTAGAATGATTTACATGTAAAATTACGTATTAATAATATAAATAAATATCGTAAACTACTAAATTATAAATCCGTAATTATTCTAAACAGCTTTTTTAGAATCTTCTGCACAACAAAAACACCGTACAAACTTAGAAAATTATCAGCACCTGACCAACCATGCATCACATCCATATTGCTACTATCCCTTTCCAAATCTATCGGCCGGTGACGACGTGCGTGCTCGATCCGTCGTGCTCCGGCGAAGGGATCGATCCGACGAGGCGGTGGCAGGTCGCCGCTGGTTTGCGCCCTCTGCGCTGGCCGCTGGCGGCACGTGGCGATGCCTACAGGACCGTGTCTTTGTCGACGCTGACCGCCGGCCTTCGCCGCTGCTATATATATCTGAGCCGACAAGCTAGCACCAGCCTTCCTTCGTCGTCTGATGCCGTCCCGGCCTTCCATTGACATCACCCAATGACCCTCTGCGCCGGCCTACCGGACATCCTACTCATCTCAATGGCATCAAAATTTGTAGCCACAGATAATTTTGGCACTACCATGCCAATATTCAATAACCAATATTTTTTTAAGCTTTGTCCCTACATGGCAGTGGTTTAAACCAGTAATCAGGGTAGTTTCCGATACACGCACCCCGATCGATAAGGCCAAGCGGAGAGTTTCGTCAGACTTCCGAGTTCCGAGCTTTCTCATTCTCCTCCGTCCCCAAATTCTCAAAGTTTTTCGGATGGGAGATAAAAAATATGTTAAAGAAATTAAGTAGGAAAGAGTTATAATTGGTTTAGATTAGAAAATATAATTACTTGTATAATGTATTTTTTACGCATAGATATTAATCTACCTACTTAGTATTTGATAATTATAATGTGATTTGATTACTCATCTTGTTAATACATATACATATTTTTTTAAGATAGAAAAAATTATTTTAAAATAGAATTTAAAAGTTATAAATAACTTTATTTCGGAAAGGAGTAAGCGTCGAATGATTTTTATATAGATAGCAATAGACGAAAACAGAAAAAAGATGCGTCACGAGGCGAGTTGCCATTTCCCACGCATGCATGTTCCCACGTGGGCGCTCGGCCACGGTAGCCGCCACGTTGGTGCGCCGGGCTCGCCGCCCGGAGCCTCCTCCGCCGCCGGATCGCCGGGGCGGGCTCATCCGTCCGTCCGCGCTTCGCCGCGCCTCAATAAATGGGCCCCCGCCCCAACGACCTTCCCAAAAAGGCAAGCGATTCGCGCCACGGCAACGGCCCCACCGAGCTGAGTGGATCGATCGCTCTCGCTCCTCCCGCTCCATGGCGGAGAGGAAGAGGCGGAAGCAGGCGAGCGGGGAGGCGGAGGTGCATGAGTGGGAGAGGCGGAAGAGGGGGAGGAGGAGGGAGAGGAGGAAAGGCGGAGGAGGAGACCCGGTGGAGGTGCTCGGGGAGGAGGTGATGGGGCGGGTGATGGAGTTCCTGGACGGACGCAGCGTGGCACGATGCACCGCGGTGTCCCGCGCTTGGCGCAGGGTCGCCGCCGCCGACTGCCTCTGGGCACCCAAGGTCCGCTTCCTCCTCCATCCCCCTCCCCCTCTTCAAAACCCTCCTCTCTTCTTCGCCATCCATTGCAGCCTCCATGGACTGTGGCTGCTGCGTGATCCCCATCCTGTGCAGTTCCTGTTCGACGAATTGCCGGCGAGGGCCTCCGATTCCCTCACGAGCGGTTAATCGAGCACCGACTGCTCTCCATCCTCTGCTAGGACTTGGGGGCACCGCATCATAATTGAGGGTGCTGTTGATTTGGGGGCTTAAACAGAGCTTAATCAGAGTTCGCGCCCGGTGATTATCAAATTATGGTCGCGAAAAGAAAAGAGCATGCATATTTGCACAGTTTTGGTGTCATATAAATCCCAAAAATGCCGTTGCTGATTAATTATGCCCGTGGCGAGTCAAGATGAGATGGGAGTCCGTACTCCGTCGTGTGACAAACGTACAGACTTTGTCTGACATTGACATGGTGGGCAAGCAAATACTTTTCGAACAGGGTTAACGATGTTCCTTCAACTCCCAGAAATCAAGAATCAAAACTGCAACAACCGGATACCCAGAAATCAAGAATCAAAACTGCAACAACCAGATACGCCGGTCACTCTGAAATGTTTCCTAATCTATATAGATATTATTTTTCTGGAGAAATATGATAATTTGCCGCCATCAAAAAATGACCTTACTTTTTTGCAATCTTGGTTCACATATTATTGACTTAAATGATATAACTTATCATTATCTTGGAGAGTTGGAGTGGCATCATAATTAAATGGGTGAGTGAAAAAATATTAATTTTCTCCATTTTCTGTTCGGTGTATTCTTTATTTTTTTAGTTGTGTTCTTTTCTATCTTTAAACTATATATTTTTTAATCTTTCCATACTCAAGTGAACTATATATATTTTAATCTTAAAAGAACCATGCAAATGCCCACAAAATTGCAGTCTCGGAAGATCTAGAGTTGGTGGGTGAAGAACCTACAATCACCCAAACTCCCTCTTTTATAAGTAGTAAAGATAAAGAGTAAAGATTATCCTGAATTTTCTGAATACCAACATATATAAAAGTTCATATATTTTATTTGTTCCTGTATTCATTTTTTTTCATTTTCATTTTTCTTGGATATTATCACACATGCCAATAAAAATTAAGTTCCTCATTTGCAACACTAAGTCAGATGCCTCATGTCTGTCACCATGAGCATTGAACAGAAATTATGAACCAGTTGGAAAAGACTTAATCGAATCCTCAACTAGCTTAAGAGTTTGAGTCTTATTCTTCTTTTGAAAGGCTTCGAAGAAAAAGAGCATTGCATTTCGTATACAAGGGAATGTAAATTCCTAATTAAAACTAACGAATATTCTTAAATAAAGAGGGGGGAGGGGGTTCAATGGTTAATTCCAACAAGTTTATTGCTGACCTTTACTTCATCTGCAGTGTGCTGAACTGATGGCGGGAAAAGCACATATTCCTCGTTTGACAATGATACCGACTGCATCAAAACTGTCTACCTATTCAATGGTCATCAAAGATGGCAAACGGGTGAGTGCCAAATGCCAACAATTTGTGGCTACCTCTCTATTCATCCTTGAACAGAAAATGAACGTGTGTATCTCTCAGGACTAATTATATAATTTTGGAGTAACTTCTTGTTCAGAGTCGCATCACAAAAGAGGATCTCTGTGATCATGATTGGGAATTTCGCTTCACTATAGTAAGTTAACCTGTCATCCGATTTTCATGGTGTGAGATATATGCCTATATTAGTCTGCAAATCTTAATGCTAGTCGCTGCTACTGCACAACTGACCTGCTAGTTTTGAGTTCAACTGGTTTTAGTCAATCACGCCTGATGGATGCATGGAATCATGACAACTGTCAGCGTCTGTATAACTTCTTCAGATGTCTTAGCTTCCAAATGCAATGAGGGAGAGTCGATGTTCCCTTCGTGGTGATAATTAAAGGTCATAAACTTTGGTTCACTGCTTTGTCTGGTCAAGGGTGGCATTTGATTATTGATTTTCTTGAGTATTACATAAAACAAACACAGAAACCTTAAAATATCATTGTGCTTGGCTCTCTTAAAGCCAAGTGGCTGCATGATATTCTGATGAACAAATATATTTGTGGCTTAAAATCTATGATAGCTTCAACTCTCCACTGTGTGCAGCGTGCATCATATATCTTGCTTAAAATATGTAACTTGGTGATATATTTTTAGGCATGACAGAAAATAACTTAGAGCCATCATATTTGTCTACAGTTTTCAGTAAAAATAAAATTTGCTTTGCAAATGGATTACACGCCTACAGTTGCTTACTCATTCTGCACCTTCTGTAATTATACATGGTGTGTTCTTCTTATGCTCTTGCAGACTGCACCGGAGTACTGGAGGAACCTCGATCCATCATGGAAACATACCGGTCCAGCAATGCGACGGTACTTCCACCCTGATGGTTACCACAGCGCAGGCCCTCGTGATGCTGTATGGGGTGGCCATGAGTGCACGTACACGATCATGACAAGCTTTGTTGGCAATGGACAGATCAGGGATCACTACGTGAGGATCAACCGGTGGCCACCGATGAAGGTGTCGAGGAAGGAGGACTGGAGCTGGGAGCTGTCCAACCACCTCTGCCGGTACAACAGCATCCCAGACACCGAGACGAAAGGCTGCACCGGTCCTCTGTTCCCGGTTTGGTGAGTTCTCTTGTATGGTAGCTAGCACCGTAGCAGTAAAACCAATGCTCGTGCTGTCGTGATCTCCTGCTCGTCCAAACAGGCGTGGAATTGTTCCTGGCCCTGAGGAACTTAGCATCAAGCCAGGAAGAAGCCCTGTTTGGCAGCTATGTGCTATGAGCACCAACGGAGGTATAAGCTTAATTGTGTGGTCTGTAACATAGTAAGATACGCGCACTGTACAGTATGCGTAAGGTGGTTGTAGCAGTGGTTCAGAGGACCTACGGTGAACGCTAGCTATTTTGGCTATTTTGTTGTGTCCGTGGGTCTGTAAAGTATTTTGTTATGTTTATGGGTCTATAAAATATATATTTTATTGTGTTCGTGGGTCTATAAATTGTAAACTATGTCCTCGTTGTAGTTCTTTTGTTATGTTTATGGGCGTGTAAAATGTAAACTATATGAATCCTCCTTGTATCTATTTTGTTGTACCCTCGTTGTAGCTATTAAAAAGTGTAAACTATGTTAACCTTCCTTCCCACTACACTTAACAATTATTATTTTTATAATCTTAAGCTCCCTAAACAAGCTCTAAATTATAATATATAATATGTAGTGTTAGTGTATATCGAGGTCGAGGATGATAACTCATTACACTTTTTCGGTTTGGTACTCTCTTTGCTTGCAAATACTTGCCGAAGAAGCAGCCTATCATGCATAATGTTTTACAAAACTAATTGAAAATAGTTACAAAATCAATTAAGAACCCGTTACTGATAGTGGCTAGATGGCTAGTTACTATGGTAATTGGATTATTTTCTACAAACATTTTGCGGTGAGATGATAAAAATTATACTAACTGAACATTTTATAATGGTTTTATGAACCTAATCATGTCTATAGATGGCCATATGGCCACCCGGCCTGACCTGGCTCGAGCACGAGGTGGCCTAACTAGATTCGTGTTCGGACCGGTACGGCTCGACTATGCCATCGGGCTAGGCCGTGCTAGCCTATGAGCCGAGACCTCAGCCCAGGCATGGCCCAATTGCATCTAATATCGGGTCGGGTCGGTCCGAAAGCACAATAACCCAGAATTCTCGTGTTGGCTCATGACCCGTTCTATTCATAGGCTTCACATTTTCATAGCACAAAAACAATTCACATAATCACGTGCAACAACCAAGTGCCAATAAGTTTACATAGTTATAGCCTTATAGGCAACAACCAACAAGCAACACTTTAACCGTTGAAGCAACGTGCAAACATTTGAAGTTTGAAATTGAACCTATTTATACACTTAACACTTTAACATATAGAACCACAAGCTCAATGAGATAGAACCACAAGCTCAATGATATGACAATCACAATTCACATAATCATAACCACAATCAAAATCGCAACAAGTCAACAACAACTATGATATGATAATCACAATTCACAAAATCACAATCAAAATCAAAAAACATACTAGGAGGAGGAGGACGGAGGGGCTGCGGTAAGGGGAGGCTGGAGGGGGAGTGGGGAGTGGGGAGGGTGAGGGAACCGACATTGATACATCGCTAGCCCCTAGATTTGTGTTGTGTCGTCGCCTCGCTGCGTCGCTACGCTGCGTCGTCACCTCTTGCATGCACACCTGCGTTGCGTCACCGCTGAAGTGCCGACATTGCGGTCTAGCGGTGGGGTGGTGAGCGGGTATCGGCTACACAAACTAGGGTTAGGTTTAGGGTTGGTGCGTGCGGAAGTACGGAGTACGATGGACTGTGTAGTGCGAGTTGGCGAGTGCAATGGCTGGACCGCTGGAAGATGGATATTTGTATGGCGATGGTGGGTCGTGGTCGTGGGCTGGGAACCTGGATCATGAGATATCGGGCCAAGATCGTGCCTAAATAAAAAACTAGGTCGTGTCGAGTCAGCCCATGGCCTGGCCTCTCAGCCCAAGAATGACCAGATGCTTCGTGTCGGGCTGGCCCGATCCAATGAAATATAGGTCGTGCTGTTCCTGGACCGGACTAAAATCTCCGTGCCTCGTGCTAGCCCATATGGCATGGTCCATATGGTCAGCTATAATCATGTCTCTAAATACGGAAGAGAATAGTCATTCTTATCTAGACTCCTCTTTAATTTATCTCTTGTTGGTTCAGGATGTTTAGAAACGAAAGCAACTTGCTTTTGTGAAAAAATTTAAACAAATAATGTGTACAGATGTTTGGAACTTAGTTTTATGTTGATTTGGCAATATGAAGTTAGCAACAATGACAATATATGCATTAGAATTTGGCGATATGAGCTTAGTTTTCTGTTGATTTAGTGATACAAAATTAGATCACTCCAATGCTCATGTTACTACTGAGCCTATGCCATTCATTGCAGCGGGGCCTTTTCACGAGCGAAAAATTAGTCATGTTTTATATTATAAAAAATGCAGCTTTTACAGTTGGCTTAAAACAACACATGCGACGTAATTTTTTTGGATGAAAGGCATCCCAACATCGGGGAGCCCTACTTTACTGGAAAGCAAGAAAGGCCATAAAGTTTTCGTCGGGATACCGACTTTACATACTAGACCACAAAATACCCACTTAGCCAAGTTACCAAAAGAACACCAGAGTTTACATCCCAAAACGCACACAACATAGATAAAAGCACCAGTGAGCGCACATACAGAGATGAAGACGCCACCAGGACAGCAACAACCCCATTACATAAGCCAGATAAAGGAAGACGCAAGAACTCAATTCAAACGCCATTTGTCTGATTTTGCACATTTCCCAAGTGGATAAGTTGATTTAGCCTTGCACAGAGCAAGCCTAGGCACCTTGAGGTCTCCTCCTTAAGCCAAGCTAGTACCAATTGCAACCACTGGGTGAGAAAAATAATTAGTTTATATATAAATCGAAAAAATTAGTCCATAATTTATTTTGAAACACAAACTTATTCCTTCCCAACCATAACAACCAAGCCCCAACCCCCAAAATCTGAACCGCAATAGTAACTCTATTTTTATCATTGAGTTTAGACAACATGGAGTCAAAACCCACCCTATGAAGATCTGGAAGCTCCCACCCTAGGGCTTCTCTTACAAACACCCACAAAAACTTAGAAACTGGGCATGTAAAGACCAGGTGGTCAACAGTTTCCAACATACCACACATTTTGCAAGAAGGATCACTAGGCCAAGCCCTTTTTTAATTGTTCGCCCACTTGAATTTTCCCTTTAAGCATCAACCATGTGAATATTTTAACTTTAGGAAGCCCACCATTCCAAATCCTCATGCTATTCACATCTATTATGCCCCCATTTTTTATAAAATGATAAACTAAACTGGATGATGAATTTTTTTATCTAATAACCATACCATCTCATCATCCCCTTCATCTAGAGAACAGTTTCGAGTTACGTCAGCAAGCTCTAACCAGAGAGTTATTTCCTCCCCCCTAAGTGATCTCCTGAATAAAGATCCTTCTTGAAACAACATCACCATTTCAGCAACCGTACAATTCTTATCTCAACATATATCATACAACGCATGAAAGCTGACTTTAAATGGGATGTCACCACTCCAAACATCATTCCAAAAGGAAACCCTATCCCCTTTCCTGACAATAAAACCACACCCGAATCTAACCCATTTTTTAATAGAATGTAAACCCTTCTAAAAATAAGACCCCCCGAGAATCAGATTGAAAGAACCCCCTGCCAATGTTATACTTGCCCTTGAGGATATCATAGCAAATGCCTTGTTGTCCCCTCTCCAGATTATACACCCATTTGCGTAACAGCGCTTGATTAATATCTTTAAGATCGACAAAACCCATCCCCCCAGTGATTTTTGGAGCACACAACGAACGCCAATTCATCATGTGGTGTTTCCTTTTACCCTCCAAACCATCCCAAAAGAAGTCACTCCTAATCTTATCAATTTTTTGTAGATCTTATTACACAACAAATTTTAGGACCATCTTACCCTCATATGATAGCTGTCTTTCTTTCCACGCAGATAATTTATTTTCCACTTTAACAACCGCCCCATCAAAATCCAACACCTTCAGTTTTGATATAGTAATGGGAAGTCCCAGATAGCACATAGGCCAAACCCCCATATTGCAGTTTAAAAGATCAGCCCACAACTTAGTTTCATCATCAGAGATACAAACCCCAAACACCTCACTTTTTTGAAAGTTGATTCTCAAACCAGAGATCTCTTCATAACAGAATAACAAAAATTTAATTACAACAATATTCCTTTCAGAGCATTCTAAAAACAGGAGAGTATCATCTGCGTATTGTAAGTGAGTAAGCCCTCCCTCAACGAAATGAGGAATCAAACCAGAAAGATATCCATGCTCACTAGCTCTGACCAACATTTCAGAGAGCACACCCCCACTAAATTAAACAATAGTGGAGACATGGGATCCTCCTTTCTAACCCCCTTGTAAGTTCTAAAAAAACTCCCCTATTTCACCATTGATATTAACAACTACCCTCCCCCCTTCAATAATCTTCCTAACCCAAGAGATCCACACATCATCAAAACCTTTCTTATGAAGCACATCAATCAAACACCCCCACCTAACCTTATCATAGGCTTTTTCAAAATCTAATTTGATAATCAGCCCTTTCTGGTTCTTACTGACAAGTTCATGGATAACTTCATGAACAGATACCACCCCTTCAAGAATATTCCTACCAGGAATAAAAGAAGTTTGCCTCTTATCTATTAAAGAACTAGAGACACTAGCCAATCTGTTATTTAAAACCTTGGTAATCACTTTATAGCAAACATTAAGCAACCAGATGGGTCTATAGTATTTAATATTATTTGCATCCTAACTTTTAGGAAGTAACACAATCACCCCATAGTTAATTCTGGCAAAATTCAGATCTCCTTACTAAGATCATCCAGCATCTCTTTAAAAATAGGTCTAAGTTGAGGCTAGAAGGTTTTAAAGAATGTCACAAAAGGCCATCAGGCCTAGGGGCAAAATTGAATTTAAAAGTTTTAAGAGCCATATCCAATTCATCAGCTGAAAAGGGAGAAACTAACTGAGTGCTTTCGTCCCTACTAAGCCTCCTCCTATCCCTCCACATATCCTCACTCAGACAAGCAAAAGAAGGAGCTACAGAACCAAAAAGATCCTTATAATAGCAAACAATATGACTAGAGAGATCTTCTAGATCATCAATTATGACCCCCTCATGCTCCAAAGACAGAATAGATGTTTTCCTTTTTCTCCCATTAGCAATCCTATGAAAAAACCAGTATTGGCATCCCTATTGAGTAACCATTGTTGACCACTTCTATTATGCCAGTAAATTGCTTCTTGACAATAAATATCAAACAAGCTATTTTCAGTGTCATATATGTGTTCCTAATCCTCTGGGCTTAACACCCCATATCTATCTTTGTAATCCCATTGCTCCATCTGTTTTTGCAGAAGATTCTTTTTCTTATTCATAGAACTCACCATATTAACCCCCAACCTTTCATTTTCCTCCTCAAAGCATTACTTAAGTAGTGCCAATGATCTAGACTCCTATCCCCCTCCTAATAGGCCAATTTTTTAGAACCCAAGGCTTAAAATCATTGTTCTGTAACCACACATTCTCAAAGCGAAACCCCCTAAACCCTAAATCCACTTTCCTATCCATATCAACGAGAATTGGACTATGTGTTGACACGAAAACGTGCGCTCGCACTTGGGTCAGTTCGACGATCCAAAAGTGTGCGGATACTTAGGAACAAGCCTAAGCGTAACACAACACTGACGTCACATTCCGACTACCCTTAATAGTGGCAAGGGGGGTGGATTTGCCATGTAATCAGATCACACATAAATAATACAATGAGCCGAAATATATAGATAAAATAACCCAATCGATCGAACGGAGCCTGATTAGTACAGAGTTTACCATGCGAAGGGTCACCGAAGGGGGCCTTTGGTGTATGATGCGAAGGGTGCACCGAAGATAGCCTTCAACGTTCAGGCCGATCTGGCCGAAGCCAGGCTTCGAACAGATCTCTTGACGCGAAATCACCTCCGAACGACAGGGTTCGGTGTGAAGTCTCTCACATGATAGAATCCAATGCAACGCGCTAGCGCGACTTTGTCCGCTGCGGAGTGTTGGCGTAACGAAGCCTAATATAGAGTACCGGTACGACGAAGCCTGATACGGAGCATCTTGACGTGGCCCCGGTGTGAAGCAGCCCCGATGTAGAGTGGCTTCGGTATGCGGGACTTGACCAAACCGACAACATCATGACGGACCCGACACGGGCGGACGAAGCAGGGTTCCACCGAAGGGTGTTCTAGCAGCCTCCGAAATCATTTTCCTAGCTCCGGAAACGTTTAGCGAAGGGGACTCCGACCGTAAATCCTACAACAGAATAGAGATCAAGTGCCAATTCAGCCTACAGACCGAATTTACTAAGTGTTGCAGTAGGAAAACGAAGGTAGCAATCTGTTACATAGATTAACGGATGGTTCGCAGGCGATCCAACAAGGCGATAACAATCTTTTACGTGGATTAACGAATACTTCACAAGCGAAGCAACAAGGATTACCACTGTTTTGACGTGGCCGGCGGAGGGCTTCCAAGCAAACCCACGAAGGTTGTGCAGAAAAGTAAAGAAAGGTAAGTACGGTTCAAAGCTAGGGCTTTGTGGTTGAATTGTGTCGGGGGATCTAATGAACAGGCCTCACCCCTATATTTATAAGGGCTAGTCTTCTTATCTCTAATAATAATCTGATAAGATTCGACCTAATTAAGTTTAAAGATAAAAACAACCATAATCAGTATTAGACTCTATCTCCGAAGCCAACCCGAAGTGGGCCTTCGGCAGGCCCGCCAAAGCTTGCTCCTTGGGCCGAAGCTAGTAGAATGCTAACAGGCCTCCGAGGCCTCATGCAGATGGGCCTTCGGCGCTATAAGGCTTCGGCCTGTACCAGGACTTGTGTATTTTCAGCCCAAATTACCAAAATTGATATTTTGACAATATTGGCTATTAATGCCATTTTTTCCTATCAACACATGCCCCCTACCTTTTAGCAAACTAAGTGAACTAAAAGCACAACGGGATAAGGACGATATCTTCCATATCGGCCTTTCAACACTTTCAAGCGCTTTGCCACACACTTGGGATGTATTTTTTTCAAATACCTGCCATTTAAAGCTCTCCGAAATCGCTCTCCTTGTAGAGATTCTAACAAATATGCATTACCTCGAGCGATTTCAACTACCTTAAAAGGACCTTCTCAACTAGGTGACCATTTACCAAATTTGGGGCTCTTAGTGCCTAAGGGTAAAATCGTCTTCCAAACCAAGTCACCAACTTGAAACGATTTCAGTTTAACTCTTTTATTGTAGGCTTTAGCTACTCTTCTTTTGTCTTTCTATATGGCTTCTAAAGCCCTCAACCTCTTATCAGTCACTTCTTCCAAATTATCCTTTAATAGAGTTTCATATTCATCGATCGATAGACCATCTTGTTTAAGAAACCTTAAAGAGCCAAGATCCACCTCTATTGGTAGAACGACTTCTTGCCATATACTAACTCATATGGACTAACTTTGGTAGCATCGTGCTTTGCGACTCTACAAGCCCACAATACTTCTGAAAGCACTTCGTGCCACCTTTTAGGGAACTCTTCAATTTTCTTTTTAATGAGCTTAATTACAGTTTTATTACTAGACTCGGCCTGACCATTGGCCTGAGCATAATATGGTGAAGAGTTTATCAACTTAATACCATAAAATTCAGCAAAGTCTCTCACTTCTTTAGCAACAAATGAAGTACCCTGATTTGTAGTGAGAGTCTGGGGAATACCGAATCTATGTATAATGTGCTTTAAGATAAAATCAGTTACCTCATTGTGAGTCATGTTCTTGAGAGGCACGACTTCAGTCCATTTGGTGAAGTAGTTCATCGCCATCAGCACAAACCGATGCCCTTTTGAAGAGAGAGGATGAATTTGGCCGATGAAGTATAAACCACAACCTCAGAACGGCCATGGCTTGATAATAGGATTAAGTAGCGATGCAGGAGCTAACTAAATATTACCAAACTTTTGACATGCTTCACACCCTCTATAATACTTAAAACAATCCCCAGTCATAGTCGGCCAGTAGAAACCTGCTCTTTTGAGCATCCAACTCATTTTCTGGGCCGACTGATAAGTGTCACAAAGCCCCTCATGGATTTCTCCTGTAGCTATTTTGGACTGATCGGCATCCAAGCACTTTAAAAGTACTCCATCAATGGTTCGGCGGTATAGTACATCATCCAACAACACAAATTTAAACGCTTGTCGTCGAACTTTCCGATCAATCCTTTGATTAGGATCTCTTAAATACCATACGATTGGAACTCTCCAATCATCCTTATGGACATCCGGAGGATTTGTGTAACATCCCAAGAATTAAAAATAAATAAAATAAAGAAAATGAATTTTCAGGAATTATTTAATTGAAGAAAAGACTAAAAGAAACCTATTTAAGCCAAATAAGGGGGAATACTTCAAAATTGATTATCTAGAATTATTTTAAATCAAAAAAACATTTTAATTAGTATTGGGCCGCAACCCCGAAACCACCTCTAGCCCAGCCCAACCCAGCGCCGTGTCACCGCCAGGTGGGGTCCGCCTGTCGGCGCACTCCCCCTCTCTCCTCCCCCGCGTCATCTTGGCCCCACCTGTTAGCCGCACTCCCGCGTCCCTCTCTCTGGTCGTTGGGGCCCATCTATCGGCCCTTCCTTTTACGCTCGCCCGCCGACAGGTGGGGGCCACCTGTCGGATCCGTCATCCCCGATGGAACCCCCCTCCCCTTTCCTTTCCCGGTGACCTCCTTCCTTTTTCTCGCTGTCGGCCTCCCCTATCCACCCGGATCCGCCCCAGACCCCCTTCCTCAAACCCTAGTGATCACCTTCCATCTATGGCCAACGCGTTTTAGCCCATTTGGAAGCTAGCCCGCACATATGGAACCCTCGCCGGAGAAGGATTCCGTTTGGCCGCCGCCAACGACCCTATAAGAGCACCCTCTGCTCACCGCACTCCGCCACACCGCTAGCCGCCTTAGCCGTGCACTGTCGAAGCCCTGCGACGCGAAGACACCTGCCACCTCTACTTCGTCTCCGGCCACCGCTCTCCACCGACTCGAGCCACCACCGCCCTCGCCGACGCCACCTTCGAGACCGCCGGAGCCCGCCCGTCCTTGGCCACGTCTCCGTTGGCCGTGAGGACCACCGGACCGCCGGCGCCGTCGTTGACCCGAAGGGATCCCCCGTCTACCCTCGCCGCCGGTCGCCATCAGTCGCCCATCATCGCCGTCGCAGTTACGGTCGTGACACCCGGCCCCTCCTCTTTCCATTTCTGCCTTGAGCTAGGTCCTTAGGTCCTCGCCGTCGCCGTCGCCGCCGCGCCCGAGCCCGCCGGCGCTGGGAACGAAGGGGGCAAGTACCCCTTAACGCGTGCCATGCCGGACGGCACTCTGACCGCGCGATCGTGATCGAAGGGCTGAGATTAAATCCCTTCGGGATTTAATCCTGGCCCTTGATCTGGTCAAAGTGGTACGGGGCAATCTAGGTTGTCCGTGACCACTTGAATCCTCCCGCCTCGCGCTTGGCTGCTGGATCCAGATCCGATGGCTCTGGTTAATCCGGTTCACGTGCACAGTGCAATGGTTCATGGTGGGCCTAGCTCACCGTGGTCCAGAAACCATTTTTAGTTTAAATAAAATTCCAGAAAATATTTCAAACTTCAAAAATTCATAACTTGTTGATTTTAACTCCAAATTTCACCATTCAAATTTTGTTAAATTCATCTTTTTATTCTCTACTGATTTATGCCATAAAAATAGTATGTTACTTTGGCCCAAATATTCTTATTTATTAAATGAATAAAAACCCCTTTATGAATAAATTGAATTTTCATAAAAATAATTCAGGAAACCCCTACAAAATAAATCATTGATATTTTTCAACACAACTTTACCATACTAATGCTTAAATTCCCCCTTGCCTAAAAATCATAAACATGCATGTATATGTTTTGTGATATTTTTATTGTTTATTGAATGTTGTGTTTAATTTTTCCGTATCGAGAAGACTATGAGACCGTCAAGGAGCCGGAATATTACCCCGAGGTTCCACTGTCACCATTTGCTGAGCAAGGCAAGTCACAACCCCCATTTTGATCATAATTGAGCCCATGTTTTAATAAATTATCGCTATAACTCATAGGATAATATTGCATTAGTCTAATATCAAGCCCTACATTATATTTATTAGATCCCCGTCCTTGTGTGTAAACCCAAGACATGCTTATCGAGCCTTATCTCCTTGTCACTCTACAATATTATATTAGCTAGTGTCCAATGTACCGACACAACTACTATAGGATAAAAAGAATGAGTCGTAGATATATGGATTCTACTATATGAATTTCCCCGTTATTCTCGTCTATGGACTCTGTTGGAGTTGGCTATGTTATAAGTATGGCGGGTTCCGGGTGCAAGCTAGGGCATTGGTTGGTCGCCCCCGGGGCACTATAAGGACCGGTCTATGGGATCTGTTGCAAAGCACTTCCGTACTAACCACAAGTCTAATGGGTAAGTCCTAACTGGAAGTATGGAACAAACCGACTCGATGCACCATAGTGGAGGGGGCAAGGGGGAACCTGCGGGTGACTTGTACCAACGTGGCTCAAGGGGGGTATGGTGTTGGCTCGACGCGTCGGGGCACCATATGAAACCCATAAGAGGGTGCTGCCGGGTTGGGGCGTTCCATATGGAAGGTTTTGGCACGAGTTCCCGTGGTATGGGTCTTCTCGTTACACTTTGGTGTATGGGATGAGTGCGTGCCTTGTGGGTACAGTGGTACACCTCTGATCAGAGTTTTAAATCTTTTCGAAAAGCCGAGCCCACGGTCAAGGGCGGGTTGTGTGACTTCTCGCAGTTAGTTTGCAATTGCTTGAATGGTTGAGTTATTCATGGCATGTAAGGACTGTTGAGCGAGGGTGGGCTGACTGTACCCCTCGAGTTAGAAGATGATGCATATACATGTTTATGTTTCTGTATTAATAATTTGATCACATTAACTGTTTTACAAATTATGCTCTTCTGCAAAATTAGCCACTACCTTCCTTGTTATTACTCTACATTATATTTGCATTCGGTGGCTTGCTGAGTACGATTGTACTCACCCCCGTTGACTTACACCACTAGAGCCCGTATACTATGAGGAGGATGAAGGTTTGGAGTAGCGACCCAGTCAAGGCGAGACTGGAAGGAGGCGTTCATCTATGACCCTTATTTTATTAGTTTCTCTTCACTTTATCACTTTTGTACTAATATGGTCTATGAACCATGAATGCTTGTCGTATTGTACGCGGTCGTGTGATGAACGTCTTGTTTTATTGATTTTCTATAGAATTTCAATAAAGGTCCGGATTTATTAAATCTGGGCGTTATAGTTTGCTAACTCCTTTCCTAGAGTAATGTCTAAATTGCTAACTTCGGAGTGCCCACGGGCTTTTACTGTTTCTGCCGAAGGCTGACTGGATCGGCCGAGCAGAGCCGATCAGACCAGAGTCTTCCGCCGAAGGGGTCCGACATGCGAAGACTTCTGTTGTCCAGAAGGCTTCGGCGTGAGGGCTCCGACGTGCAGGATCCTTCGACGGATGAGTGGCTCTGGCACGAGGGCTCCAGCATGCAACACCCTTCGATGATCGGAGGGGGCCGATCTAGATGGTCCAGCGGACCTCACATCCGTCTAAAGTCTCTGGCTTCGGCAGTGGGACAAAGCATTGGCTTTTTCTGTACAAAAAATTTTCCTCTCCTGACTTGATAGCCAGATGCTTGCTGAGCCAAATCATTTGCAATTTAATTGTCTTCTCTTGACACATGGAAAATTTTGAAATCGTTGAAAGTAGCAATTATGTCTAAACATCTATCCAAGTAGCTGTTTAGCAAGCCATTAAAACATTGAGCACTTTTAGCTACTTGTTGTACTACTAACAGAGAGTCACCATGTGCATGAACATGTTTAATACCCATGGATTCTACCAACTCGAGTCCTAACAATAAAGCTTCATATTCAGCTTGATTATTGGTAGAAGGAAATTCTAAACGGGTCGAGGTCTCAAAGCGCATGCCACTAGGTGATATGATAACTACTCCAATACCTTGGCCATTCTTGCAAGCCGAACCATCGAAATAAAGTTTCCATGGCACTAATTCAATTAGAGCAACATCACTACCCTAATTGACATCTACGTGGTGATCAACTATAAAATTAGCGACAATTTGGCCTTTCATAGCTCTTAGGGGTTCATAAGCCAAATCGTACTCAATCAAAGCAAAAACCCACTTTCTGATTCTACCACTTAGAATCGTCTTTTGCAACATGTACTTTACGACATCGGTTTGGCATGCAACAATGCATGTGCTAGGGAGAATATAGTGACACAATTTGATACATGCATAATAAAGTGATAAACACAAACACTCCACAAAAACGTACCTAGTTTCGGCATCCAGCAGACGGCGACTCAAGAAGGCGATGATGTATTCTATCCCCTCCACCTCTTGGGTTAGCACGGCTCCTATTACGCCATCTTCTGCAGTAATGTATAGCCGAAACGAAATTCCGGCTTTTGGTGCTCTTACCACGGGCGGTGATGACAATCACTTTTTAATTTTCTCAAAGGTGCTTTGCTGACTTGACTCCCAAGTGAACTCGGCTTCATGTTTTAGCCAGAGTATAGGGACAAAAGCATCGATCTTGCCAGACAAGTTAGATATGAAGCGACGTAAATAATTCATCTTGCCAAGCAACTTTTGCACATATCTTTTGCATGTCGCTGCTGTAAAGTTTCTAATCTTTTCAAGCCTCTTAGGATCAATTTCAATACCTCTTTCATGAATCATAAATCCTAAGAACTTGCCTGCCGACACAATGAAAGCACATTTGAGTGGGTTCATTTTTAAGTCATACTGATGCATCCTATCAAAAGCGACCCTCAAATTGGCTAAGTGGTTTCCCATAGCGTCTGATTTGGCTACAACATCATCTATGTAGACTTCTAGCATAACTCCTAGCAAGTCATGAAAGATCAAATTCATAGCACGTTGATATGTTGCGCCATCATTCTTTAAACCAAAAGTCATAACGACCCACTCAAACAAGCCGACAAAACTAGGGTATCGAAAGGCTGTCTTGTAGACGTCCTCTTCGGCCATAAAAATTTGATTGTAACCAGCATTGCCATCAAGAAAACTTAGTACCTTGTGTACTGAAGCATCATTGATCAACATGTCGGCTATCGGCATTTGATACTCGTCCTTCGGGGTGGCCTTGTTCAGATCCCTAAAATCAATACAAACTCATATTTTGCCGATCCCCTTCTTCTCTATAGGCACGATGTTAGCGACCCATTCGGCATACCTGCATGGCCTAATAAATTTGGCCTTGAGTAATCGTTCTACCTCCTCTTTAACTCGGTCATACACGACTGAATTAAAGCGAAGAGAGGGCTTTTATAAGGCCTAAACCCAGGTTTAATAGATAGCCGATGCTCCACGAGCTCGCGGCTTAGTCCGGGCATTTCGCTATACTCCTATGCAAAACAATCAACATATGACTGAAGCAATTTTATTACTTCAGCCTTTTCATTAGCCTGCAAATTTTGGTTTACAAAAGTCGGCCTTGGAACGTTACCATCGCCTATATGCACCTCTTCTAAAGGATCGGCTGATGCAAAACCTTATCCTAATTTTCTACTTTGCTAAAGTCTTCAATGGCTTCAGCAATATCGTCTTTAGAAGACCGATATTTCTCTACGCGAGACTTCAGCCAATCAAGATTTCTTTTACTGGACATGACTACTAATTTAGAAAAAGTCGTGCTACACAAGCCGACTTTACAGACATGGGTACAAAACGTCCCCTGGATACGCTAATGAAATCGTAATCCAAAAGGTCCCTACCTGACAAACACTCTACTTTGTCATGGACGACGTCGATGGACACATCGACCAATGCCACTTGGGCCGAAGCATCCGCTGGTACAATCTCCACATCATTGTCATCCCATTGCATTAGGAATTGGTGTAAAGTAGAAGGAATACAACAATTTGCGTGAATCCAGTCACGCCCAAGTAGCACAATATAGTTAACTTGCACGTCTACGACGAAGAATGTTGTTGGCAATGTCTTGTTTCCTACTGTCAACTCTAGGGAGAGTACGCCCTTCGCCTCGGAACTCTCGCCGTTGAAGCCGTTGAGCATTAGGTTGGTTTTCTTTAGGTCTTCCTTGCCCCTACCAAGCATCTTCAAAAGAGAGTACGACATCAAATTGACGGTGGCTCCACCATCGATAAGCATCCTAAAGATCGGCTTCTTGTCAATATGCCCCTTGACGTAAAGAGGCTTTAGGTGACGAGCCATATCCTCGGGCTTCTCAAAATAGCATCTCGTGGGTCGAGATTCAACTGAGCAATCTCAGCCTCATCTCGTGGTAGAGCAAACTCAATGGGAAGCATGACAAAGTTGATGTCCATCGCCTGTGGCGTGGGTCCCTCAGAGATGGGTGTGTAGTCGTCGTCGAGCATGTCGTCATCGTCGTCGCTTGGAACGGGAGCCAGGTTGTTCATCTCAACCGGCTTGGGCTTCCATACCTATTTCGTAGCTGGCCGAGGGCGGATCTCTTCAAAGATGGCGTCTCGTTCATCCTCGGCCTTCTTCTCACGCATCTCCTATGTCCGTAGGCATTGCAGATGCCTCTTCTGTGATTTGGTCATGCCAGGAGGTGCCCAAGATGGCTGTGGTTTTGTACCAAGTGTTACTAATTTGTTTCTATGATTTCTGGCCAAAGGGATATTACTCAGGTCGGCCTCGCATGCTTTATGCTTAGTAGGGGACTTTTTGCGGACCCTGTTTGTCGGACCGGCCTCATTAGGCCAATCGGATCAGGCTTCGGCGCTGGCTTCAGCCGGTCTAGGGGACTTACCTCCGTCAGACTTCGGCGAGGGGGCCTTCGGGATTGGGACTTCCTGAGACCCTACCTTGACTTTGATGGCTTCAGATTCCCTCTCCTTCGCCTCTTCGCGCCCATCTCCCTTGGCTCTGTCCTATGCGAGTCGATTCGGAGGTACTACGGATAACATGTGGAAGACGTCTTCCTTCACCATGCCTGTTTGTCCCTGCCAATCATAATACTCTGAAGGAAAACAGGGGGTAACGTTATACTGCGAAGGGTACTCTAGGGGCGAGACGTAGTTCGGAGCCCACGGGGATCTTGCCCAATTGTATGGTGGAGGCATCGACGGCTCCAGTGGCTTCGCCCACTGTGAGCTGAACCCATTGTCCGGAGGGGGGTTCGGCCACGTCGAAGGTATCTCGGACCATATCAACGAGGGGTGTTGCCAAGCCGGAGGTATGTTCAGCCATTGCAGACCGAAGCCTCCCATCGAGGGGTCCGCCCAGAGTGGAGTTGGGCTCGGCCAATGGGACCTGAACTCGTTGTGCTGAGGGTTCAACCACTGGGGTCCGAACTTAACTTGCTAAGGGTTCGGCCATTGGGGTCCGAATCCACTGTGCGAAGGGTTCAGCCTCTAGGGTCCGAGCTCACTATGCGAAGGGTTCAGCCTCTGGGTTCCAAACTCACTGTACAAAGGGTTCAACCCCTGGGGTCCAAACTCACCCTTCGGCTGTCTTTGCCCCTTCGGTTGCCTTAGCATTTTTGGCCGGGGTCTATTTCCTTGGCATTATTCTGGTGTTTGCTCAACAACATCTGGTACGTTACCTTTGGTCTTTTGTGAGCCCTAGCCTAAGGAGATGTATTGATGTTTTTTCCACACTCCTACTTTAGGGTTCTTTGGTATGAGTGTGCGTGTGTGTGATTCTCTAATAATGACCACTTTCCCTTTAGTCGACTCAGCCTGATCTGGCCAAATCAGCACCTTTTTCTCGTCGAAGTCGACGGTGTTCACAGGAAAGGGGTCTTTTTCCAGCTTCATCTTTGGACTGGAAACTATTTTCAATCGTCCTTCCTCTATGGCCGATTGGACGTGCCGACGAAAGACATTACAATCGTTAGTATAATGAGAATGTGAATCATGCCACTTATATTAGGGACGTTTCTTTAGTTCGTCAGTGGTCGGGATGACTTGGCCCTTAGGCAATCTGAGAAGCTGGTTCTTCAAGAGGAATCAAATATTTTATCGCATTTAGTTATATCTAACGAGTATTTGACTTCGCTGGGCCAACTCTTAGTGGGAGACGGTCGTAGCTCAGAACAAGTGATAGGCTTGCTCTTAGCGTTCCAAACCCATTCGTTTGCATACATATCGACCGAATCTTCTTCTTCTTCTGACTCTTCCTCATCGGAGTGTTCCATGATGTGAAATTCAGCATTAGGTTTGTTGAATGTCATAATGAATTTTTTATCTTTGGCTCGGTTTTCTTGGACCAGAGCCTGTTGTAGGACTTCACTTCTAAAAAGTTTTGGTCGTCTATTCTTTCTTTAATCTCAGAACACAATCCGTCAAAAGCTAGATCTGCTAGATCCCTTTCTGAAATGTTGAGACTAAAACATCAATTTCTGGTATCTCTAAAGCACTTGACGTACTCAGAGACACTCTCGCTTGACTTTTGTTTGACCGATGTCAAGTGTGAAAGCCTAAGTTCTATCTCACCCATATAAAAATAGTCATGAAACTTTTGTTCTAATTAGACCCATGTCTGGATGGAGTTCGGCGGGAGTACTGAAAACCAAGTGAAAGTTGTGTCGGACAGTGAAAGAGAAAACTGTCTAAGTTTTAATGCGTCCGACCCACTAGTTTCTCCACACTGCGCTAAGAACTGACTGACATGCTCTAGTGTGGTGTTGTTACCCTCACCATCGAATTTGGTGAATTCAGGAACTCTATAGCCGCGAGGGTAGGGTATGGTGTCAAAGTGGTCAGGGTATGACTTTTGGTAAACCCTAGCCTGACCCCTAGGCGTGAAGCCGGTGCACTTCCTAAATAGCGCTCGGATCCGCTCCTCAATGTCGTCCTAGACCCCTTCCTACGCGCGCCTCTCATGTGGGGGCGCGTGTAACACCCCAAATTTTAAAAGAAATAAAAAAATACAATTTATTGGATTATTCCTGAAAAAAGAATTATTTTTGGAATTTCTTTAATATCATTTATGCCCAAATGAACTAAAACCTAGAGGAGATGTCCAAACCAGAGGCTAAGAAAATTTGTATATGATACCAAAGCCAAGATATATTTTTGAGAATTTTTACAAATTTTTATAACTCATGGAAGCGACCCAAATAATTTAAACCAATTTCAACCATTATTTTTATTCAGAAAAGGATTTAAACAGTAACGAGCCCTTTCCCCCTCTTCCCCCTCAACCAGTCGGCCCAGCCCACTCCCTCCCCACACCCCTCCACCCTCGGCGACCGCACCATCGTGACCACCGATGCCCCCAACCTTGGCCACCGCTCCATCGACGTCGAGACCCACCAGAACCCCACCGCCGACGAAGGACCCGAACACCTCCGCCGCCCTCGCTCGTCGCCGGCCACACCCCATCGAACTCAGACCTCCGCAGTGGTACCATCCTGCTCCCCTAGTCACCCTCTTTCCATTTCAAGGCTTAGATAGGACCGCTGTCGCTCGCCGTAGCCGCTGGCCCACTCGCCGTCGCCGGAGAAGACGACCGACACGGGTAAAGTACTCGTGTCGTGTCGGATTCAACCGCGGCCGTGCGATTTTGATCTGACGGTGACAATTAAAATGTTCTCTCAATTTAATCAGATCCATTGGATCTCAACGAAGCGGTATGATCTAATCTGGATCGTCCGTTTATACTTAAAACCTGGATTCAATCTGGGCCACCCGATGTGTACCGTTTCGGCCTTTTAATCTCAGCCGTCGGTTTTCATTTAAACCGCCCTCCTTGGCCGTGGCTGCCCGGTCCCGATCCAAAGATGATCCGCGATTGCGCACGTGCATAGTGCACGGGTTCATGGTGGAATCGGTTCACCGTAGACCGGAGACTGTTTTTGATTTAATTTAAATTCCAGAAATAGTTTTAAACTTCTAAAATAAATATCTTGCAAATTTTAACTCCAAATTTAACCATTTCAATTCCAAAAAATTTATAATTCTATTCTCTACATGTTTATGCAATAAAAATAGTAGGTTTACTTTGAGTATTTTCATTTTTATTTAACAAAGTATTTAAATACCCTTTTGGATAATTTCATAATCCCTTTAGAAAATTCCATAACCCCATAAAAATGTCTAAATATTTTAAATAATGATTTCAGAATAGTTAGTGATTTCAATTCAAGTATTTTAACCCAATCAAACCCCTTCATGTTTATTGTGTGATTTTGGAATGTTTAATTGAATGTAATGTTAATTATGTGTATCGAGAAGACCATGACGCCGTCGTGGAGCCGGAATACTAAAAGGAGGTCCCTCCCTCACCCTTCGCTGAACAAGGCAAGTCACCAAACCAATCTTTTGAGCATGTTGAACCTAGTTTTCTTAAACTATCGCTAAAACACATAGGTTATACATGCATTAGTCAAATGAAAGCCCTACATTATATTTATTTAGATCCCCGACCTTGAAGTGCAAACCCAAGCCATGCTATCTAGCCTAAACTCTTTGTCACCATATTATTAGTACTATTAGATAGTGTCCAATATATTGACACAATTGCTATAAGTTAAAAATGAGTCGTAGCAAATTGGATTCTACTATATGATCCCCGTTATTCTTATCTCTGGAATTCAGTTGGTGATAGAGTTTTGGGTTAAGTGTGTATGCATGGTGGGTTCCGGGTGCAAGCTAGGCATTGGTCGGTAGCACCCGGGGCACTATAAGGACCAGTCTGCGAGATCCGTTGCAATACATTTTCGTACTAACCACAAGTCTAGTGGGTAAGTCTTAACTAAGGTATGGAGTGTTCCAACTCGAGGCATCACTTGGAGATGGGTCAAGCAGCACCTGCGGGTGGCTTGTACCGACGTGGCGCAAAAGGAGGTGCGACATTAGGCGGGATGCGGCCCGGCGCGTCGGCGAAACCTAGAGCGGGTGATTATCGCTTGGAGCATTTCATGCTGAGGTTTTGGCACGAGTTCCTGTGGTATGGGTCATCTCGTTACACTTTGGTGTATGAGATGAGTGCGTGCCTTGTGGGTATAGTGGTACACCTCTGATCAGAGTTTAAATCTTTTCAAAAAGCTTAGCCCACGGTCGAGGGCAGGTTGCGTGACTACTCGTAGTTAGTTTACTTTTATGAGTGTGCATGATGACTTGGCATGTAAGGACTGTTGAGAGAGGAGGAAAAACGTACTCCTCGAGTTAGATGGTATTATGTTGTTCATGTTTAATATTTCACATGATTAAATTTGACTACACTAAATGCTATAACTGAAAAATGACTTTTCTACACTTTTAGCCATTATCATTGCTTTGTTATTATCCCGCATTATTATTTCATTCTCGGTGGCTTGTGGAGTACTTTTGTACTCATACCCGTTGGATAAACACTTCAGAGGCTGCCTACTATGAGGAAGATGGTCTGGAGTAGCGACCTAGTCAAGAAGAAGATCCTAAAGAAGACGTTCGTCATGCCATATTGTTTTTATAGTTTTTTAATTTTACACTTATGTAATAATGTCGTCTGCGAACCACGAATGTTTGCTCGTATGTACGTTTTCGCATGATGAACCTCTTGTTATTATTGTTTTTCTATAGAAATTCAATAATGTTCCGATTTGGTAAATCGGGGCGTCACAACATGGTATCAGAGCCGACTTGACTGTAGGAAGCCAAACGGACCAGCCTAACACTTAGTTTTGATAAAATATATTTCGCGAAAACCTACTTCATCACTTTGTTCCTCCCCTTACTCTTTTCAACTTGTTTTTGTAGATGCCAGTCTACCAGGTCCACAGCTTCTGCCGCCACTTCGAGGGCTTCGTCTGGGAGCTCTGAATGATGGTGACCTTCCTCGGGTTCATCTTCGAGCCCGAGTTCCATGATGTCTACATGGAGGAGTTCGTAGGACCTTGTGACGTTTCCGTCACCATCCACTGGTCCGGCGACCACCTGTCGTTCTTCACGGCAGCACTTGAGGGCCCGACCTTCGACGTCGTGTGCCAACGTGTCGCCGTCCAAGCCATCATGGAGCTGAGGATGATCTACGACGATTGTCTTCAGAACTCGTCCTTCCGGCTTGTACCAAAACGTACTCTCGGTGCCCACTGCAACATCTACGTCGGATCCCACTCCGACCGCGATCTGGTCATGGCCCGGCAGACGCATCTTCTCTAGGCCATGTATGATCTCCATACCGAGGCCATGCTCGACAATGAGGAGCACCACGAGACGGTTGAGTTCCTTCGTCAGGAGACGAAGGGCTTGATCCAATAGAACGGCGAGTTGCAGCGCAAGATTATACAGCTACAGAAGGACATCACGGAGATGCTTCCCCTCGTCCCGAGGAGGAAGAAGCCCATCCGTGAGCCGGCCCCTTGCCCCAAGAGGATCACGCCGCCCCTCGCGCCTGCCGGACCATCCAGCTCCACCGCCACTACCTCGCGCCCCGCCATCGTCGCCGACCCCCTCATCGAGAACTTCGTTGTGCCCACCGTCCCTCAAGACCCTCATAGTTCCGAGAGTACGGAGACCACCCCAGATAACGAGTAGGCGATAGTTCTCGTTGATTGCTTTTTAATAATTTTGTGATTGTGGTACCACCTACAACAACTTGTGTTGTGAGTGGATTAAAAATAAGAACTTTGATGCAATGAACATTTTATTGCCACTTATATATGAGTCCCCTGGGGCTGTTTTTGATAAATTTCTTTTTGAAAGTTTTCTCTTATGATTGGAAATATTATGTACTCAAAAGATGGCCGACAACCAGAACATCGGTTCCAACAATGGAGAAGGGGCAAGCAACGGTCTGCCCGGGAGTGTTGTGCCCAACTAGGGCGCAATGGGCCAACTCTAGACAGCCGCCATCCGCCAACCATCCCACCTTGGCGGAAATGATGGCGAATCAAAACCAGTTGATCACCGCCCTCCTCACTCAAATGCAGCACCAACAGGCTCAGTTGGACCGGCTGCAACAACAAAACATTGAGTCGGTCCCTCGTGCACCAGCCCCCACTCCCGCACCTCAACTCTCGGAGTTTTTGCGTGTGAGGCCCCCTATCTTCTCCAGCACAACAAACCCCATGGAGGCCAACGATTAGCTCTGGACCATTGGGAAGAAGTTGGACCTCCTCACATGCACCGACCGAGAGCGAGTGGCGTTCGCCACTCATCAGCTCCAGGGTCTCGCCGTGGAGTGGTGGGAAAACTACCGTGAGTCTCAGCCAGAGGACCACGAGGTAACTTGGGCGGAGTTCACCATCGCCTTCCGCGCCGCCCACGTCCCCGCTGGAGTCGTCGCTCTCCGCCAGGCTAAGTTCCTTCGGGGACTGAAGTATGAGATCATCTAGCTCGTCGCCACTGACTACACTGACTTCCAATGGCTGGTGAACAAGGCGCTCATCCAAGAGACTGAGTAGAACAAGCTGGACCTCAAGAAGAGGAAGATGATTGCGTTGAAGCATCATCAAGAAAATCCCTAGAGGCCCCGCTTCGTCCCTCCGCCACCGACACCCGCCTACCATCCTCGGCCCATCTACAGGCCACCACATGCCGCCAATGGCTCCAACGCCGGGAATCCACGCCCTGCTCCACCAGCTCTGGCCGCTCAACCAGCACCTGCTGCCAAGGCCCCGATCATGAGGGACCGTAACGAAAAGCCGATCATCTTCTTCAACTGCCGGAAAGAAGGGCACTACTCCCACCAGTGTCCTCACCCCAAGCAACCCCAAGGTGCGGCGCCCAACCAAGCAGTTTGTTCCCGCATCAACCATATCAGAGCGGAGGAACCTCAGGAGGCCCCCGAAGTTGTGCTCGGTATGTTCACCACAAATTCCATACCTGCAATAGTGTTATTTGATTCTAGGGCAACACATTCCTTCATATCTGAAGGCTTTGTGAAAACCAATGACTTGGAAGTACTCCCTCTGCCCGTCCCCATGATGGTTGCCACCCCTGGCAAGAAGACCCTAGCTAACATGTTCAGCCCAAAGGCAAGGATAGAAATCCAAGGAGTGCTATTCTGGGCCGAGCCAGTTCTCATCGAGTGCACCAGACTCGACCTCATCCTAGGGATGGACTGGTTGATGAAGCACAAGGGAATAATATACTGCGCTAGTAGGTCCGTCACCGTGACCAGTTTCGGAGGCGAAGCCGTCACTTTTTAGATGACCACCCATGGTCCTAGCGGGGTATCCCTTCACTCGCTAGCCATAGAAGAAGTGCATGTGGTCAGAGAATACATGGACGTCTTCCTGGAAGACCTACCAGGGATGTCTCCCAAGAGGGACATCGAATTCAAGATCGAGCTTGTCCCTGGGACCACCCCAATATCCAAGTGCCCATACCGGATGGCCGTCAATGAACTAGCCGAAGTTAAGAGCAATATTGAAGACTTGGAGCAGAAAGGGTACATCCGACCGAGTACCTCCCCTTGGGGTGCACCGGTCATCTTCGCCATGAAGAAAGATAAGACCAAGAGGATGTGCGTTGACTATAGAGCCTTGAACGATGTGACCATCAAGAACAAGTACCCACTGCCTCGGATCGACGACCTATTCGATCAACTAAAGGGATCCTCAGTATTTTCCAAGATCGACCTCAGGTCAGGCTACCACCAACTGAGAATCAGGGAAGAAGATATCCCCAAGACTGCCTTCACGTCCTGCTACGGACTTTACGAGTATACTGTGATGTCGTTCGGACTCATGAATGCCCCGACCTTCTTCATGAATATGATGAACAATGTATTCATGGAGTTCTTGGATAAGTTCATTGTGGTATTCATCGACGATATCCTTGTATACTCCAAGACCAAGGAAGAGCATGAAACTCACCTCTGTCTGACCCTCAGAAAGCTAAGGAAGCAGCAATTGTACGCCAAATACAGCAAGTGCGAGTTTTGGTCGTCTGAGGTGAAGTTTCTCGGCCATGTCATATCTGCCGGAGGAATATCAGTGGAACCCACTACCGTAGAAGCAGTGACCAATTGGCTACAGCCGACGAACATGACCGAGATCCAGATTTTTCTCGGATTGGCCGGATATTACTGTCGGTTTATCGAGAACTTCTCAAAGATAGCCAAGCCCATGACCAGACTGCTGCAGAAGGAAGTGAAGTTCGAATGGACTCCAGATTGTGAAGAATGCTTCCAGACCCTTAAGAAAAAACTCGTGTCAGCCCCGATTCTGACCCTGCCAGACATCCGGAAGGACTTCCACGTCTACTGTGATGCCTCTCGCCAAGGGTTGGGGTGTGTCTTGATGCAAGACGAGAAGGTGATATCTTACGCCTCTTGTCAGTTGAGGCCGCATGAGCTAAATTACCCGACCCACGACCTGGAATTGGCAGTTGTGGTTCATGCCTTGAAGATATGGAGGCATTATCTTGTGGGTAATCGATGTGAGGTCTTCACCGACCACAAGAGCCTCAAGTACATATTCACCCAACCAGACCTGAACCTTAGGCAGAGAAGATGGTTGGAGTTAATCAAAGATTATGACTTGGGCATTCACTATCATCCAGACAAGGCAAACGTAGTGGCAAACGCCCTAAGCTGAAAAGGGTACTGTAATGCCATCATGGTCCAAGACCAAGCCCCATTGTTATACAAGGAGATGGAAAGGTTGAATCTAGGGATCACCACCAAGGCATATCTCGATGCCCTAGAGGCCAAACCTGTCTTAATGGACCAGATCCGTGAGACACGGAAGGAAGACCTGGACATCTTAGAAATCCAGAAGAATATGAGGAAGGGTAAAGCCCCAGGGTTCTCCGAGGACGAGAACAGTATCATTTGGTTCGGAAACCGTACATGTGTGCCTGACAAGCCAGAGTTGAAGGCCCTTATCCTTTAAGAGGCCCATGAGACTCTATACTCCATATATCTCGGGAGTACAAAGATGTACCAAGACCTAAAGGAGAAGTATTGGTGGGTCAGCATGAAGAGAGAAATAGCTGAGTATGTGGCCAAGTACGACACATGCCGACGAGTCAAGGAAGAGCACCAAAGACCTACTGGACTTTTGCAATCCCTCAAGGTCCCCAAATGGAAGTGGGAAGAAGTCAGGATGGACTTCATCACACGACTGCCAAGGACCCAAGCCGGTCATGACTCTATCTGGGTGATCATTGATCAACTCACCAAGGTGGCTCATTTCATCCCCGTCAAAATGACATACACCGTCGCTAGATTGGCTGAGTTGTACTTTGTAACACCCCAAGATTTAAAAATAAATAAAATAAAGAAAATGAATTTTCTGGAATTTAAGTGATTTATGAAGTTAAAGAAAATACTAAAAGGGACCTAATAAAGCCAAACAAGGAGGAAATACTTCAAATTTTAACTTGGAAAATTTATGGTGGAATCTAGAGTCCAAGATATAATTTTAGGAATTTTTACAAATTTTTATCAACAGTGATTCAACTCCTAAATGAATAAATGAATTTCTGGAATTATTTTAATTCAGAAAAGCATTTTAAATCCCAGTGGGCCGCAAACCACCAATCTGCCCTCGGCCCAGCCCAGCCCGTCGTCGTGTCACCGTCAGGTGGGACCCAGATGTCGGCGCCACTCCCCTCCTCTCTCTCCCGCCCGCGCCCCGCCTCGGCCCCATCCGTTAGCCTCGCTAGTGCCCCCTCCTCCTCTAACAGCCCGGGCCCGTCTGTCGGCCCTTTCCTTTCCCGCTCGCCCGCTAACAGGTGGGACCCACCTGTCAGATTCGTCTTCTTCGTTGGAAGGGGATCCCCCTTCCATACCGACGACCCCCGCCTTCTTTTTCTCGCCACCAGCCGCCTCGATTTGCCCAGATTCACCGCGGATCACCTTCCCCGGTCACCGACGAACCCATTCCATCTATAGCCCACGCGTTTTAACGTATTTGGAAGCTTGGTCGAGAATTGGAAACCCTCGCTGGAGAGGGAAGGAAACCCTCGGTTTCCTTCCGTTTGGCCGCCGCCGCCGACCCTATAAGAACCCCTCGGCTCGCCGCCCTTTGCCCACACCCCCTTAGCCCTAGCCATCGCAAACCGGAGCGCCGCCACCCACTTTTTGGCCTTCGGCTCTGTTTCGGCTCTAGCAACCCCTCGCCGCCGACACAAGACGCTGTCGTCCACGCCACCGCCACCGTCGAGACCATCGTCACCCACCCGACGCCGGCCTCAACTCTGTTGGGCCCAAGCACCGCCGGATCGTCGTCGCTGTCAAGCACCCGAACACCCTTCGCCGTCTACCCTCGCCGCCGGTCGCCATCGGACATCCTTCTCCATCCTCGCCATCGCCATCGCCACCGCGCCCGAGCCCCACCGTCACCGGAGACGAAGGGGGTACTTGCCCCCGTACGCATGTGCCCTGCCGAACGACACCATGACCGTGTGATCCCGATCAGAGGGCCTAAATTAAATCCCTCTTTGGGATTTAATCCTGGCCTTGATCTGGTCAAAGCGGTATAGGGCCATCCAGGGCGTCCGTGGCCACTTGAGCCCTCCCACCTCGCGTCTAGCCGTGGGATCTTGATCCAACGGTCCAGATTAGCCTGGTCCACGCGCACAGTCATGGGTTCACCGTGAGCCTGGCTCACCGTGGACCAGAACCCATTTCCTGTTTAAAATAAAATTCAGAAATTGAATTAAACTTTGAAAATTCATAACTTGCTCATTTTAACTCCCAATTTTACCATTCAAATTTTGTTAAATTCAGCATTTTATTATCTACATGTTTATGCCATAAAAACAGTATGTCACTTTAGCCCAAAATATTCTTATTAAATAAATGGATAAAAACCCCTTAGGGATAAATTGATAATTCATGAAATAAATTAGGAAAAACACTAAAATTTAATCTTTAACATTTTTTCAACATAACTTCAGAATAATAAAGCTTAATTTCACATATTTAAATCATAAAACTTGTATGCTTATGTTTTGTGATATTTTGATTGTTTATTGAATGTTATGTTTAATTTTTCCGTATCGAGAAGACTACGAGATCGTCGAGGAGCCGGAGTTTTCCCCGAGGTTCCTCCATCACCATTTGTTGATCAAGGCAAGTCACAACCCCCATTTTGATCATCATTGAGGCCTTGTTTTAATAAAGTATCGCTATAACTCATAGGATAATATTTCATTAGTCAAATCTCAATCCCTACACATTATATTTATTAGATCCCCGTCCTTGTGTGTAAACCAAGCCATGCTTATCGAGCATTAACTCCTTGTCACTCTACAATATTATATTAGCTAGTGTCCAATGTACCGACACAACTGCTATAGGATAAAAGAATGAGTCGTAGATAGATGGATTCTACTATATGTATTTCCCTGTTATTCTCGTCTCTGGACTCTCTTGGAGTTGGCTATGTTATAAGTAGGGTGGGTTCCGGGTGCAAGCTAAGGCATTGGTTGGTCACACCCGGGGCACTATAAGGACCGGTCTGCGGGATCTGTTGCAAAGCACTTCCGTACTAACCACAAGTCTAATGGGTAAGTCCTAATCGGAAGTATGGAACAAACTGACTCGATGCACCATAGTGGAGGGGGCAAGGGGCAACCTGCGGGTGACTTGTACCGGCGTGGCTCAAGGGGGGTATGGTGTTGGCTCGACGCGTCGGGGCACCATATGAAACCCATAAGAGGGTGCTGTCGGGTCGAGGCGGTCCATATGGAAGGTTTTGGCACGAGTTCCCATGGTATGGGTCATCTCGTTACACTTTGGTGTAAGTGATGAGTGCGTGCCTTGTGGGTACAGTGGTACACCTCTGATCAGAGTATTAAATCTTTTCGAAAAGCCGAGCCCACAGTCAAGGACGGGTTGTGTGACTTCTCGCAGTTAGTTTACAATTGTTTGAATGGTTGAGTTATTCAGGGCATGTAAGGACTGTTGAGCGAGAGTGGGCTGACTGTACCCCTCGAGTTAGAAGATGATGCATACACATGTTTACATTTCTGTATTAATAACTTGATCACATTTAATTGCTTTACAAATATGCTTTTCTGCAAAGTTAAGCCACTATCTCCCTTGTTATTACTCTGCATTATATTTGCATCCGGTGGCTTGCTGAGTACGATTGTACTCACCCCCGTTGACTTACACCACTAGAGCCCATCTACTACGAGGAGGATGAAGGTCTGGAGTAGCGACCCAGTCAAGGCGAGACTGGAAGGAGGCGTTCATCTAGGACCCTTGTTTTATTAGTTTCTCTTTACTTTATTCACTTTTGTACTAATACGGTCTACGAAACGTGAATGCTTGTCGTATTGTACGTGGTCGTGTGATGAACGTCTTGATTTATTGATTTTCTATGGAATTTCAATAAAGGTCCGGATTTATTAAATCTGGGTGTTACAAGATGGTATCAGAGCTGACTTGACTGTAGGAAGCCAAACAGACCTGACTCTGGGACTTATATTAACCATATTTTCATACAAAACTATTTACCCTCTCATCTTCTGGAGTTTCACAAAAATTTTCTCTCTTTTGTAGATGCTGGTCCATACCATGGGTGGGACTCTCTACGATGAGGCCGTATTCGTCCACGAGCTTCGCATGCTCGTCGATTTCTTCGGATTCTTACATGAGCCCGCGTTCCACGGGATCTTTCCCGATGCGAACGAGAGCTACTGCGAGGTCACGGTCGTCATCCGCCCCTCCCCCACGCAGCCTGCCTTCTACAACCATGGAGTCGGAGGACCTTCGTTCGTGGTGGCCAACCAGCGCGCTGCACTCTAGGCCCTTGCCGAGCTCAGATTGGTCTATAATGGTCAGCTCCGCGACACCGTATACCGCTTCATCCCCATGCGTACCCCTGGGAGTCACCGCAACATGTACATCAGCTCCCTCACTCAGCGCAACTCCGTCATCGCCCGCACCATGATGTTATTGGAGGCCATGGACAATCTTCACACCGAGGCCATCCTCGATGCAGATAGTCAGCACGACACCATCGACTTCTACCGCCATTCGTCGGAGAATCTGAACCGCGAGAATGTCGATCTTCATCGACAGGTCCAGCAAAACCATCACTTGACCACCGAGGTGGAGGAGTTGAGGCGCCAGAATGAGCTCCTACATCAGAGCGTCACCGACACAGCATAGCTTCACCATCAGATTAAGGAATTGCAGAAGGACCTAGAGGAGGTCACTCCCCTTCCGCCCCGCAAGCGGAAATCACTCCGGACCCCCACAATTAGGCCTAAGAGGATCTCCCGCAGTGCACCTCCCATCGGGCCATCCAGCTCCACCACCCCTGCACCAACCTTCTCCGCCGAACCCGTGATCGAGTCGTCCCCCGAGCTGCCTTAGACGTAGTTTTTACGGTTGCTTGTTTCATTTTCGTTGTTTTGATTGTATTGCCACTCATGTCAAATATAAGGCATGGGTGAAGATTAAATAAAGGATCTATATGTAATAGTCTAAGTACAACACATTTTGGAAATAAAACATAGCCACATTCCCCCCTAAAGTTTATGTCTGTTTTGCAAACTCCAGGTTGACCAACACTCAGGGATCCGATGCTCCCCAAAACGGAGGGGACAACGGAAATTTGCCCCAATGGGGAGCAACGGGGCAGAGGCAGGCCCTAGTCGCCAATCACCCCACCCTGGCCGAAATGATGGCCAACCAGAACCAGTTGATAGCCACGCTGTTGAACCAGATGCAACAACAACAAAACCAGGTGTAGGAGCAACAGGCTCAATTTTTCCGTATGCACCAACAGCAGCCCGAGATCCCTCGTCCCGCCACTCCCACTCCGGCACCTGCCTCACAACTGTCGGAGTTTCTCCGAGTCTGCCCTCCCACATTCTCTAGCACCACCAACCCCATGGAGGCTGGTGAATGGCAAAGAACGATAGGAAAAAAGTTGGATCTCCTGACCTGCACTGAGCAGGAGAGGGTAGCCTTCACTGCCCACCAACTCCAGGGACCCACCGCGGAATGGTGGGATAACCTGCGCGAGACTCTGTCAGAGGGACACGTCCATACTTGGGCGGAGTTCTCCGCCACTTTCCACGCGGTCCACGTCCCCGACGGCATTATTGCCCAAAAGCAGCAGGAGTTTAGGGACCTGGAACAAGGAAGCAGGTCCGTGACGGAATATCTGCACGAGTTTAACCGGTTGGCCCGGTATGCACCGGAGGAAGTCCATACAGATACGGCCCGGCAGTCCAAGTTTCTCCGGGTGCTGAAGGACGAGCTTTCCCTTCAGCTGGTCTCCGGAGACTGTTGGACCGGAAACGGTGACCAGAGGGGGGTGAATGGGAGCTTTTAAAATTTCAGACTAAAAATAGCCTTCTGTTTTAATACTGTCTTCTGCGGAACAGGCTTCGAACACACCCTTTGAAGTTTTGGTTCGGAGGTATTTTACAGCTCCGAAAACAGGCTTCGCAAGGAGCAAAAGTTCGAAGCCAAGAAGACTTCGCTTCACCCACAACCCCGAAAATTCAGCTCTGCTAAGTCAGTGCAGGCTCTACACACAGGGTGCCTTCGAGCAGGCTTCACACTTCACCCTTCGCAAGAGAGGACTTCCCTATGAGGACTTCGATCAGCTCTGCTAAGTCAGTGCAGGCTCAGCACACTGGGTGCCTTCGAGCAGGCTTCGCACTACACCCTTCGCAAGAGCAGAAATCCCCCTGCGGACTTCGACCAAATACTCAACGACAGCAACTGGTGCTAGGCTTCGTACTTCGAAGGTCTAAACGCACAATGGTGCTAGGCTTCGTACTTCGAAGGTCTAAACGCACACTGGTGCTA
The DNA here is from genome assembly GCA_019279435.1 of Zizania palustris. Classification (NCBI taxonomy): domain Eukaryota; kingdom Viridiplantae; phylum Streptophyta; class Magnoliopsida; order Poales; family Poaceae; genus Zizania; species Zizania palustris. Next base: position 11,734,397 of record JAAALK010000080.1, read on the forward strand.
GGCTTCGTACTTCGAAGGTCTACACGCACACTGAACAGACTTCGCTGAGGACTTCGACACGGGAAGAAAACGGGCTTCGAGTCAGCACAGAGACAGCGCTTCGCTAGTAATCAGAGAGGTCTACCCTCCAGTTTACACAGAGCGAACAGACACTGAAAAACACACTTCACCCAGACAGACTTCTCACACACCTCTCCAGAAAAACTCACAAGAAGATGGTGCACAGAGAAATCAAAGCATGCAGAGAAGTGTGCATACAAGTTCAAGCAGTAAAAGAAAACAGAATCAAAGCTTCATTGCTTGAACAGGGAACACAAAATGAACTCACAGGATGAATACAAGATATGTGGCGGCTGGCTAGCACATGAGCTCAAAAATGACTGCTCAAAGTGTTGATGTGACCTAGTGAGCCTCCACTATTTATAAGCACTATTCAGCCCTGTGAATAGACTACTTTACCCCTAGGGTTTACACTGTTTTTGTCTCATAAGAACAGGGGGGTACAACTGGTAGTCTACTTTATTTGGAGGCTTTTTTTGTCAGCTTCGCAGAGGGGACAACACCAGCTTTTGTAGAGCAGACACTGTCAGCCTTTGTAGTTTTGGACCCTTCTGAAGCCCTCCTTCGCACGCGAGGGGTGCGGTAGCTTCGGTGAGAAGCCTTGAGCCTGACGGCCTTCGCTTCACCGAAGTCAGCCTTCGATACAGTGACGGTTTTGAGCCGAAGCCGTCAAAGCCCTTAGGGCTTCGCACCAACACCTTCGGAGTGAACCACCACGGCTTCGCAGCTTCTCCCAACTCGAACTCCGTCAGTCCGTGTACCAAAGCCATGCATGGCTGAAGTACCTCAAGTCAGCCTCACTCCGGAGCCAGCTTCGCTCCGAAGCCTGCTTCACTCCGAAGCCCACCTTTGGAGTACCACCCTTCGAAGTCCCTCCTTCGTCCAATGCCTCCGCATGAAGCATTCCATGAGCACTTCGTCGCAGTGTCTCTCCCCGAGCACACTCCTCGATGATCCTCACCCGGATCATGCCTTCGATGCACCTCGACTTCTGAGACCTTCGTCGGGTATACCTTCGAGTGTGTCCCTCCGGAGCACACTTCGAACACCTTGCCTCATTGTTGAGGACTTAGTCCACCATACTTCAAAGTCACTCCATTCGGAGTACCCTTCGAAGTGCCTCGCCTCCGAGGACTTCGTCTCGGGGTACCTTCACCTGGAGTCACACTCCGCACTTACTGCCTTCTCTTGGCGCACCTCGACCCGAGGTCCGACCTCGACCCCTTCGCAGCCTTCGTGACGGAGCTCCCTCCTCCCCTGGCATCAAGCCTCCCACTTGACCCAGGTTCACTTGCTACGAACCGTCTGTTGCCTCCGAAGTCACCTGCGCACCACAGACAGACAGACAAGTGTTTCCAGTACCCCGGAGACCTCTCCGGGTAAGCAACCTCCAATACACACTCCGTTGTGCCGCCCAAAATACCGAGACCTTCGGTACGACCAAGTCATCGTGTACTGTCGGACCCCTCCGACAGGCACACTCCGCTGCAACAGCTGCAGCAAACAGAGCCCACTGAACCCTTCGGTGAAACAACCTCCGAACCCCTTCGGAGGGACCCCTTCGAATCAGAGGGTAAAATCTGTCAATCACTCATCACAGACTCCGAGACCAACCCTTGTTTTCTCAATATCCCCCTTGATGAGTGCATTGACAACCAAATTCAAGTTCAAGAAAATTTGAAAAATTTCAGCACGCAAGTGACCATAAAACTCAGAAAAGAGCCAAACCATGTCACTTGACAAAAGAATTTTCCTCCCCCCTTTCAAAAGAGTAAAAGCCCCTTCGGCAAATCTTCCCTTTGCAAGATAAAACTCCCCTTTAGATATTTTACCCCTTTGCTGCAGAGAACTCAAAAATTTCTCCCCCTTTGGCAATGCAAGCATCAAGGAGCATGTAAAAGATGCACATCCTCGAAATGGGCAGAATTGCAAAGACATATAAAGCAAAAATATGCCAACATTAATACCAATTTTCATGTGCTCAGCTCAATTTAACATTCTCTAAAAACATGATGACAGCATGTGATTTTATCATTTTGAAATAAAAGCATCACCACTCAATCAAGGTAACTAGATAAATAAAAGCAGGGACTGCGCAAAGCTAGTCAATTTCTACTCTAGACAGACAAGTCCAGTTCAAGTGGAGCATTGAAAGCAAACTTGATGATCAATTAATTTGTTGTTCTTTTCATAATGCCAGGGGTTATTTGTTTGTCTACCTTATACTTTCCAATCAAGTCAAGACTAGGCATGAAAGCCATCAGAAGCTTAAGGCGGTGATTTTTGCATACACTACACTATCCCAGTTTAGACCAATGTGCAATGGTAAGCAGTCTAGAATAGAGTAGTGCGACAAACAAACCCACATGGATCTTTTTGCTTTGAAGCATGCAAATCATGGATTTTTGGAATTTTGATTAAGTGAACAAATTGTTTAGCACTTGATGAAGATCCATGAGTATGTAGAACAATTTTTCAAGTTGCAATGTTTAGCATCCAGAGAAAAGGAGTCTTGCTATCAAGCAGATAAAAGGTAGCTAAAGCAGTCATGCCTAAACATGCTAGATTCAAGACTAAACAGTGAGCATGATTTGATTTTGGAAAGAAGAATCATGCACATAATGTTTCAGACATATTAAATAGAGTTGAGTTGACATGATTTCATGAATTAAAATCAGGCATATAAGTGCAAAAGATTTAAATGCAATTTCACACACAATGAGCATATGCAAGACAATCAAAATCTTCTCCCCCTCACAAAATGTCGTAAGGGTGACAAACACCAAGTTCCCCACGCAAGTAGGCAAAACGAGAAGCATCGAGGGGTTTTGTGAAAATATCGGCTAGTTGGTGTTGGGTATCAACATATTGAAGTTCAATATCACCCTTCTCATTATGATCTCTGCGAAAATGATATCGCACATCAATGTGTTTGGTTCTGGAGTGTTGAACCGGGTTGTTTGCAATACAAATAGCACTAGTGTTATCACAGAAAAGTGGAACGCTCTTATAATCTAACCCAAATCCCGCAAAGTGGAAACCATCCACAAAATCTGAGAGCAACAGCTAGCTGCAGCAACATATTTGACCTCAACCATTGATTGTGCAACACTAGTCTGTTTGCGAGAAGATCAGCAAACCAGAGAAGTACCCAAAAAATGACAAGTACCAGAGGTACTTTTCCTATCAATCCTACACCCAGCAAAGTCCGCATCGGAATAACCTCGAAGACACAAAGAGGAAGACGCTGAATACCAAATGCCAAATTCGAGGGTATGTTTGAGATACCTGAGAATGCGCTTTACCGCTTGCCGGTTTGAATCTCGTGGTGAAGCCTAAAAACGAGCGCACAGACACACTACGAAGTGTATGTCCGGCCTCGTAGCAGTCAAGTAGAGGAGGGAGCCGATCATGCTTCGGAACTCCTTCTGATCTACGGCTTCTCCATCCTCGTAAGGATCCAATGCTACAGATGTATCCATTGGAGTGGAAAGGGGCTTCGCATCAGCCATGTCGAACTTCTTGAGCAGGTCCTTGGTGTACTTCGTCTGGTGGACAAAGGTACCTTGTTTGCTTTGCTTGATTTGCAAACCAAGGAAAAATGCGAGTTCGCCCATCACGGACATTTCGAACTCCCTGCTCATGGCATTTGCAAACTCGGCAACCAAAGCATGAGAATAGCCACCAAAGATGATATCATCCACATAAATATGGACTAGGAGGAAATCTTTGCCATGCTTGAGAGTGAACAGGGTTTTATCAACAGATCCCATCAAATACCCCCGCTCAAGCAGAAAAGACTTAAGTCTGTCATACCATGCCCGAGGGGCCTGCTTGAGTCCATAAAGAGCCTTATGAAGTTTAAGGACTTTATGGGGATACTTGGGGTTTTCAAAGCCAGGAGGTTGTTTTACATAAACATCTTCGCCTATGAAGCCATTAAGAAAAGCACTTTTGACATCCATTTGATAGAGTTTGAATCCCCCGGATGTTGCAAAGGCAAGCAAAATCCTAATGGCCTCAAGACGAGCAACAGGAGCAAAAGTTTCAGTAAAATCAATCCCTTCTAATTGAGAATAACCCTGAGCTACAAGTCTAGCCTTGTTTCTAACTATTGTCTCATCCTCCCCTTGTTTTTTTTTGAAAATCCATTTTGTTCCAATGAAATGAACATTTGGTGGAGGATCAACTAAAGTCCAGACTTGGTTTCTCTCAAAATTTTCAAGTTCTTCATGCATGGCATTGATCCAACTAGAATCAGAAAGTGCATGACTAACATCTAAGGGCTCGAAAGAAGCAACAAAAGCGGAATCAATGAAATGAGCATGAGAACGTGTTACCCTTTGATCAAGCTCACCAATGATCTGCTCGGGAGGATGCATCCTTTGAACATGATGTGGAGCCTCGCGGTGGGATGCAGTCTCCCCCTCAACTTGTGCATTGTAGTGGTCCAAGATGACCGATGTCGAGGTGGTTGCTTCGGGACCTTGTGCCGAAGTGGTCGAAGTGGGGTCGGCTTCGGGGGTTGATGTCGAGGGTAGTAGGGTGTAGCGCCCCGATTTAACAAATCGAGACATTATTGAATTTCATAAGAAAAACAATAATACAAGAGGTTCATCATGCGACAACGTACATACGACAGTATTCATGGTACGCAGACCATATTTATTACATCAAAGTTTTGGTAAAAACAGTAATAAAGATAATTAAAATTCTGCATGACGAACGTCTTCTTCAGGATCTTTCTTCTCGACTGGGTCGCTACTCCAGACCGTCTTCGAAGTAGGCATCCTCTGAGGTGTTCAACGGGTATGAGTACAAAAAGTACTCAACAAGCCACCGCAAATGCAAGTAATAATGCAGGATAGTAAACAAGGAAGGGTAATGGCTAACATTGCAGAAAAGTGCAGTTTCAGTTATTGCATTTAATGTAATCACATTTTTAATCATGCGGAAAAGTAAATATGGATATCAACAACATCAACTAACTCGAGGGGTACAGTCAGCCCCACCTCGCTCAACGGTCCTTACATGTCAATCCATCATGCACATTCATACTCAGAGTAAGCTAACTAGGGGATGTCACGCAACCCGCCCTTGACCGTGGGCTCGGCTTTTCGAAAAGATTTAAGACTCTGATCAGAGGTGTACTACTGTACCCACAAGGCACGCACTCATCCCAAACGAGATGACCCATTTCACGGGAACTCGTGCCAAAACCTCAATATGAGATGTTCCAAGCGATAACCACCCGCTCTAGGTTTCGCCGGCGCGCCGGGCCGCATCCCGGCTAACGTCGCACCCCCTTTTGCGCCACATTGGTACAAGTCACCCGCAGGTGCAACTTGACCCATCTCCAAATGGTGGCCTCGGTTTGGAACAACCCATACCTTAGTTAGGACTTACCCACTAGACTTGTGGTTAGTACGAAAGTGTATTGCAACGGATCCCTCAGACCGGTCCTTATAGTGCCCCGGGTGCTACCGACCAATGCCCTAGCTTGCACCCGGAACCCACCATGCATACACTCACAACCATAACTCATCACCAACAGAATTTCCAAGGATAAGAAGTAACGGGGATCATATAATAGAATCATTTTGCTACGACTCATTTTTATCCTATAGCGATCGTGTCAATACATTGGACACTAACTAATATTATTGATCATATGGTGACAAGGAGGTTAGGCGAGATAGCATGGCTTGGGTTGCACATCAGGGTCGGGGGATCCTAAATAAATATAATGTAAGGGTTCATTTGACTAATGCATATATATAACCTATGTGTTTTAGCGATAGTTTAATCAAACATGGGTTCAATATGCTCAAAAGATTGGTTTGGTGACTTGCCTTGTTCAGCAAAAGGAGAGGGAGGGACTTCGGGGAAGTACTCCGGCTCCTCGGCGACGTCGTAGTCTTGTTGATATAGTAAGGTAAAATAAAAAGAGCACAACATTCAATCAAACAATACAACATTACATTATAAGCTCATAAGTTAAGGTTGGTGTGATTATAAATAAGATAAATTCAATGGTTAAGATTCTGTGGTTTATTTTATAAATAAATTTTAAAGGAACTTAAAAAGTAGTCCTTTTTAGAAAGGGGTTTTAAAAGGGGTTATTCTCATTTTTAAGTTCTCTAAAAATGAAAGCTTCATAGAAAACTTAGTGATCTGTTCATATCATCAAGAAATAAATAAATATAAATTTTACTGGAATTTAAATAATTAAATTTTACATTTTTAACCTAAGGGTATTTAAACATTCATTTAAATAAACATGAAATGTCTAATGTAAACCTACTGTTTTTATTGTATAAACATGTAGAGAATAATATTATGAATTTTCTAAAATTGGAATGGCAATTTTTAGAGTTCAAATGCGCCAGATATGAATTTTACAAGTTTTAAACCTTTTCTGGAATTTATTTTAAATTTTAAACCCTCTCGGGTCCACGGTGAGCCAGGCCCACGGTGAACCCGCGCACTGTGCGCGTGCGCCGAGTCGATCTGGACCGTCGGATCCAGATCCGACGCGCGAGGGCGAGGCGGGGCGCGTAAGTTAACGCGGACGGCCAGGATTAAAACGTTCGAAGGGGTACCACGTGGACGCACGAGATCGCACACCGGGTTTAAATGAAAATCAACGCGCGAGATTAAAGCGTAACGCTTTGACCAGATCCGACGGGGTGGATTAGATCGCGTACGTGGGACAACTAGCACCGCTCGATCGCGATCGTGCGGTCGGGATGGAATCCGACACGGCACGGGTACTCGACCCGTGCCGGTCATCTTCTCCGACGACGGCGAGCAGGCCAGGGGCCACGGCGAGCGACGGCAGCCCTAGCTAAGCCTAGAAATGGAAAGAGGGTGCTACGGCGGTCACGATGGTACCTTAGGCGAGGCGAGGGGTCGACGGGGCGCGGTCGGCGACGAGGGTAGACGGCGAGGTGTTCTCGGGTCCTTCTCGGCGACGGCGTTCCGGTGAGGTTCGTGGATGGTGGAGGTGCGGCCGGGGTCGTAGGCGTCCTTGCGGTCACAATGGTGTGGTTGGCTAGGGCGGAGGAGGTCTCTAGCGACGGCGAGGGGCGATCGGAGTAGGAGCGGCGGGGAGGTGTTAAAAACCGAAGAGGGGAGCGTTCTGTTCGTTCTTGCTGTGAATGGTCGTGGGGGTCGAACGCGGTAGAGGCCAGGGGCTTAAATAGTGGCGTCGGTGAGGGTTGCATGCAAGGAAAGCCGAGGGGGAGGTTTTATTCGCCGGCGAGGGCTCGGCCATGCACGGCAGCGGTGATCCCGTGGCTTAAAGGCGTGTTTTAACGGGGGGAAACGGTCGGCGCGACGCGGGGGACCGAGTAATGGCGGCAATTTAATGGGGGACGGGCCGGCGAGGCGGATCCGAGGGCGAGGTCGTCGGCCGGCGCGATTTGGGGGCGGTGGCACGAGGTTGACGATGGGGTCCGACAGGCAGGGGCCACTGGCCAGCGGGCGCGAGCGAGCGAGCGGGAGGGCTGACAGGTGGGGCCGCGGTGTCGGGTGCGCGCGCGAGGGGAGGAATTCGGCGCCGACAGGTGGGGTCCGGTTGTCAGTCCGAGCGCGCGGGTGGAGTGGGCTGGGCCGGCCGGGAGAGAGAGAATGGAGGGAGGGGAGCCCATTACTGTTTTAATACATTTCTGAATAAAAATAATTCCAGGAATTAGATTAAAATATTAGGGCTACTTCCAAGGTTGATAAAAATTTATAAAAATCATCAAAAATATTTCTTGGCTTTGGGAGTTTATACAAAAATTTCCAGGTCCTGGTTTGGTCATCTACTCTATGTTGTAGTTCAAAAGGGTATAAAGGAGTATTAAAAGTATTTTCAGAAATAATAATTCCAAGAAATTGAATTTAATAATACTTTTATTGTTTTGAAAATTTGGGGTGTCACAAACCTATCCCCCTTACAAGAATCTCGTCCTCGAGATTGGAACGCTACTCGAATAACTCGGGGTATTGGGCTTTTAGTTCGTCTTCCTTTTCCCAGGTGGCTTCTTCGGCGGGGTGGTTGTTCCATTGGACTTTGCAGAAGCGAACAACGCGACTCCTGGTTACTCTCTCCTTGGTTTCCAAGATCTTGACGGGTTTATCTATGTAGGTCAAGTCTTCTTGGACATTAAGTTGCTGATGGTCGGCTTGCTCGGTGGGTACACGGAGGCACTTCTTCAGCTGAGAGACATGAAACACATCGTGAACGCCCGCCAAGGATGGGGGCAGTTCGAGTTGATATGCCACTTCTCCCTGTCGTCGGAGGATCTGGAAAGGTCCGACGTAGCGGGGTGCTAGTTTGCCTTTCATGTTGAACCTTTGAGTGCCACGGAGGGGAGTGACTCGGAGGTAGACATAATCGCCCTCCTCAAAGGCTAGGTCTCTTCGACGGTTGTCGGCATAGCTCTTTTGCCTGGATTGGGCTGCCTTCAATCGGTCTCTTATGATCTTAACCTTCTCTTCAGCTTCTCTTAATAAATCAGTCCCAAACAGTTGTGACTCTCCGGTCTGGTCCCAGAGCAACGGCGTTCTGCACTTACGTCCATAGAGTGCTTCGAACGGGGACATTTGCAGGCTGGCTTGATAGCTGTTGTTGTAGGAGAACTCTCCATATGGTAAGTTCTTGTCCCACATTCCGCCAAAGTCTAGAGCACAAGCTCTAAGCATATCCTCCAATATCTGGTTGACCCTTTCGGTTTGACCGTCGGTCTGTGGATGATAGGCGGTGCTAAAGTTCAGCCGGGTGCCGAGTTCCTCTTGAAGGTTCTTCCAAAACTTGGAGGTAAACTGACTCCCACGGTCAGATACAATCTTCTTAGGAACTCCGTGAAGGAACACGATCCGGGTCATATACAACTCAGCCAACTTGGCGACGGTGTACGTTGTCTTGACCGGGACGAAGTGAGCTACCTTGGTGAGTCGGTCGACGATCACCCAGATGGAATCATGACCAGCTTGGGTCCTGGGCAGCCCCGTGATGAAGTCCATTCCTATCTCTTCCCACTTCCATTTAGGGACCTTGAGAGGTTGAAGAAGTCCGGCAGGTCTCTGATGCTCTGCCTTGACTCGTCGGCATGTGTCGCACTTGGCCACATACTCAGCTATTTCTCTCTTCATGCTGACCCACCAATATTTTTCCTTTAGGTCTTGGTACATCTTTGTACTCCCGGGATGGATGGAGTATAATGTATCATGGGCTTCTTGAAGGATGAGGGTCTTCAACTCAGGTAGGTTGGGTACGCATACTCGGTTTCCGAACCAGATGGTACCATGCTCGTCTTCGGAAAATCCGGGGGCTTTACCCTTCCTCATGTTCTGCTGGATCTCCAGGATGTCCGGATCTTCCTTCTGCTTTTCTCGGATCTGGTCTATTAAGACAGGCCGAGACTCCAAGGCAGCGAGGTACGCTCGAGTGGTGATCCCTAGGTTTAGCCTTTCCATCTCTTTATAAAGTAAAGGAGCTTGGTCTTGAATCATGATGGCATTGCAGTACCCTTTTCGACTAAGGGCGTTTTCCACCACGTTCGCTTTGCCCGGATGATAATGGATGCCCAAGTCGTAATCCTTGATCAGTTCCAACCATCTTCTTTGCCTGAGATTCAGATCTGGTTGGGTGAATATGTACTTGAGGCTCTTGTGGTCGGTGAAGACCTCACACCGATTTCCCACAAGGTAATGTCTCCATATCTTCAAGGCATGAACCACGACTGCTAATTCCAGGTCATGGGTTGGGTAGTTCAGCTCATGCGGTCTCAGTTGCCGGGAGGCGTAGGATATCACTTTCCCTTCTTGCATTAAGACGCATCCCAATCCTTGACGAGAGGCATCACAGTAGACGTGGAAGTCTTTCCGGATGTCTGGCAGAGTCAGAATAGGAGCTGATACTAGCTTCTTCTTTAGGGTCTGGAAGCTTTCTTCGCAGTCGGGGGTCCATTCAAACTTCACTTCCTTCTGCAGAAGTCTGGTCATAGGCTTGGCGATCTTGGAAAAATTCTCGATGAACCGGCGGTAGTATCCGGCTAATCCGAGAAAACTCTGGATCTCGGTCACGGTTGTGGGCTGCAGCCAGTTGGTTACCGCTTCAACGGTGGTTGAGTCCACTGCTATTCCTCCGGCAGATATAACACGGCCGAGGAACTTCACCTCTGACGACCAAAATTCGCATTTGCTGTATTTGGCGTACAGTTGCTGCTCCCTTAGCTTTCCAAGGGTCAGACGGAGGTGAGTCTCGTGTTCTTCCTTTGTCTTGGAGTAAACGAGGATATCGTCGATGAATACCACGATGAACTTGTCCAAGAACTCCATGAATACATTGTTCATCATGTTCATGAAAAAGGCTGGGGCATTCGTGAGTCCGAACGACATCACGGTGTACTCGTAGAGTCCATAGCGGGAGGTGAAGGCAGTCTTGGGTACGTCTTCTTCCCTAATCCTCAATTGGTGATAACCTGACCTGAGGTCAATCTTGGAAAACACCGAGGATCCTTTCAGCTGATCGAACAGGTCGTCGATCCGAGGCAATTGGTATTTGTTCTTGATGGTTACGTCGTTCAAGGCTCTATAGTCCACGCACATCCTCTTGGTCTTGTCCTTCTTCATGGCAAATATAACAGGTGCACCCCAGGGTGAGGTACTTGGCCGAATGTACCCTTTTTGTTCTAGGTCTTCGATGTTGCTCTTGACTTCGGCTAGTTCATTGGCGGCCATTCGGTACGGGCGCTTGGAGATTGGAGTGGTCCCGGGGACAAGTTCGATTCTGAATTCGATGTCCCGCTTGGGAGGCATTCCGGGTAGATCTTCAGGGAAGACATCCGCAAACTCCTTGACTATGGGCACCTCTTCAAGAGTTATCGAGCGAAGGGATGCTCCGAGTGGTTTGCGACTGGTCATCCGAAAGGTGACGGCTGCGCCTTCAGGGTTGGTCACCGTGACGGACTTATTGGCACAGTCGATCACTCCCTTGTGCTTCATCAACCAATCCATCCCTAGTATAAGGTCGAGTCCGGTGCATTGGATGAGGACAGGCTCGGCCCGAAACAGTACTCCTTGGATGTCAATTTGAACCTTAGGGCTGTATAAGCGGGCTGAGGTCCTATTGCCGGGGGTGGCAATCACCATGGGAATGGGTAGAGGGAGCACATCCAGTTTGTTTGTTTTCACAAAATCTTCCGAGACGAAGGAGTGGGTTGCTCCAGAGTCAAATAATATGACGGCCGGTACGGAATTCACAGTAAACGTACCGAGCACGACTTCAGGAGTCTCCTGAGCTTCTTCCGCGCTGATGTGGTTGACGCGGGCATGAACTGCCTGGTTGGGGGCCGCGCCCTGAGCTGGCTTGGGGTGAGGACACTGGTGTGCATAGTGCCCTTCCTTGCGGCAGTTGAAGCAGACGACCGGCCTTCCTTGGCGATCCTTCAAGATCGGGGCCTTGGCGGCTGGTGTCGGCTGAGCGGCCGGAGCTGGTGGAGCGGGGCGAGGATGCCCGGCGTTGGATCCACCGGCGGCGTGAGGTGGCCTGTAGGCGGGCCGAGGATGGTAGGCAGGCGCTGGTGGCGGAGGGACGAAGCGGGGCCTCTGAGAGTTCGCCTGCTGATGCTTGAAGGCGATCATCTTCCTCTTCTTGAGGTCCAGCTTGTTCTGCTCAGTCTCTTGGATGAGCGCTTTGTTGACCAGCCGTTGGAAGTCGGCGAAGTCGGCGGCGACGAGCTGGATGGACAGCTCATCCTTAAGTCCCCTGAGGAACTTGGCTTGGCGGAGGGCGTCGGTGCGCACTTCCTCCGGCGCGTAGCGGGCGAGGCGGTTGAACTCATGGAGGTACTCCATGACGGTCCTATTGCCTTGCTGCAGGTCGCGGAACTCCTGCTGTTTTACCGCGATGACACCGGCGGGGACGTGAGCGGCGCGAAAAGCGATGGTGAACTCCGCCCAAGTCACCACGTGGCCCTCTGGCTGGGACTCACGGTAGTTGTCCCACCATTCCGCGGCGGGACCCTGGAGCTGGTGAGTGGCGAAGGCCACTCGCTCCCGGTCGGTGCAGGGGAGGAGGTCGAGCTTCTTTCCAATGGTGCGAAGCCAATCTCCGGCCTCCATCGGGTTGGTGGTGCTCGAGAAGATGGGCGGACGCACGCGCAAAAACTCGGAGAGTTGCGGAGCGGGCGCGGGTGCTGGTGCACGAGGGGCGGGCTCCCCGTTCTGCAGACGGTCCAACTGAGCCTGTTGGTTCTGCATTTGGGTGAGGAGGGCGGTGATCAGGTGGTTCTGATTCGCCATCATCTCCGCCAAGGTGGGGTGGTTGGCGGAAGGCGACCCAGATTGACGCGGGCCCGTTGCACCCCAGTTGGGCACAACACCCTCAGGCGCATCACGGCTTCCTCCTGCTCCGTTGTTGGAGCCGGTGTTCTGGTGGTCGGCCATCTTCTGAATTCATAAGGTTATAAGGCAAAAAGTTGACAACACAATTAACAAGAATAGTTCAAGCATATAATTTAAGTGGTAAAAATGTTCATTACAATCAAGTTCTTATTCTACCCACAACACACCCGTCGTGGGTAGCACCACATACAAAATAATGCTTTTTATTTTAAATAGCGACTCCTAACGCCTACTCGCCACCGGAGGCGGTCTCCGTGCTCTCGGAACCACGAGTACGCGGCTCCGAAGGGATGGTGGGCTCGAGAAAATTCTCGATGATGGAGTCGGAGACGAGGCCGGGGCGTGGAGGAGGGGCGCTGGTAGAGGGCCTGGCGGGGGAGGGTCACGGCGGGATCCTCTTGGGGCGAGGGAGGGGCTCACGGATGGGCTTCTTCTTCCTTGGAAGAAGAGGAACCATCTCCGCTATATCCTTCTGCAGCTGCATAATCTTGCGCTGCAACTCGCCGTTCTGCTGGATCAAGTTCTTCGTTTCTTCACGAAGGAACTCAACCGCCTCATGGTGCTCATCGGCGTCGAGCACCGCCTCAGTGTGGAGATCATCCATGGCCTGTAGAAGACGCGACTGCCGGGCCATGACCGGATCACGCACGGAGTGAACTCCGAGGTAGATGCTACGGTGGGCTCCGGGAGTGCGCTTCGGCACGAGCCGGAAGGACGAGTTCTGAAGACGATCGTCGTAGATCATCCTCAGCTCCATGAGGGCCTGAAGGGCGACCCGTTGGCACGCGACGACGAAAGTCGGGCCTCCAAGTGCTGTGGTGTAGGGCGGCAGGTGTTCCCCGGAGCCGTGGACGGTGAGGGAGACGTCGCAAGGCCCGGCGAACTCGTCGGGGTATACTCCTTGAAATTCGGGCTCGAAGAGGAACCCGAGGAAGGTGAGCATCATACGGAGCTCCCGGACGAAGCCCTCGTAGTGGCGGCAGTAACTGTGGACTTGGTAGACAGGCATCTACAAAACAGCAAGTTGAATAAAAGTGAGGAGAGGAACAAAGTTTATGAAGTAGATTTTCGAGAAATAATTTCCTGTGGCTAATGGCTAGGCGGGTCTGTTTGGCTTCCTACAGTCGAGTCGGCTCTGATACCATCTTGTAGCGCCCCGATTTAACAAATCGAGACATTATTGAATTTCATAAGAAAAACAATAATACAAGAGGTTCATCATGCGACAACGTACATACGACAGTATTCATGGTACGCAGACCATATTTATTACATCAAAGTTTTGGTAAAAACAGTAATAAAGATAATTAAAATTCTGCATGACGAACGTCTTCTTCAGGATCTTTCTTCTCGACTGGGTCGCTACTCCAGACCGTCTTCGAAGTAGGCATCCTCTGAGGTGTTCAACGGGTATGAGTACAAAAAGTACTCAACAAGCCACCGCAAATGCAAGTAATAATGCAGGATAGTAAACAAGGAAGGGTAATGGCTAACATTGCAGAAAAGTGCAGTTTCAGTTATTGCATTTAATGTAATCACATTTTTAATCATGCGGAAAAGTAAATATGGATATCAACAACATCAACTAACTCGAGGGGTACAGTCAGCCCCACCTCGCTCAACGGTCCTTACATGTCAATCCATCATGCACATTCATACTCAGAGTAAGCTAACTGGGGGATGTCACGCAACCCGCCCTTGACCGTGGGCTCGGCTTTTCGAAAAGATTTAAGACTCTGATCAGAGGTGTACTACTGTACCCACAAGGCACGCACTCATCCCAAACGAGATGACCCATTTCACGGGAACTCGTGCCAAAACCTCAATATGAGATGTTCCAAGCGATAACCACCCGCTCTAGGTTTCGCCGGCGCGCCGGGCCGCATCCCGGCTAACGTCGCACCCCCTTTTGCGCCACATTGGTACAAGTCACCCGCAGGTGCAACTTGACCCATCTCCAAATAGTGGCCTCGGTTTGGAACAACCCATACCTTAGTTAGGACTTACCCACTAGACTTGTGGTTAGTACGAAAGTGTATTGCAACGGATCCCTCAGACCGGTCCTTATAGTGCCCCGGGTGCTACCGACCAATGCCCTAGCTTGCACCCGGAACCCACCATGCATACACTCACAACCATAACTCATCACCAACAAAATTTCCAAGAATAAGAAGTAACGGGGATCATATAATAGAACCATTTTGCTACGACTCATTTTTATCCTATAGCGATCGTGTCAATACATTGGACACTAACTAATATTATTGATCATATGGTGACAAGGAGGTTAGGCGAGATAGCATGGCTTGGGTTGCACATCAGGGTCGGGGGATCCTAAATAAATATAATGTAAGGGTTCATTTGACTAATGCATATATATAACCTATGTGTTTTAGCGATAGTTTAATCAAACATGGGTTCAATATGCTCAAAAGATTGGTTTGGTGACTTGCCTTGTTCAGCAAAAGGAGAGGGAGGCACTTCGAGGAAGTACTCCGGCTCCACGGCGACGTCGTAGTCTTGTTGATATAGTAAGGTAAAATAAAAAGAGCACAACATTCAATCAAACAATACAACATTACATTATAAGCTCATAAGTTAAGGTTGGTGTGATTATAAATAAGATAAATTCAATGGTTAAGATTCTGTGGTTTATTTTATAAATAAATTTTAAAGGAACTTAAAAAGTAGTCCTTTTTAGAAAGGGGTTTTAAAAGGGGTTATTCTCATTTTTAAGTTCTCTAAAAATGAAAGCTTCATAGAAAACTTAGTGATCTGTTCATATCATCAAGAAATAAATAAATATAAATTTTACTGGAATTTAAATAATTAAATTTTACATTTTTAACCTAAGGGTATTTAAACATTCATTTAAATAAACATGAAATGTCTAATGTAAACCTATTGTTTTTATTGTATAAACATGTAGAGAATAATATTATGAATTTTCTAAAATTGGAATGGCAATTTTTAGAGTTCAAATGCGCCAGATATGAATTTTACAAGTTTTAAACCTTTTCTGGAATTTATTTTAAATTTTAAACCCTCTCGGGTCCACGGTGAGCCAGGCCCACGGTGAACCCGCGCACTGTGCGCGTGCGCCGGGTCGATCTGGACCGTCGGATCCAGATCCGACGCGCGAGGGCGAGGCGGGGCGCGTAAGTTAATGCGGACGGCCAGGATTAAAACGTTCGAAGGGGTACCACGTGGACGCACGAGATCGCACACCGGGTTTAAATGAAAATCAACGCGCGAGATTAAAACGTAACGCTTTGACCAGATCCGACGGGGCGGATTAGATCGCGTACGTGGGACAACTAGCACCGCTCGATCGCGATCGTGCGGTCGGGATGGAATCCGACACGGCACGGGTACTCGACCTGTGCCGGTCATCTTCTCCGACGACGGCGAGCGGGCCAGGGGCCACGGCGAGCGACGACAGCCCTAGCTAAGCCTAGAAATGGAAAGAGGGTGCTACGGCGGTCACGATGGTACCTTAGGCGAGGCGAGGGGTCGACGGGGCGCGGTCAGCGACGAGGGTAGACGGCGAGGTGTTCTCGGGTCCTTCTCGGCGACGGCGTTCCGGCGAGGTTCGTGGACGGTGGAGGTGCGGCCGGGGTCGTAGGCGTCCTTGCGGTCACAATGGTGTGGTTGGCTAGGGCGGAGGAGGTCTCTAGCGACGGCGAGGGGCGATCGGAGTAGGAGCGGCGGGGAGGTGTTAGTTTCCAAATTATAAACACGATAGGAATGACCATGTGTAGTGTAACCCAAAAAGTTCCCGTCAGAAGAGCGCGACTCAAATTTATCAAAATTTCCACGTTTTAGGATAAAGCAACGACAACCAAAGACTCGAAGATGAGTAACTTTGGGTTGTCTCCCAAAATGCAGCTCATAAGATGTCAAGTTCAAAATTGAGCTCAAGAATATTCGGTTTGAGATGTAACATGCAGTGTTCATGGCCTCAGCCCAGAATTTTCTAGGAGTCATGTGTTCATCGAGCATCGTCCTAGCCATCTCAATTCGGTTCTTCCTCTCAACAACACCGTTCTGTTGAGGAACCCGCGGAGCAGAGAATTGATGTTCTATCCCATGCTCCATGCAAAAGTCAACAAAGAGACTGTTCTTGAACTCAGTGCCATTATCACTTCGAATGAATTTCAATGCACCAGAGAGTTCAGTGAAAAGTCTCAAAGCCAAGCTACGAAAGTGTGAAAACACTTCATCCTTGCTGGCAAGAAAGAAGACCCAAGAGTAGTGAGAGAAATCGTCGACAATGACTAGCACATACCACTTGCCGCCTAAAGAACTAACCCGAGAAGGACCTACAATGTCCATGTGGAGTTCTTCGGGTTGTTTAGTCATCACTGTGGTGACTGGCGAATGCGAAGCAGCAATCATTTTTCTATATCGACAAGGAGCGCAAACTAAATTCTTCTCAAACTTGAGCTTGGGAAATCCTCGGATCAGACCTAGGGCACTTAGACGAGCGAGCAACTCAAAGCTCATATGCCCTAATCTCCTATGGCACTTCCAAAGCTCAGAAGTAGAATGTGCAACAAGACAATGAGAAGAACCAGATGACTCAGAAAAATCAGCTCCAAAAACTCTCCCAACTCTAAAGATCTTACAAACCACAACGCCATCAGAATTGAGTATTTGCGAAGTATCGCGATGGAATCGCACTTCGAAGCCCTCATCAAGCAATTGAGATACAGAAAGCAAATTGTATCCCAAATTCTCAACCAAAGCAACATCTTTGAGAGTGAAATGCGAGTTGATTCTTACCACACCTTTACCTTTCACTCTACTCCTTCGATTGTTGCCGAAGGTGATATGTTCCCTTTGCTTGGTTGTGGTGAGGCTGGAGAACCATGCTGCATCTCCGGTCATATGCCGCGAACAACCAGAGTCCATGATCCACGTGCCATCCAAGCCTCGATCTGGCGCCTACACATGATAAGAAAATCTCGATCGCTCAGTGCTGGGGTGAGTGAATAAATGACGAGGCATCCAGCACTGAGTGATACGAGTAGAAGGCACAGTAAAAGTAGACTGTCTACGCACAGGATAATCAGAATGATGCAAAGTGCGAGGTTTACCTACATGCTGTGATCTAAAAGCATGACGAGGTCTCCTGCTCTGACGAGGTATAAAGCTACTCGCCCGGGGTCTACCACCATATGGAACATGGTGAACACCTCGAGGAGCAAAACCTCTCCGAGAAGTACGAGGAGTCTCGAAAATAGGACGAGAGTAAAACTCAGACTCATGCATACCTAAAGATGGGTAATGCATGTCTTGAAAACTCATCGCCTAAGAGTGTCGCTCATCCTTGATGCGACGAAAACAGAACCCAACTAGATGACCCGTCCTCTGACAATAGGAACAATGAAAAACTCTCCTAGGGGCACTCTCATGGGTCATGGGAGCAATCCTCACAGGCTCCTTGGGCTTCTGCTGAGTGGTTTTCTTGGGAAGGATTTTCTTGGCAGGAGGAGTGATTTTCTTTGGAGTCCGGGTAGGCTTTTTGGCTGATGGAGTGTCTAACAGAGCTCTCTCTTTCTCTAAGGTAGTGGGTGAGGTAAAAACAATTTTGTTCTCACTGTCTGAAGGAATCCTCTAAAAACCCAATCCCAAAGCTAACCCTGCTCTGTCAGCACACAACTTGATTTTGGCCAAGAGCAAGTCCATCCTACCCTTTCCTTCAGTGCATTTGTTAACCACATAAAGAAGGTATTCATTTTCAGTCATGAGGTTCTCAGCTCGCTCTCTAACCATGCCTAGCTGGTCCTTAAGGGTTATGCATGTGTCACACACAGGTTGCACTTCCTTAGAACTACCGGCCCTCTCCAATCTAGCCTCTAAGTCCTGAACATGCTTATCACATAAATCAATGCTCTCACGTAATAAGAGGCAGTTCATGCATTCAATTATATCATGAGGACTAGAATCAACCATCAAAAGCTGCTTCTGTGCAGTCTCAAGCTCAGAAAGAGTTTGAGCATGCATAGAACGCAACTGAGTAAGCTTACCCATGACAACAATACAAGATTCACATTCAGCATCATTAACCCTAGACTTAAGCATGGCATAATCAGTAGACACAGATTCTAGCCTAAGTTTAAGGTCTTTTCTATCTCTAGCGGCTTGCACAAGTAATCTATCCTGACCAAGAACTATTTCATTCAGCTCATCTAGTTTAATTGAAAGCTGGTCATAGGATAGAGGTACCTCAGATGAGTCAAGCTCATCGCCGCTGTGATCGCTGTCGGCCATGAAGCAGAGGTCGGTGAAATCTCGTCCCTTCTTGTCCTTCTTCTCCTCCTTCCTCGGAGACTCCTCCTCCTCAGAGCTCGACTCCTCAGTTGAGGAAGTGTTGATGTCGCTGAGAGCAGCAACAAATGCTCTGGAAGCGGCTTTGGCTACCCTCTTCGCCACCTTGTCGCGCTTGCCCTTCACAAAGGGTTTCCTCTCCTTTTTGTGGTATTTGGGGCGCTCACTCTCATCTCTCTTCTTGATTTTTGGACAATTGGCCTTGATGTGAGAAGTGTCTCCACACTCAAAACAACCACTGAAACCACTTCTTCTCTGATCCCATCTCTCATGGTGAAAACGGGTGAACCTTCTGGTAATGAGAGCAAGCTCATCATCATCCAGAGTATCCACCTGCTCCTTAGTGACAAAGACTAGGGAGGACAAAGCAAAACCATCTGCAAAAACACAAGTGCCTGATGTGCTTGGTTCTGCAGTGGTGCCATGACTAGTGCTAGAAACCAATGCCAATGGTTGTGGCAATGAGTTCCTATGCACTGCAAGAGATGCCTTGGCAATCTCTATGGACTTCAGCTTGCTGAAGAGCTCATCACAGGTCAATGTGTCATAACCTGCGGACTCCTCAATGCTGGATATCTTCACTTCCCATATGCTACGATCAAGAGCATAGAGAAGCTTGATAGCCCTATCATGATCATTGTAAGCAAGCGTCCCGTTGGACTGCAAGTTACTCACTATCGCATCAAAACGAGAAAACATGGCATCTATAGATTCACCAGGTGCCTGCACAAACAACTGATACTGTTGATTGTATGTGCTTTGGCGCCTAGCCTTAATCTGAGTAGAGCCCTCATGAAAAATAGTGAGTGTTGTCCAAATTTCCCTAGCTGTCCTAAGGTGCTGAACCCTGTCAAACTCACTTCTACACAAACCAATGAACAATATATTTCTTGCCTTGGAGTTGGCATTATACCGATCCTTCTCTGTTTGAGAGGTGCGAGTTTCAGGGATGGAGTATTGTGAGTCCAAAATCTCCCAAATTGCATTTCCTTTGCTTAGCAAGTAAGCCTCCATGCGCACCTTCCAATATGCAAAATTAGTCCCATCGAATAGAGGTATTTTACTAACTCTGTCCATGTCGCCAACAGATCACAAAACCAGTTAAGGTCAACTGGTGATCTTAACCCGCTCTGATACCAATTGTTGGACCAGAAACGGCGACTAGAGGGGGGTGAATGAGAGCTTTTAAAATTTCAGACTAAAAATAGCCTTCTGTTTTAATACTGTCTTCTGCGGAACAGGCTTCGAACACACCCTTTGAAGTTCTGGTTCGGAGGTATTTTACAGCTCTGAAAACAGGCTTCGCAAGGAGCAAAAGTTCGAAGCCAAGAAGACTTCGCTTCACCCACAACCCCGAAAATTCAGCTCTGCTAAGTCAGTGCAGGCTCTGCACACAGAGTGCCTTCGAGCAGGCTTCGCACTTCACCCTTCACAAGAGCGGACTTCCCTCTGAGGACTTCGATCAGCTCTGCTAAGTCAGTGCAGGCTCAGCACACTGGGTGCCTTCGAGTAGGCTTCACACTACACCCTTCGCAAGAGCAGACTTCCCCCTACGGACTTCGACCAAATACTCAGCGACAAGAACTGGTGCTAGGCTTCTTACTTCAAAGGTCTAAACGCACACTGAACAGACTTTGCTGAGGACTTCGACACATGAAGAAAACGGGCTTCGATTCAGCACAGAGACAGTGCTTCGCTAGTAATCAGAGAGGTCTACCCTCTAGTTTACACAGAGCGAACAGACACTGAAAAACACACTTCACCCAGACAGACTTCTCACACACCTCTCTAGAAAAACTCACGAGAAGATGGTGCACAGAGAAATCAAAGCATGCAGACAAGTATGCATACAAGTTCAAGCAGTAAAAGAAAACAGAATCAAAGCTCCATTGCTTGAACAGGGAACACAAAATAAACTCACAGGATGAATACAAGATATGTGGCGGCTAGCACAGGAGCTCAAAAATGACTGCTCAAAGTGTTGATGTGACCTAGTCAGCCTCCACTATTTATAGGCACTATTCAGCCCTGTGAACAGACTACTTTACCCCTAGGGTTTACACTGTTTTTGTCTCATCAGAACGGGGGGTACAACTGGTAGTCTACTTTATTTGGAGGCTTCTTTTGTCAGCTTCACAGAGGGGACAACACCAGCTTTTGCAGAGAAGACACTATCAGCCTTTGCAGTTTTGGACCCTTCTGAAGCCCCCTTCGCACGCGAGGGGTGCAGTAGCTTCAGTGAGAAGCCTTGAGCCTGACGGCCTTCGCTTCACCGAAGTCAGCCTTCGATACAGTGACGGTTTTGAGCCGAAGCCGTCAAAGCCCTTGGGCCTTCGCACCAACACCTTCGGAGTGGACCACCATGGCTTCGCAGCTTCTCCCAGCTCGAACTCCGTCAGTCCGTGTACCGAAGTCATGCATGGCCGAAGTACCTCAAGTCAGCCTCACTCCGGAGCCAGCCTCGCTCCAGAGCCAGCCTCGCTCCGAAGCCCCACCTTCGGAGTACCACCCTTCGAAGTCCCTCCTTCGTCCAAGGCCTCCGCATGAAGCATTCCATGAGCACTTCATCACAGTGTCTCTCCCCGAGCACACTCCTCGACGATCCTCACCCGGATCATGACTTCGATGCACCTCGACTTCTGAGACCTTTGTCGGGTATACCTTCGAGTGTGTCCCTCTGGAGCACACTTTGAACACCTTGCCTCATTGTTGAGGACTTAGTCCACCATACTTCGAAGTCACTCCATTCGGAGTACCCTTCGAAGTGCCTCGCCTCCGAGGACTTCGTCTCGGGGTACCTTCACCTGGAGTCACACTCCGCACTTACTGCCTTCTCTTGGCACACCTCGACCCGAGGTCCGACCTCGACCCCTTCGCAGCCTTCGTGACGGAGCTCCCTGCTCCCCTGGCATCAAGCCTCCCGCTTGACCCAGGTTCACTTTCTACGAACCGTCCATCGCCTCCGAAGTCACCTACGCACCACAGACAGACAAACAAGTGTTTCCAGTACCCCGGAGACCTCTCCGGGTAAGCAACCTCCGATACACACTCCGTTGTACCGCCCAAAATACCGAGACCTTCGGTATGACCAAGTCATCATGTACTGTCGAACCCCTCTGACAGGCACACTCCGCTGCAACAGCTGCAGCAAACAGAGCCCACCAAACCCTTCGGTGAAACAACCTCCGAACCCCTTCAGAGGGAGCCCTTCGAATCAAAGGGTAAAATCTGTCAATCACTCATCACAGACTCCAAAACCAACCCTTGGTTTCTCATATACTATGCCAACTTTCAGAAGTTGGTTAACAAGGCAATCATTCAGGAGATCGAACAGAACAAGGTCGACCTGAAAAAGAAGAGGATAATCGCCTTCCGCCAGAATCAAGAAATGGCGCAGAGGCCACATTTTGCACCTCCCCCACCGGCGCCCCAATATCACCCGCGCCTGGTGTACCGTCCCGCACCACCCGCCGCCAACCCAGGAGCAGGACATCCTCGCCCCGCACCCGCCGCACCAACTGCTCCATCCGCCCCTGCCAAGAAAGCAGAGGTCTGCGTGACAAGCACGGCAAGCCCGTGATCTGTTTCAATTGCCGCCAGGAAGGGCATTACTCCCACCAGTTCCCCCACCCCAAGCATCCGCAAGGAGTCACGGCCAACCCTGCCGTCCGCGCCCGCGTCAACCATGTTTCCGCCGAGGAAGCCCAGGCTGCACTAGAGATTGTCATGGGTAAGTTCACCGTACATTCAGCACCTGCAGTGTTCTTATTTGATACTGGAGCCACGCACTCCTTCATTTCAACAACTTTTGTGGGGAAATATAATATGAACAAATGCGAATTAGCAAGACCAGTATTAATAGCCACCCCTGGCAAACAAACCCAAGCCCACTCTTATAGTCCAAGGGTATGGGTAGATATCCAAGGTACAATATTCTGGGCCGACCCCATCCTAATAGAATGCCAAGGTTTGGATCTGATTCTAGGAATGGATTGGCTCAACAAACACCAAGGAGTGATAAGATGTGCCCGGAGGCAAGTAACTGTGACCAGTGAAGAAGGGACTGTCGTCACATTTCAGATGCCGAGTCAGAAGTCTGGAAGACCTCGTCTACACCAGATTACCTTGGAAGAGATACCAGTAGTCTGCGAGTACCCGGACGTAATCCTAGAGGATTTACCAGGGATGCCACCCAAAAGGGACATCGAGTTCCGGATTGATCTAGTACCCGGGACCACTCCCATCTACAAGCGACCCTATCGGATGGCCGCCAATGAGCTGGCAGAAATGAAGTAGCAACTTGAAGATCTTGAGAAGAAGGGTTACATCAGACCCAGAACATCCCCATAGGGAGCCCCTGTCATTTTCGTTGAGAAGAAGGAGGACAAGGCTAAGCGTATGTGTGTAGATTATCGAGCCCTGAATGAGGTAACCATCAAAAACAGGTACCCATTACCCAGGATCGATGATCTATTTAATCAGCTGAAAGGAGCCACGGTGTTCTCCAAGATCGACCTACGGTCCGGTTATCATTAGCTGAGGATTCGAGAGGAAGACATACCCAAGACGACATTCACCTCTCGCTATGGACTTTATGAGTGCACCGTCATGTCCTTTGGATTGACCAACGGCCCGACTTTCTTCATGAATATGATGAATAAGGTGTTCAGGAATACTTGGACAAATTTATTGTGGTGTTCATAGATGACATTCTCATCTATTCCAAGGACAAAGAGGAGCATGAGACCCACATCCAATTAACCCTAGGAAAACTAAGGGAACATCAGTTATATGCCAAGTACAACAAGTGTAAATTTTGGACGGTGGAAGTAAAGTTCCTAGGACACCTCATCTCCGCACAAGGTATCGCGGTAGACCCTGCTACCGTAGAAGCAGTCACTGATTGGTTGCCACCTACCAATGTATTAGAGACACGGAGTTTTCTTGGTTTGGCAGGATACTATCAGAGGTTTATCAAGAACTTCTCCAAGATAGCCAAGCCTATGACCAAGTTGTTGCAAAGGAAGAGAAGTTTGAATGGACTCCCGAATGTGAGGAAAGTTTTCGCACCCTCAAGACCCGACTAGTGTCAGCACCCATACTGACCCTACCAGATATAAGGAAGGACTTCCATGTCTATTGCGATGAATCTCGCCATGGATTGGGATGTGTTCTTATGCAAGACGGGAAGGTTTTCTCGTACGCCTCTCGGCAATTGAGACCCCATGAGCTAAACTACCGTACACACGACCTAGAATTAGCCGCTGTTGTGCACGCCCTGAAAATATGGAGGCACTATTTGGTCAAAAACCGCTGCGAAGTTTTTACAGACCACAAGAGTTTGAAGTATATCTTCACGCAGTCGGATCTCAACCTTAGGCAAAGGTGATGGTTAGAATTGATAAAGGACTATGACCTAGGCATTCACTACCATCCCGGCAAAGCAAACGTGGTAGCTGATGCATTAAGTCGTAAAGGATATTGCACCGCCCTCGTGATTCAGGATCACATGCCTTTGTTGTATAAGGAGATGGAAAGGTTAAACCTCGGGATAACCACAGGAGCCTATCTAGCCACCCTGGAGACCCGACTAGTCCTGTTTGAGCAGATCCGTGAAGCCCAGTTAGAAGACCCGGACATAGCCGCAATAAAGAAGAACATGAGATAGGGCAAGGCCCCGGGATTTTTAGAGGATGAAAATGGCACCGTATGGTTCGGAACTAGGATTTGTGTACCCAATAAACCGGAGATAAAGACCCTTATCCTAAGGGAGGCTCATGATAATCTGTACTTCATCCATCCCGGGAGTACAAAAATATACCAGGACCTGAAGGAACGATATTCGTGGGTTAGCATGAAGAAGTAAATTGCTTAGTTCGTCGCAGAATGTGACACCTGCCGACGAGTGAAGGCAGAACATCAGAGACCCACAGGACTGTTACAGCCACTTAAAGTGCCTGAATGGAAATGAGAAGAGATCGGTATGGACTTCATCACCGGACTCCCAAAGACCCAACTTGGTTATGATTCTATATGGGAAATCATCGATCGGCTAACGAAGGTAGCTCACTTCATAGCCGTCAGGACGACCTATAGTGGCCCTAAACTAGCAGAGTTATATATGGCCCGCATAGTATGTCTTCATGGAGTACCCAAGAAGATAGTCTCCGATAGAGGGAGTCAGTTTACGTCTCGATTCTGGAAAAACCTTCAAGAGGAAATGGGAACGAGACTAAACTTCAGCACAGCATACCACCCTCAGACGGATGGACAAACTGAAAGGGTGAATCAAATATTAGAGGATATGATCCGGGCATGTGCCTTGGACTTTGGAGGAACTTGGGACAAGAGTTTACCGTACGCCGAATTTTCGTACAATAACAGTTACCAAGACAGCCTTCATATGTCCCCGTTCGAAGCTTTATATGGACGCAAGTGCAGGACGCCTTTACTTTGGGATTAGACCGGTGAGTCCCAAGTGTTTGGAATAGACATCCTTCGGGAATCTGAAGAGAAGGTATGGATTATCAGAGACCGACTAAAGACAGTCCAATCTCGACAGAAGAGCTATGCGGACAATCGTCATCGAGATTTAGCCTTTGAAGAGAGAGACCACGTCTACCTCCGGGTTACTCCTCTCCGTTGCACTCAACGGTTTAACATGAGGGGAAAGTTGGCACCTCGATACGTTGGACCTTTCCCCGTTCTTCGACGTCAAGGCGAGGTTGCTTATCAGTTAGAGCTACCACCCTCATTAGCTGGGGTACATGACGTGTTTCATGTGTCACGGCTAGAGAAGTGTCTTCGAGTCCCAATAGAGCAAGTTGACATTCAGCAGTTGAATGTACAAGAGGATATGACTTATGTTGAAAAGCCCGTCAGAATCTTGGAAGTCAAAGAAAGGACCACCAGGAGCCGAGTCATCCATTTCTATAAAGTTCAGTGGAGCAACCATCCCGTAGAGGAAGCTACATGGGAAAAAGAGGAAGAACTAAAGGCACAACATTCAGAGCTATTCGAGGATTGATCCGAATCTCGAGGACGAGATTCTCTGTAAGGGGATAGGATTGTAACACCCCAAGATTTAAAAATAAATAAAATAAAGAAAATGAATTTTCTGGAATTTAAGTGATTTATGAAGTTAAAGAAAATACTAAAAAGGACCTAATAAAGCCAAACAAGGAGGAAATACTTCAAATTTTAACTTGGAAGATTTATGGTGGAATCTAGAGGCCAAGATATAATTTTAGGAATTTTTACAAATTTTTATCAACAGTGATTCAACTCCTAAATGAATAAATGAATTTCTGGAATTATTTTAATTCAGAAAAGCATTTTAAATCCTAGTGGGCCGCAAACCACCAATCTGCCCTCGGCCCAGCTCAGTCTGTCGCCGTGTCACCGCTAGGTGGGACCCAGATGTCGACGCCACTCCCCTCCTCTCTCTCCCGCCCGCGCCCCGCCTCGGCCCCACTCATCAGCCTCGCTAGCGCCCCCCTCCGCCTCTGACAGCCCGGGCCCGTCTGTCGGCCCTTTCCTTTCCCGCTCGCCCGCTGACAGGTGGGACCCACCTGTCAGATTCATCTTCTTCGTTGGAAGGGGATCCCCCTTCCATACCGGCGACCCCCACCTTCTTTTTCTCGCCACCGGCCGCCTCGATTTGCCCAGATTCACCGTGGATCACCTTCCCCGATCACCGACGACCCCATTCCATCTATAGCCCACGCGTTTTAACGTATTTGGAAGCTTGGCCGAGAATTGCAAACCCTCACCGGAGAGGGAAGGAAACCCTCGGTGTCCTTCCGTTTGGCTGCCGCCGACGACCCTATAAGAACCCCTCGGCTCGCCGTCCTCTGCCCACACCCCCTTAGCCCTAGCCATCGCAAACCAGAGCGCCGCCACCCACTTTTCGGCCTTCGGCTCTGTTTCATCTCTGGCAACCCCTCGCCGCCGACACAAGCCGTCGCTGTCCACGCCACCGCCACCGTCGATACCATCGTCGCCCACCCGACGCCGGCCATAACTCCGTTGGGCCCAAGCACCGCCGGATCATCGTCGCCGTCAAGCACCCGAACACCCTTCGCCATATACCCTCGCCGTCGGTCGCCATCGGACATCCTTCTCCACCGTCGCAGGTACGGTCGTGACCGCTATCCCCTCCTCTTTCAATTTCAGTCGAGACCTAGGCCCCTAGGCCCTCGCCGTCGCCGTCGCCACCGCGCCCGAGCCCCACCGTCGCCGGAGACGAAGGGAGTACTTGCCCCCGTACCCACGTGCCGTGTCAGACGGCACCATGACCGTGTGATCCCGATCGGAGGGCCTAGATTAAATCCCTTCGGGATTTAATCCTAGCCCTTGATCTGGTCAAAGCGGTATAGGGCCATCCGGGCCGTCCGTGGCCACTTGAGCACTCCCGCCTCGCGTCTAGCCGTGGGATCTTGATCCAACGGTCTAGATTAGCCTGGTCCACGCGCACAGTCACGGGTTCACCGTGAGCCTGGATCACCGTGGACCAGAACCCATTTCCTGTTTAAAATAAAATTCAGAAATTGATTTGACTTTGAAAATTCATAACTTGCTCATTTTAACTCCAAATTTTACCATTCAAATTTTGTTAAATTCAGCATTTTATTCTCTACATGTTTATGCCATAAAAACAGTATGTCACTTTAGCCCAAAATATTCTTATTAAATAAATGGATAAAAACCCCTTAGGGATAAATTGATAATTCATGAAATAAATTAGGAAAAACCCTAAAATTTAATCTTTAACATTTTTTCAACATAACTTCAGAATAATAAAGCTTAATTTCACATATTTAAATCATAAAACTTGTATGCTTATGTTTTGTGATATTTTGATTGTTTATTGAATGTTATGTTTAATTTTTCCGTATCGAGAAGACTACGAGATCGTCGAGGAGCTGGAGTTTTACCCCGAGGTTCCTCCATCACCATTTGTTGATCAAGGCAAGTCACAACCCCCATTTTGATCATCATTGAGCCCATGTTTTAATAAAGTATCGCTATAACTCATAAGATAATATTGCATTAGTCAAATCTCAAGCCCTGCACATTATATTTATCAGATCCCCGTCCTTGTGTGTAAACCCAAGCCATGCTTATCGAGCCTTAACTCCTTGTCACTCTACAATATTATATTAGCTAGTGTCCAATGTACCGACACAACTGCTATAGGATAAAAGAATGAGTCGTAGATAGATGGATTCTACTATATGTATTTACCTGTTATTCTCGTCTCTGGACTCTGTTGGAGTTGGCTATGTTATAAGTATGGTGGGTTCCGGGTGCAAGCTAGGGCATTGGTTGGTCGCACCCGGGGCACTATAAGGACCGGACTGCGGGATCTATTGCAAAGCACTTCCGTACTAACCACAAGTCTAATGGGTAAGTCCTAATCGGAAGTATGGAACAAACTGACTCGATGCACCATAG
The DNA here is from genome assembly GCA_019279435.1 of Zizania palustris. NCBI lineage: Eukaryota > Viridiplantae > Streptophyta > Magnoliopsida > Poales > Poaceae > Zizania > Zizania palustris. The sequence goes on from JAAALK010000080.1 coordinate 11,762,642, forward strand.
TGGAGGGGGCAAGGGGCAACCTGCAGGTGACTTGTACCGACGTGGCTTAAGGGGGGTATGGTGTTGGCTCGATGCGTCGGGGCACCATATGAAACCCATAAGAGGGTGTTGTCGAGTCGAGTCGGTCCATATGAAAGGTTTTGGCATGAGTTCCCGTGGTATGGGTCATCTCGTTACACTTTGGTGTAAGTGATGAGTGTGTGCCTTGTGGGTACAGTGGTACACCTCTGATCAGAGTATTAAATCTTTTTGAAAAGCCGAGCCCACGGTCAAGAGCGGGTTGTGTGACTTCTTGCAGTTAGTTTACAATTGTTTGAATGGTTGAGTTATTCAGGGCATGTAAGGACTGTTGAGCGAGGGTGGGCTGACTGTACCCCTCGAGTTAGAAGATGATGCATACACATGTTTACATTTCTGTATTAATAACTTGATCACACTTAATTGCTTTACAAATATGCTTTTCTGCAAAGTTAAGCCACTATCTACCTTGTTGTTACTCTGCATTATATTTGCATCCGGTGGCTTGCTGAGTACGATTGTACTCACCCCCGTTGACTTACACCACCAGAGCCCGTCTACTACGAGGAGGATGAAGGTCTGGAGTAGCGACCCAGTCAAGGCGAGACTGGAAGGAGGCGTTCATCTAGGACCCTTGTTTTATTAGTTTCTCTTCACTTTATTCACTTTTGTACTAATACGGTCTACAAACCGTGAATGTTTGTCGTATTGTACGTGGTCGTGTGATGAACGTCTTGATTTATTGATTTTCTATGGAATTTCAATAAAGGTCCGGATTTATTAAATCTGGGCGTTACATACTTAACCCGGATTGTGTGCCTACACGGAGTTCCAAAGAAGATCGTATCCGACCGAGGGAGACCGTTTACCTCCATGTTTTGGAAAAATATTCAAGAAGAACTCGGCACCCGGCTGAATTTCAGTACCGCCTATCATCCACAAACCGATGGTCAAACCGAAAGAGTAAACCAGGTGTTGGAGGATATGCTTAGAGCATGCGCTCTAGACTTTGGCAGAATGTGGGATAAGAACTTACCTTATGCGGAGTTCTCCTACAACAATAGCTACCAAGTCAGCCTGCAGATGTCCCCGTTCGAGGCACTTTATGGGCGCAAGTGTAGAACGTCACTGCTTTGGGATCAGACCGGAAAATCATAGCTATTCAGGACATAAATTTTGCGGGAAGCCGAAGAGAAGGTTAAGGTCATCAGGCACAGATTGAAGATAGCATAGTCCCGACAGAAGAGCTATGCCGATAACCGACGAAGAGATCTGACCCTTGAGGAGGGCGACTATGTCTACCTCCGAGTCACTCCCCACTGTGGCATCCAAAGGTTCAACATGAGAGGAAAATTAGCACCCCGCTATGTCGGACCCTTTCAGATCCTCCGACGGCAAGGAGAAGTGGCATATCAGTTGGAGCTACCACCATCTTTGGTAGGAGTCCATGATGTGTTCCACGTCTCTCAACTGAAGAAGTGTCTCCGTGTGCTCACCGAGCAAGCCGACCTCCAACAGCTCAATGTCCAAGAAGACTTGACCTACACCGAGAAACCCGTCCAGATTCTAGAAGTCAAGGAAAGGGTAACCAGAAGCCATGTGGTTCGCTTCTGTAAGGTTCAGTGGGACAACCACCCCATCGAAGAAGCCACATGGGAAAAATAAGACGAGTTAAAGGCTCAATACCCTGAGCTATTCGAGAAACTTTTCGAATCTTGAGGACGGGATTCTTTGTAAGGGGGATAGGTTTGTAACACCCCAAATTTTCAAAGAAATAAAAAAATACATTTTATTGGATTATTACTGAAAAAGAATTATTTTTGGAATTTCTTTAATATCATTTATGCCCAAATGAACTAAAACCTAGAGGAGATGTATATGATCCCAGAGGCTAAGAAAATTTGTATATGATCCCAAGGCCAAGATATATTTTTGAGAATTTTCACAAATTTTTATCACTCATGGAAGCAACCTAAATAATTTAAACCAATTTCAGCCATTATTTTTATTCAGAAAAGGATTTAAACAGTAACGGGCCCTTTCCCCCTCTTCCCCCTCAACCAGCCGGCCCAGCCCACTCCCTCCTCGTGCCCCTCACTGACATATGGGCCCCGCTCGTCAGTGACTCCCTCCCTCCACGCGCGCGCGCCTGACGCCTTGGCCCCACCCGTCAGTTGCGCCCCATTGCCACGCCCTCGTCCCCGCGCCCACTGACTGGTGGCCCCCACCTATCGGATCCATTGTCTCCACGAGATCCGCCCCCAAATCCCGCCCCTCACCGGCCAAAACCCTAACCCTCCCTCGGATCCACTGCCCCCTCCCCCCCCCCCCAAATTGAGCCCGGCGTTATGTCGCCCGATCCCCGGCGACTGTTTCCCCCTTTAATTTCAGTCGAATCGCGTCCAGGTTCGATGAACCCCCATGCATCCCAAGCTCGCCGGCGTTAAAGCCATGTTTACTCTGGTCTCCCCCAATTACCCCCCCTATGATCCCACCGACACCTCTATTTAAACCCTAAGCCTCTACCACGTGCAACCCTCGCCTCACTCTGCACTCGGACCGAACAGAACACCCGCACTCCGGTTTTTAGCACCACACCGCCACCTTCACTCCAGCCACCGCCCACCATCACCGGAGTCCTCCTCCACCCTCGGCGACCGCACCATCGTGACCACCGACGCCCCCCCCCCCCCGACCTCGGCCACCACTTCATCGACGTCGAGACCCACCGGAACCCCACCGCCGACGAAGGACCCGAACACCTCCGCCGCCCTCGCTCGTCGCCGGCCGCACCCCGTCGACCTTAGACCTCCGCAGTGGTACCATCATGCTCCCCTAGTCGCCCTCTTTCTATTTCTAGGCTTAGATAGGACCGTTGTCGCTCGCCGTGGCCGTTGGCCTGCTCGCCGTCATTGGAGAAGATGACCGGCATGGGTAAAGTACCCGTGCCGTGTCAGATTCAACCGCGGTCGTGCGATTTTGATCTGACGGTGACGATTAAAATGTTTGCTTAGTTTAATCAGATCCATTGGATCTTAGCGAAGCGGTATGATCTAATCTAGATCGTTCGTTTATACTTAAAACATGTATTCAATCTCGGCCACCCAATGCGTAACGTTTCGGCCTTTTAATCTCGGTCATCGGTTTTCATTTAAACCGCCCGCCTCCCCCGTGGCCGCCCAATCACGATCCAATGGTGATCCGTGATCCGGCGCGGGTTCACAGTGGAATCGGTTCACCGTGGACCGACGACTGTTTTTGATTTAATTTAAATTCCAGAAATAGTTTTAAACTTCTAAAATTCATATCTTGCTCATTTTAACTCCAAATTTAACCATTTCAATTTCAGAAAATTTATAATTCTATTCTCTACATGTTTATGAAATAAAAACAGTAGGTTTACTTTGAGTATTTTCATTTTTATTTAACAAAGTATTTAAATACCCTTTTGGATATTTCATAATCCCTTTAGAAAATTCCATAACCCCATAAAAATTGTCTAAATAATTTAAATAATGATTTCAGAATAGTTAGTGATTTCAATTCAAGTATTTTAACCCAATCAAACCCCTTATGTTTATTGTGTGATTTTGGAATGTTTAATTGAATGTAATGTTTATTATGCGTATCAAGAAGACTACGACGCTGTCGAGGAGCCGGAATACTTCCCGGAAGTCCCTCCCTCACCCTTCGCTGAACAAGGAAAGTCACCAAACTAATCTTTTGAGAATGTTGAACCTAGTTTTCTTAAACTATCGCTAAAACACATAGGTTATACATGCATTAGTCAAATGAAAGCCCTACATTATATTTATTTAGATCCCCGACCTTGAAGTGCAAACCCAAGCCATGCTATCTAGCCTAAACTCTTTGTCACCATATTATTAGTACTATTAGATAGTGTCCAATGTATTGACACAATTGCAATAAGTTAAAAATGAGTCGTAGCAAATTGGATTCTACTATATGATCCACGTTATTCTTATCTCTGTAATTCAATTGGTGATAGAGTTTTGGGTTAAGTGTGTATGCATGGTGGGTTTCGGGTGCAAGCTAGGGTATTTGTCGGTAGCACCCGGGGCACTATAAGGACCGGTTTGTGGGATCCATTGCAATGTATTTCTGTACTAACCACAAGTCTAGTGGGTAAGTCCTAACTAAGGTATGGAGTGTTCCAACTTGAGGCACCACTTGGAGATGGGTCAAGCAGCACCTGCGGGTGGCTTGTACTGATGTGGCGCAAAAGGGGTGCGACGTTAGCCAGGATGCGGCCCGGCGCACCGGCAAAACCTAGAGCGGGTGATTATCGCTTGGAGCATTTCATGCTGAGGTTTTGGCTCGAGTTCCCGTGGTATGGGTCATCTCGTTACACTTTGGTGTATGAGATGAGTGTGTGCCTTGTGGGTACAGTGGTACACCTCTGATCAGAGTTTAAATCTTTTCGAAAAGCCTAGCCCACGGTCAAGGGCGGGTTGCGTGACTACTCGCAGTTAGTTTACTTTTTATGAGTGTGCATGATGACTTGGCATGTAAGGACTGTTGAGCGAGGAGGGAAAACGTACTCCTCGAGTTAGATGGTATTATGTTGTTCATGTTTAATATTCCGCATGATTAAATTTGACTACACTAAATGCTATAACTGAAAAATGTACTTTTCCGCACTTTTAGCCATTATCATTCCTTTGTTATTACCCCCACATTATTATTGCATTCTCGGTGGCTTGTTGAGTACTTTTGTACTCATACTCGTTGGACAAACACTTTAGAGGCTGCCTACTATGAGGAAGATGGTCTGGAGTAGCGACCCAGTCAAGAAGAAGATCCTGAAGAATACGTTCGTCATGCCGTATTGTTTTTATAGTTTCTTTTAATTTTACACTTATGTAATTTATGGTCTGCAAACCACGAATGTTTGCCCGTATGTACATTGTCGCATGATGAACCTCTTATTATTATTATTTTTCTATGGAAATTCAATAATGTTCTGATTTGGTAAATCAGGGCGTCACAACGCGACACGTGGCGGTATGTTGGCGTGTCGGCCGTGAGGGTCTTCCTCACGTGATGGCTCGGGACACATTGCGTGTTTAGGTTTATGCGTCTGTGTGGGATCATGCGGCGCAGGTAGCATGGGAAAAGCTGGCGTAGGCGTAGGTGGAAGTGGCGCATAGTAAGCAGTGTTAGCTTGGCTGTAAGCATGGTGACTGGTCTCGACCATAGATGTCGAGGTCGAAGACACAATAGCTTTGCTGGTACTACCGTTAGTTCTGTTGTAAATGCGATTCATCGGGGGTACGCTAGCAATCGGAGCTGGAGGCACGACCTTGATAAAACCAAACCTTCTAAACATCGCCTCTACTTGGGAGCTGACTGCTGAATCTAAACGGTTGGCTAGTGAAGCGCTAACGACTTTATCTACCGATGAGGCTATCTTTCGCTCAATTTCTAAGGAAGATAAAGGAGGTGATACTAGAGTTACCTGAGTTCGGGCGAGGTCGGAGATGTTAACGTCGCGCTTGATGAAGCCCACACGTGTTTTGACGTAGCTCCCGAGCATGAGATCTTGCAACTCCTACATCTTTGCCTCGATCTTCACCTGACCTTCTTCGGGGATGTCTTTAAGGGTGGGCGTCATAATATTGCGGTTGTCGATTTCTATGCCCCCATGGGAACCATCGGTGTTGTAGACGTAGTAGTCGTCGTAGAGATACTTATAGCCGATGTAGATGTACTCGTCATGTTGGCATAGCTTTTCCCTAGTGGAGTCGCCAAAAAGTGTGTTGACACGAAAATGTGCCCCCGCACATGGGTCAGTTCGACGATCCAAAAGTGTGTGGATACTTAGGGACAAGCCTAAGTGTAACACAACACTAACGTCGCGTTCCGACTACTCTTCATAGTGGTAAGGGGGTGGAGTCACCAGGTAATCAGATCACACAGAAATAATCCAATTAGATGAAATATATAGATAAAATAACCCAATCGGTCGAATGGAGCCTGATTGGTACAAAGTTTACCGTGCGAAGGGTCACCAAAGGGGGCCTTCGGCGTCTGATGCGAAGGGTGCGCCGAAGATAGCATTCGGCGTTCAGGTCGATCTGGCCGAAGGCAGGCTCTGAACAAAACTCTTGACGCGAAATCACCTACGAACAACAGGGTTCAGTGTGAAGTCTCTGACACAACATAATCCAATGCAACGCGCTGGCGCAACTTCGTCCGATGCGGAGTGTTGGTGTAACGAATCCTGATGCAGAGTACCGGTACGACGAAGCCTGATACAGAGCATCTTGATGTGGCCCAAGCGCGAAGCAACCCTGATGCAGAGTGGCTCCGGTACGCGGGACTTGACCAAACCGACAACAGTGTGACGGGCCCAGCATGGGCGGACGAAGTAGGGTTCCACCGAAGGGTGTTCTAGCATCCTCCGACACGGATGGTTCGTAGGCGAGCCAACAAGGCGATAGCAATCTGTTACGTAGATTAACGGATACTTCACAAGCGAAGCAACAAGGATTACCACTATTTCGACATGGCTGGTGGAGGGCTTCTAGGCAAACCCACGAAGGTTGTGCAAAAAAGTAAATAAAGGTAAATACGGTTCAAAGCTAGGGCTTTGTGGTTGAATTGTGTCGGGGATATAATGAACAGGCCTCACCCCTATATTTATAGGGGCTAGTCTTCTTATCTCTAATAATAATCTGATAAGATTCGGCCTAATCAAGTTTAAAGATAAAAACAACCATAATCAGTATCAGACTCTATCTCCGAAGCCAACTTGAAGTGGGCCTTCGGTAGGCTCGCGCGAAGCCTACTCCTTGGGCCGAAGCTTCGGTGGAGCAGGCCTCCGAAGGGCCTTCGGGCCTAAGCCAGCAGACTGCTAACAGGCCTCCGAGGCCTCATGTAGATGGGCCTTCGACGCTATAAGGCTTAGGCCTGTATCAGGACTTGTGTATTTTTGACCCAAATTACCAAAATTGATATTTTGACAATCTTAGCTATTAATGCTATTTTTTGCTATCAACACTATGATTAGACCCCACTCTAGGAAGAATTTGAACAATAGCCAAAGGGAAAAGATTTCCCAACCAAGTTCTTTTGCCTTAAGAGAGTTAATGTTGCTTTCAATTTCCCCTACAGACTTACCAAGAATAACCAGAATCTAAAGCTATTTTATTAAGATCCCTAGAGCTAATTTTACTGAAAACAGTAAATCTAGAGATACCTTTAGCTCATTCAATTGATCCTGTTGAGCTTTCACTTGTACAGGCACACCATCCCGCTTTGATTCGCGTGCTAAACCTTTGAGCCACCGGGGACTCCCATTTCTTCCTGCCTCTTTTCTTCGCTGGAGCCGCATCCCCCTCTGGTTGCTTGCATTCAATCAAGCCTAAATCAGGAAAATCAGTTGGTAAAACTATCCTTGTGAGAAAGATGCAACTGATGCAATTGACCATTGACCTCCGTCACAAAGATTCTTCTGACTATCCATCTCTTTATCAGCAGCATTCGAATCCAGTATATCCAAAACTTTTTGATTTCGTTTAGCTAAATATATAATACGAAGTACTTCACATGTCAATAAGACTGATTTGAGCTATTGAAACATAGCCGTTTGAATCTATGCTATTTGCATTTTAGCCATTTTAAATTTTGAATTTGCATTTTAGCCATTTTAAATTTTGAATTTGCATTTTAGCCATTTTAAATTTTGAATTTGCATTTTAGCCATTTTAAATTTTGAATTTGCATTTTAGCTATTTTAAAATTTGAATTTGCACATAACGCCCTCCCTTTTCTCCTTCCTCTAAAAATTCCACAAAAGCCGAACTATCCTTATCCAAAAGACCAAAACGCCGGCCACGATGGCCACCTCCGCCACCGCGCCCGCCTCCTCCCCCTTTCCCGTCACCGCCGCCACGCGCTTCCCCCGCGCACCCTTTTCCTCCTCCTCCAGCACGCGGGCGTCAGCCCTCGCCGAGCGGCGTCGCACACGGCTGCGGCTGCGGCTGCGGCTGCCCGAGGGCGGGGGAGGCCATCGCTCGGCAGCCCCGGGGGCGGCGGAGAACGGCCTGCGCCTGGCGTCACCGGACACCATCTACGGCAGGGTCGCGGCTGGCTTCTCACTCGGACCCCGCTCCTTCCACGGTCACTTCGCCGCCCACGTTCTCGCCGGCGACGCAGAAGGCGCCGTAAGTGCACTCCCCCTTTTTTATATTTTTTTTATTTTTTGCATCGATACTGCACTTATGCGGGATTAGAGAAAAAAGTCCGCTTGTTTGATGAAATGTGAAATTTGAGTGTCCACTTGGTGTGTCTTTGCTGGGTGATGCGGAATTGAGCGTTTGGCGATTGTTGGTCTTGTCTTGTCGAGTTTATCTTATCGAGTTGTGATCCCATGGTAGTCTACTTTTGTTGTCCGTGGAAATGTTCAATTGTAAGGCGTCGCTTCAATAATCCGTGATGGATTTATGCAACGTGGAGCTGCAAGCCAGCGATGTTGCATTGTTGCTGGCTTGCGAACTGGCTGGCGGTGAGGAGGCTGTTTATCCTCTCCACTCCGGCACTCAGCTAGGTTCAAATCCTAGGATTGATTGGGCTGTGCATAGAGTGTTTCAGATGAATCTAGTGTTATTCTATTATTGTTCATTGATCTGATCTTGGGATTGGTGCGTAATCAATTGGAGATATGCAATATGATCAACTTACACAATGATTCTGTATGTCTTTTGGCTGCACTTAGCTGTGATCGAATGCAGTATGGATTTGTCAGGCTTCTATCTAGTGTAGTTTTTCCTTAGCACGTTGAACTTATTTTCATTATAAACAGAAAACTTCAGCTAGCCTACTGGGCAAATGAAAATTGCTATGTATCATCAATACGCAATACGGGTACGTCGATACATCGATACGGCACATTCCAAAAAAACAAGATACACCAATACGTGTAGTATCTATAAATATTTTTAATTTTTTTGTTGTTCAAATAAAAATAACTGAATATGCAAGACAATGAGATATATTAAAAATATAGCACATCTAGAAGTGATATAACATATATGAAAGACTCAAACATTATGGATTTACGATATTAGTATATTACATAACGGGGTCCAGCGTTTATGGGCTTCAGCTTCAACAGGGCTTCAAAATGAGATGTTACTGTCAATAGACGTATCGAACAGAAGCATCATTGAGTATCAGCTGTGTATCATGAATTAAATTATTTATTTATTTAAATCAAATTAATCCGATACTCCCTGATACGTGTATTAGCCTATTAGGACATATCACCATATCGGGACGTATCGGATACAAGTATGGCAGATTGTTAGATGTATCAGTGATTCATAGGAAAATTGAAAACTGTATTCCAACACATGTATCACATGATGTTAAAACTTAAAACCACATGGGGCAAACATCAAATGAGTATTAGACACCCTAGTTTACTTCAGGCCAGTTCCTGAAATAAAGTGCATGAAAAACTTCTTCCCGATAACCATTTTCCTTTGAGACCAATTTTTATATAGAGTAACAATTGTATGGCTATTGGCTACCAGATTTGGTGTCAAAAGCTAGATGGAGAATCTAAAAGGAACGAAAGAATTTGTAAAATATTAAGCAATTAGTCATGTGGATGAGCAATGTTAGTTTTGGAATCACACCTGTAACAAGTTAGAGTGTTTGGTCCTGTCGGCTGTCCTTTATTTCGGTGATGAATCTAAGCTTATGATTGTCCTGACTTGTCCTACTCTTGTAATAGCTGCTTAATTACTTCTGCATTACTTTCTTGCATCTCATGGATAATCACTAATCAGTATACTTGAAAAGTAAACAACCATAAACATATTTATTATACGAGATAGACACACAAGTTTATAAATGGTAATGATAATTTTTTAATACATATGCAATCTCTTAGAAGGGAGCTAATTTCTGGGATGCTCCCTTTGCACGAAACATTTGTGGCTTTACCGCTTTAGTCCATGTTTTGCCAAGAAGGGTCTTGTGGGTATGTAAATTGGTTTGTATCTCACATTTTTTCTATTAATGGCTATAGCAGTATTCAGGAGTGGCTAGAATGCTTGTGCAGACCATTTCTGTACTTGTGGTATAGCAGCACCTAAACCTGACAAACCTTCTGCTGTCCATCATCCATATGTTATCACCATTCTGTTAATTCAATTAGTGTTTGTGCTGCTGGGAGCAAATTCATTAAAAGCGTACCCTCAACTTTGCATTGTCATACTCTTGCTTGTTTTTGTTTTTATTACCTTCAAGAAAAGTTAGTACTTACACATTCTGATTCAGGATAATTGCCTTTCTTCGGGTTTGCTTTCTTTAAAGGTAGTTCGGAGATTCTTTGGTCCGGTAGTGCAATCTCGTTTTCTGAGAATTCCCAATGAGAACTTTAATTGCTATGTCTGCTATTTTATTTTGTGTTTAACTAAAGTGAAATTGTAAGCCTGCTTATGTCACTTAACATGTCTAGCTAGGCATGTTCTTGAACTTGTGTGGTTGCTTTTCACAAACATATAGTAGATCATTTCATTCGCCTATCTTTTCAGATCCAACTATAACTTTTCGCTGTGTTTCAATTTCAAAACCAATCTTATCTGGGATTTGTTTCCTTATTGCTAAGGAGGACAGAGCATCAAGAGAGAAGCGGATATTTTTCATCCAGCAAAAATAGAAGGTAAGTTCCTTCTATAAGATGTTCATGTTCCCATGTGATTGTGCCACTATAACACCTGTATTTGGATTTTGATTGTGCCACTATAACACCCATATTTTTATTTTGTTTATGCCACTATAACACCTGCATTTGGATTTTGATGACATGTTGGTTTATTTAAAAAATGTATCTTAGCTGTTTCACTTAGAATGTGGTCTCATAGTTAAAGTGTGGAAATTAGGCACAGAAAATATAAGCAGTTCTCATTCTTAAGGTTCGATAATTATTAACATATGGATAATAGTTGTTCTTTATCATACTACTTGGTTGTAGTTGGGTTTCGTTTGCATTAGCTTCAGTTCTCTTCTTTAGGTTGTTGTTGTTGCCCCTGATTCTATCAATGACTTCGTCTTTATCCTGTGTAATCTAAAGAAAAAAGAACTCATGAATAGTATACAACAACAAAGCTTTTCAATTCCAAGCCACTCATGAATAGTATACTCTTTAAAATATATGAGAGGAAGGGTAAAAGTTAGAAAATGATGTTTGTTTAGTCTACTAAAAATTAATCTCCTCTTATGTATAGTCCTAGCCTTCTTGGTGGTAAATTATCTGCTTAAATTAAAATGTTATGGTAATATGGTCTGTGTATGAAAATTACTAGCTTCCATATGTAAAAAAATGGTTAGGCATATCTACTTCAATAAAATTACTCTGTAAGCATGTTTATCAGTTCCTATAAATGAAACTAGAGTCTCATCTCCCTCCTGTAATTGGAAAACAAAAAACTTACCTCAGCAATATTTATAGCCACCATCCAGTTGTGTACAATTTTCTTTTGCTGATATATGTATGTGCGATGTGCCTTTTTACACCAGAAGAGTTCAGTAACTCTATTGACAAGGATGACACGAGGAGATACAGCAAATCACTGCTGCATCTTGGTACACTTCCATGTTGCACTATGGCATGGTTAAGTTCTGCACAAACAGCACAATCTAGTGAAGGAACAAATATAAATATGGTGTACGAGGTTGGGGAGCTATTTGAGCTGGGAATTCAGTTGTCATATCTGCTTATACTACTCGGTCTGCTTGGAGCTGGTACATTTTTTGTCATTCGTCAGGTTCTTGTCCGCAGGGAGCTTGATCTTTCTGCCAAAGAGTTGCAGGTAAATGCCAACACTACTTCCAAGTTCCAACTGTACTACCACAGGGCAATTTTATATTCAAAACCTACAAGAATTAAAGTAAACTTTGAAGTATAAAAGTTCAGTTTATTGTAGATAATGAATAATGAAAGAAATTAGCTATTATTTATAATCTTGTGCAGGAACCATACTCCTGCCATAGAGCATAAATCCTCATATCAGGGTAACATAACACACATTCTGACATTCATTGTAGGGAAATTCCTCCTATAATTGATGCTACTTGTTCATAGGAATTGCTGAAACAGTTTTTCTTTGTAGAAATGAATTTATAGCTGGTTCTGCTTGCTTCATAATGGAATAAATGGATATTACTGTCATGTCCTATATGGTGGTCTCTCATTTGAAAATTTTGATATTGATCTGTGATCTGCGGGATGGACTGAAATTTACCATAAAACTTACTAGGAACAAGTGAGAAGTGGTGATGCAGATGCTACCGAGTATTTTGAGCTTGGAGCAGTCATGCTACGGAGAAAATTTTACCCTGCCGCTATCAAATATCTACAGCAAGCAATCCAAAAATGGGATAGAGATGAGCAAGATCTCGCACAGGTCAGATATCCTTAACTGCTAGGTACAATGTCCTGAAATATGTCTTATCATGTTACATATCTCCAAACTGATGAAGTTACTAAAGCTCATACATGCTTTTGCAAAAGATGATGATGTTGGCATCATAGTTTTTCTGACCAAAGTGTAAGTCTGTCCTTCACCTGAGATGAGAATGCTGCACACAAATTGCAGATTATCAGTTGTTAGAGTATATAGCATGTATGTTTATGATAGGTTAGAGTACATATTAATAATAAGGATATTAGATAATATTAGATTTATATATAGTCTGTAGATTATCTGTCTTACACACACACACACACACACACACATGTACTCCTATATATACTGACCCGATACAACACAACCTAATATTCACATCTTCTCTCCTATCTACAATTCAACATCAGTATCTTATATGGGCTGATGCGCACACTTGAATTGTGCCTATGGACTCAAAACATTAGAATATGTTCTGTAAGGCCTCTAAAATCCGGGCCATGCACTGGGAGGCCTAAAGTGGAATCCCGTCATGCTTACTTCCTCTAACTGTTTCACCTTGTGTGTCAGGTGCACAATGCCCTGGGAGTCAGCTACAAGCGAGACAACAAACTTGACAAGGCAATCCAGCAATTCGAGAAGGCCGTAGGGCTTCAGCCAGGCTATGTGACAGCTTGGAACAACCTCGGGGACGCGTATGAGCAAAAGAAAGATCTGAAGTCTGCCCTCAAGGCATTCGAGGAGGTACTCCTCTTTGATCCGAACAACACGGTCGCCAGGCCACGCCGAGATGACCTGAAGCGGCGCGTGGGCATGTACAAGGGGGTGCCAGTGAAGTCAGAAAAACGATAGGTCAGCTCTCAAACCTGTGGAAATATCCTTGTCTCCTCAATTTTGAAAGGTAGCATCTGTAGACATGAAGAGAAGCCTTAGCATGTGGAAATGATCCCTGCAACCTGTATGTTGCTTGTAGAATACTACTGTCAGTCTCTACTCTCCTGTTATCTCCAACAAAAAGGAATGAAGCAAGTGATATATTTCGATAAACAAAAGCTACCATATCAACATGAATATTTAGATTCTACGCATAAAAGTAGTATATGCGTAGATTTGGCTTTAGCATTTTTTTCTTAATACCATACTTTGACCTTTTTTATAAATTCATTGTAATATAATACGGCTAAAGCTGTTCTGAAGGCCAAAGCGATTCAGATTTTTTTTCATTCAATTATAGAACTCGGTAGTTACAAAATCTAAAAATAAAAAACTGAACAAAATATAAAATTCTTACTTATCGTTTATGTCAGAATCTTAAGCTGCGAAACAATCTCTATATTCTAGTAACTTCATATTCTGGATGATAAATTAGATGATATGACTTCACGAGAGAGGAGGGAGAATAGACAAATTGTATCGTAGATCAATCATATCTAAAGGCTAAAAATAATTTAGAAGAAGGAAAATAGACAATTTGCAGCATGGAACAATCATCTAAAGGCTAAAAAATGAAGGAAAATGAAGCATTAACCGCACTCTTAGAGAGCTTTAAATTATGAGAAGCGGTCAATAAATATTCCTTAAATTTTGAACACTACTTTATTTTCATATTATTATTTATAATCTAAAGCAACAATCTAGATTTTTTAAAAACGCTAAACCTAAACCCTAATACAACTGACAGAATCTCGCCACAAACAAGCATTGGATGGGTTTGAAATGAAGCGGTTTTTTAGAGCGTAGGAATTCGAAAATACAGAAATACAAAAAGATTAATATGATGGGAATGCACGTGGAAAACATAAAATTAAAAAACATATAAAATTTGAAGACGTGTTGTTTGGAACACATAAATTAACTAAACACAGAGATTTTTTTAAAATATCCATATTAGAAATAGAATAAAACTACTTAGGTTATTATCACTTAAAGTTTTGAGCATTGATTTGCTTTGGAAAGGAAAATAAAAATGAGTTTGGAGTGAATGTTTAAATTTCTTCATTTTTCTCATACACTAATGAGCGACCGGTACCAATTTCATTAGAAATTTGAATCCTACGTTTTCCTCAAAATCCTTCAAACCAAACCAAACCAAACCAAAGGAGCTCATCTCGGTCCAGATTCTAATGTTGGGCCTATCTCCAAAATCCGAGCCCATTTCAGGCCTGTGCAGCAGCGACCGGCTCGCATAGCCGCTCCGCGCCGCCGCGTGCTGCAGGCTGCACCGCTGCAGCGGCCAGTACCGCGACTAAAACCCTAAACCCTAGTGGATGCTTCTAGAGCCTCCTCGCGTCCTCTCCTCCACTCCCCTCCCTTCCTCCTCAAATCCCCCCGCCTCCTTCCTTTCCCCCTCCCCAAGAAAAAAAAAACCGCTCCCTCGCCGCCGGCGCTCACCTCCTCCACCCGAGCTCGCTCGCTCGCTCGCTACCTTGCCTCTTCGGCCTCCGACCACCTCGACTCCTGCCCTCGCCATGTACCGCGCGGCCGCCAGCCTGGCCTCCAAGGCTCGGTGAGTGCCTGCCTCCCCCGCGCCCGCTGCATTGCGGTCTGAATCTCGCTCCTGTTGTTTCATGGCGCGAGGTGCTTGCGGTTTTTTTGGATGTTTTGAGTGGCTGCTGACCTGTTGGGTGTTGTGCTTGTTCGTGCAGGCAAGCCCGGGGGAGCGCTCGCCAGGTGAGCGGATTCGTGCTGGAATCGGGGGTTGTTATCGCGGTTGCGTGTGGAGGGGTTTGTAGCTGTCGGTTTCGTAGTTTGAGTTAGTGTGGGAGCTCGCGCGTGTGCGACATTCGTGGAAGCTTATTCGATTGCTATAGTCCATTTTGATGCTTTGGGATCAGCAGTGTTGGTGTATTCCATTGTTGATCTGCTCGATTCTGTTGTTTGCTAGTATTAAGATCAATGTTTGTCGCCTCTAAAAAAGATCTACACGCCTGTTAGTGGCATATCCCACTAAACAAGACCTTGAATTGCATTTTTTCTTTCTCCCATTTGAGAAGCATTATAAGTCTGCTTGATTTAGAGGTCGCAGTTATTAGTTATTACTGTCCTGGAACCATGACACGTTGTGACTTGATGGTTGTCTCCAAGTTATGGGTAGTCATCCACCAAATGCACTCTTGTAGTCTTATTTATCTTGTTGCCTTCTATGCGACGATTGTGTAGGTTGGAAGCAGGCTTGCCTGGAGCAGGAACTATGCTGCTAAGGATATCAGATTTGGTGTTGAGGCCCGTGCTTTGATGCTGAGGGGTGTTGAGGAGTTAGCCGATGCAGTTAAAGTGACAATGGGTCCGAAGGTATAATTTGTTCATATAAATATGCCTAACTAATACTTGTGAATAAGCTAATTGTTGTTGAGCTATATAAATGAATTAACTTTAATATAAAACTGATGGATTTTTTTCATGGATCTGCAAATACTGGAATTGTCAACTACATCCATGACTGTGCTTCCCTGTTGCAACGCATTATTTGTCATACTTATTTTTCTCATTGTTCTATTCTATCATAGTGCTGTTTGGGTTTTAGTTTATTTGCTCTTTGCACTTAATGTGTACACTGTACAGGGACGAAATGTGGTTATTGAGCAAAGCTATGGTGCACCAAAAGTCACAAAGGATGGTGTGACTGTTGCCAAGAGCATTGAGTTCAAGGATAGAGTAAAAAATGTTGGTGCAAGCCTTGTCAAACAGGTTGCTAATGCGACCAATGATACTGCAGGAGATGGTATGTCATACTTATGCCCTACAGTTGGATAATTAGTCTTTGTTTTTTTGGAAAGTATATTATGACTTTGCTATCTTATAAATATTCCCTGAGCATTTGGAGGTTTTGCCGCCCTGGAATATTTAACTTTAGGATGAAGTTTCCTCCCTGTTTTATCTAATTGATGAATAACTACTCAACATTTGTTTCAGGCTTTCAGCATAGTAATAATCTGTAGGAAGGTGCTCAGTATTTGTATTTTTTAAAAAATAAAGTTGCATGGGTGCTTTCAGCATAGTAATAATCTGTAGGAAGGTGCTCAGTATTTGTATTTTTTAAAAAATAAAGTTGCATGGGTGCTTTCAGCATAGTAATAATCTGTAGGAAGGTGCTCAGTATTTGTATTTTTTAAAAAATAAAGTTGCATGGGTGCTCAGTATTTGTATTTTTTTAAAAATAAAGTTGCATTCACTATATTATTGTGTGGTTGGACTGAGGTTTGAGTGTGTGCAGTTATTATCTTCATTTGTGTGAATAATCATTTGGACTTTTCTAATTGTCAACTGCTCCCCATCAAGATTTGTCAAGGCTACCTTGAATTATACCTTGAATTATGATGCCATATGTTGCATCTGCCTGAATTGAGTTGAACTGTATACTTTCACTCAGTTGCATAGTTTGTTTGTTTTAACCTTGCCATTCTGGTGTTCCCAAATTTTAGGTACCACATGTGCTACTGTTTTGACTAAAGCAATATTTAGTGAGGGGTGCAAGTCTGTAGCTGCTGGCATGAATGCAATGGATCTAAGGCGTGGAATCTCAATGGCTGTTGATGCTGTTGTAACTAATTTAAAGGGTATGGCTAGAATGATCAGCACATCAGAGGAAATCGCACAGGTATAACTTGTGATGCATTGTGAATATTTTTATTCGTATTTAATCATAATCAGCCACTTCTTTCATAAATAAAGGTGGGCACAATGTTTTTTGATTTGTTTTTAATCATAATCTGCTACTTCTTTCATATATATAAAGGTGGGCACGATATCAGCAAATGGGGAGAGGGAAATTGGTGAGCTGATTGCAAAGGCTATGGAGAAGGTTGGCAAAGAGGGTGTAATCACAATTGCGGTAAGTTGATCTAAGTTTGTTTGAGCTTTGAATCACTCTTTATTTGGTTGGAGACTTACTTTGACACTTAAGCACGACTAAGTTATCAACATCTTTTTATTCCATGGCACATGAGGGCTTGTAAGATGCCAGAAGCTAAGAAAATTTTACCAGATGTGAACCTTATTTATAATGTTGCTGACCCTAGTAACATTCTGGATGTACCGTATTGCTCATGAATAAGTCTTGAGTGATAAGTATAAGTTTTGATTTCATCCTGTTCCACCTGAATCCACATGTTTGTCCAGATTATTAGGAAACCAGTGGCTATGGTGGACAGTGATTTATGCTGCCATATAGCTGTCTCTTACCTGCTTGATGTAACTTTTTCAAAACACTCATCTGCTGGCTTAATTTATTTACTTGAATATTTGACAGGATGGCAACACCCTTTATAATGAGCTTGAAGTTGTGGAAGGCATGAAACTCGATAGAGGCTATATCTCTCCTTACTTTATCACCAACCCAAAGACCCAGAAATGTGTAAGTTTGATGCTATTACTTCTTTTTTACTTTTCCCTAGTTAGTCCTTAATTTTTACCATAAGAACTATCTCAGTTTTGTGCTGATGTAACAGGAATTGGAAGATCCCTTGATCTTGATACATGACAAGAAGGTTTCAAACCTGCATGCAGTAGTTAAAGTCCTAGAATTGGCTCTGAAGGTACTTGTTTGCTCTCATGAAATAATTGTTTGTTAGTGTTGTTACTGTTTTTGTTGCTATAACTGGTCAACATGTTGCCTTGCACAGAAGCAAAGGCCTCTACTTATTGTTGCAGAAGATGTAGACAGTGAAGCATTGGGTACTTTGATTATTAACAAGCTTCGTGCAGGCATCAAGGTTAGTAACTACTTTGTGTTTTTGTGATTGAATTTGAATAGTTGCATAATGGGATGCCCCGTTCAGGTCTGTGCTGTCAAAGCTCCTGGTTTTGGGGATAACAGGAAAGCGAACTTGCAAGACCTTGCAATCCTTACTGGAGGAGAAGTAAGTTTTAAAAGTTTCCTCTCCATGTTCAAGTGTACTAAAGTTAAACAATTGCATGCATTGAGGCTCACATCTTTGATGGTTCAGGTCATAACGGAAGAGCTAGGAATGAATCTTGAGAACTTCGAGCCACAGATGTTGGGTACATGCAAGAAGGTATGATCACTAAAAGCTAATAAATTAGATTTGGTATCTTTGAAGTGATTTGTTTAGAGTATATCTTTTGTCCACATGAAGTCCAAGCATTTATGATGCAGTGCTAGTTCTTTTTGGATTTACAACATATGGATGTGGAAGATTTTAGCAGACTGTTCCAATCAGGGTTTGGAATACTGGTTCTGTAAAAATACTGGTAACCAGCGGCTACCGGATTTTGCTGGACAGATATTCTAATCCAAATTTTTGAATATAAAAAGGGTAACTGGCGGTTACCGTACATAACAAATTGGTTATGATATTATTATGATCATAGTTATTAAGGCGGTAAAGTGAGGTGAGGTGGACTACCGCCTAAGGCGAAAGGCGAGGCGATGCCTTGCGCCCACATAAAATATAGTATTTATGACAAAATATTAATAGATAAGTACTAAATTTTAAATAGTAATAGCAATATAGCATCATAAAAATAATGATATAATATCAAATTGCAATATTATCACTTTAGATAACTTACAAAACTAAAAACTAAATATATATATATAGTTAAATTACAATAACAAATATAAAATTATGTATAATAATATATTTAAACTCAGTTCAGCTTATTCATATAATTCTACTCCAGCTCATTTAAAGCCCAGTTACAAAACAGGCTCAGTTACAAACCCTAAACTCTCTCCCAGCCAGTCCAGCTGCCAGACTTCCCCTCTTATCTCTCCCCTCTTCCTCTCTTTTGCCTCTGCGCTGGACCTTGCCGTGCTCGCGCATGGCCATCCTCTGCTAATGCCTTGCCTGTGCCAAGTTGTGCCCCGCTCACACCCTCCTTGTGCTGGCCTCTCCGTGCTCAATTTGCCTCGTGCTTGGCTTCTCCATGCCCAATCTGCGTTGCGCCCGGCCTCTGCCCGCCAGATCTGCACCACGCCAGGCCTCTCCATGTGTGGGGGCAATGTTGGAGGGTAAGGCACTAAGGCGTCGAGACGTCTTACCCTCGCCGAGCACTCTACTGCTAAAGCGACGCATTAGTGACACCTTGATAAGTATGATTATGATTTTATACATTCAAATGAATATACCATGAACATACATACATCCCTAAGGTCTATAGATAACTAGATAAGTATATCACATGCATGCATATATATGGTTAAGAGTTCACAACATAAGTAGTAGGAGATGAAGACATAGTAAAGAAATTTATTTCTATTTCACATGTGATGGCATAAAGAATTAAAGATGATGCAGGGGACTATAACAATATTAAAATATTCTGTCTGGTTTATTCCATTACATGTCACCTGCTCTGGACTGGTTTACCGCAGACATTTGAAAACATGGTTCCAATGATTGAAAGTCATTCATGTTCAATGCAGGTAACTGTGTCTAAGGATGATACTGTTATTCTTGATGGAGCTGGAGACAAGAAATCCATTGAAGAGAGGGCAGAGCAGGTCCGTACAACTTTAACTTACTGTGTTGGGATTGGGACTTGATAGTTACTTTGAACATTCTGGTTGTGATAGTTCACATTTTGTCTTGTTACAGCTTAGATCCACAATTGAGCAAAGCACTTCTGATTATGACAAAGAGAAGCTACAGGAGCGGTTGGCAAAGCTCTCTGGAGGTGTTGCTGTTCTAAAGGTGAAGTTAATGATTCTATAATTCCCAAATTCAACAAATCATCCAAAAGTGCTAATGTGGTCAGACTCAGACATAAGTCAATTAGAGTCACACTTGAACACATGTTGAGAGTGAGAGTTCCTAGGGCTGGTGGCCTGAAGTTATTTGCCTGGTTTGACCTGGGTGCACTCCATGACCTTTCCTACAGATTGGAGGAGCCAGTGAAGCTGAAGTTGGTGAGAAGAAGGATAGAGTAACAGATGCATTGAACGCCACTAAAGCTGCGGTGGAAGAGGGTATTGTTCCTGGTATGTATCAGTTCCATTAATGTTTCCTTCATATATTTTGTGTGTGATGTGAATTCAATTCATATCTTTGCATTATCGTGACTGAGAATGTTGACATCTTTTCATTATCTTGTAGGTGGGGGTGTTGCACTTCTCTATGCATCGAAGGAGCTGGATAAATTGCCGACTGCCAACTTTGATCAGAAGATTGGTGTACAAATCATTCAGAATGCTTTGAAGGTTTTGGAGGGGATTTTTTTTCTCATTTTGGTTTTCCTGATTCCTTTTCTCTGGGAGCAAAAGCTGATGACAGAAATATTTTGCAGACACCAGTGCACACTATTGCTTCCAACGCAGGGGTAGAAGGGGCAGTGGTTGTGGGTAAGCTTTTGGAACAGGATAATACTGATCTTGGCTATGATGCAGCTAAAGGTAGGATCTCAACCATTTCCCACCTACTATCCTAATTACTTGCTTGAATCATGTTGCTGATTTTGAAATGTGAAATGCCCTTGCTAGGCGAATACGTGGACATGGTGAAGGCTGGTATCATTGACCCGCTAAAAGTGATCAGAACTGCCTTAGTGGATGCTGCAAGGTTTTTGTTATGATTTGAACACCACTGTTTTTTTTGTGATGTAATTTTGGTTCTTGTTGATGCTGACTGTCTGCCTACCTTCTCTTGCAGCGTTTCATCTCTGATGACGACCACGGAATCCATCATTGTAGAGATCCCTAAGGAGGAGAAAGAGGCGCCGGCGATGGGAGGCATGGGTGGAATGGATTACTAATCCATCACATCACCCCCACGATATATCGAAGCAAACTGAAACATATGGATTAGGATTCTTTTGCGGTGCAAGTTCATCGTCGATGTAGTTCTGTTCTTGATGAGGGTGGTTGTCAGACAATTTTGATTCCTCTGGCGATAAGGACCTCTCGGTTTCAAACGGAGCGTAACGTTGGAACGAATAAATTTTACTTCTGAAAGTGTGTGAGAGCTTAAGGATGTAGATCAAAATTGATCCTGGCACCTTGCGCTTAAACTCTCTGCTGATCTGAAAGGTTATGCCTTTGTTTGCCCGAGGTTCTGTGTTCAATTCTTTTGGCGATAATCCATTCTCAGTATTCTAATCAAGTTTGGAAACGTCCGAATTTTCAAATTCTTTGAGGTGTTTCGTGTGTATTTTCGGAAAAAAAAAATCAAACTCCCGATGCGGATTCTTATTAGGCAATGTTTGGTCCTAGTCAGATTCTTCGGTAATGTTTGGTTGATTCTACCACTTAATAGATGTTTGCACAGAAGTAGAGAGAATTGGGTATTGGGGTGGCATAAAATATTAGTAACTAATTAAATTAAACTAGATAATATATATATTATATACGATGACAATGCTATATTTAATTAACTAAATTATGCCCAATGGATTCTCCTTAATACTATCTAATTATGTGCTATTTGTCGCTAAGTATATATTAACTATAGATAATTATCTCTTATATGTAGGATCCTTAACTATCCTATTTGTCAAATATAAGATTATAGGCGTTTTTAATCTTTTATTTTATATTTGCAATAAATGAAACCTTCTCAAAAGATGATTAACATTTTCCAAAGCAAACTAACTATTAAAAGCAAGGTTGTCAATTTCATTTTAGTACTAATAGTACTATTCCATCATTTAAATCGGTACCTACCAAATTACGTATCGTTCTAGTTTTAATACTGGTCATTCCAATTAATTCCGGTTCCATACCAACCATTTTGGTCAATACCGGTCATTCCGGTTAAAACTATATTTCAATATGTGTTATATTACTTATATTAAACTATATATTATATTGTATTAAGATATATACTATATTTGAGATATTAGCATATTCAAATATATCGTATTTAATCATATAAATCTATATTTTAAATATATTTATATTATTTTATTAGCCCGAAGTATTAGCCACTACCAAGGAAACATTTCATTGCAAGAGGCAAACTTTAACAAGCTTGATTAAAAGATGATAATTATCAGCAGTTAATGTTATTTTGTCTCTAGTTACCTTTTGATCCTACTAGCTAGCACCCAACCGTTTCTTCTCCGCTCAGCCATCCGCGTGGGCCGAGAAATTTACTATTATAGCACCCAGTAGGTAGGGCTTCTCTCTAATAGCACTCACAACATGAGTTTCTCTAAAACAACACTTTGAAGTGCGACCAATTGCTAGAATAGCATTTTCAGGGTTTTTTTAGTTTTAGAAAATATAAATTGACATTTTTACCCTCTACTGTCCTCCTGCATAGGCCTTCGTCATCGCCACGTGTAGCCCCAAAGCCGTCGCCGTCACAAGGTCCGAAGCCCCTGCCGCAGTGCCCTCCAAAGCTGTCGCCGCCATGCGCAAAGGCTCAAGCTCGGCGGCCTCGCGTGATACCGGGCTCGTAGCGGCTCGAGGTCGGTGGGATGGGGCAGCGGCAAGAGGCACAGGACGAGGGTAAGGGGTAGGGGCGTGTGGAGCGGCGGCAGCTGAGGAGGGCGCGCACGACGGCGACGAAGGACAACGCACGCGGTGGCGGCGGAGCCGTGCGGAGGTGTAACGCGAGGGAGGACAATGAGAGATACAGGGGTAAAAAAGTTAGTTTATACCCCCTAAAACTAAAAAAAACCCTTAAAAATCCTATTTTAACAATTGGTTACACTTCAAAGTGTTATTTTAGAGAAGCTAATGTTGTGAGTGCTATTAGAGAAAAGCCCTAACTACTAAATGCTAAAATAATAAATTTCTGGCGCGGGCCACCGTCTCCTGTGTTGAGCTGCGCAACTTCGTCCCGATGTCCCGTTGCCTTCTAGGTTCTCCCCTCCTTTGCCCCCGTGATGGCGGAGACGCCGCGCGCAATTGTCGTCATCGCCGGGGAGGATCAGCGGCGTAACTGTCCGCCGCCGGAGCTGAGTCTCTTCGATACACGGTCGACGGGACGAAGACGGCGGAGCCCTTCCAGCCGTGCGTGGAGGGCAAGGTGGGCATGTACGTCTGCGGCGTCACCCCGTGCGACTTCAGCCACGCCCGCGCCTACGTCGCCTTTGACGTCCTCTACAGAATACTGTAATTACCTAAACCTACACTCCACATGACTGAAGAGGCTGTATGGTGAAGTTGATCGACAAGAACCATTCAAATTTTCTTGAGAAAATGCCAAATGATCTGCATAGAATGGCTGCTCTTGATCACCTTATGGCCCCACTACGAGCAATAAACAACAATCTGAGCGATTTGATCGAAGGCATGCGACCAGTAACCCTGAGTTTTCCTCTTTTTTATGAACATTAGTACTGGCTTACATCGTGTTCGTTGCACAGAATTTTATCTGATCCTGTGTTATATTTGCAGAAGCTGCAGCAAAAACTAGAACGACAGAAGAAGAAACAGCAGAAACAACCGGAAGGATAAGATCCTTGGCTTGATGTTGCCATCATCTTTGCCTGAGGTAAACTTGTAATTTTATCAGATGCTGAAGCAACTGAAGGACAAAGCATTGAAGCGAGCAGGTATGACTGTAGAACAATGGCAACAGCTGATCGAACTGAAAGTTACTTTTTGTTGCCATTTCATGTTTCCACAGCCTATAATAGCCCGTGATTACGTAACAAATTTTGGAATTCCGAAACAGTTTTTGTTAAATCTGAGCGCGCAATCCACCAAACAGAAGCAGCTGCTATTAAAATCGCCGGGCGCTCCTAAAATCTGCTTGGCGCCGCTGCTCGCAATTAATCGTGGCTGCTAATAATCTGATCAGACAGCAGCAACAGCGCAAGCTCACTCCCTCGTATTGCTCCTCCGGATTGATTGATTACCCGACTGATTCGCGCCATTTAATGGCATGAAAAGTGAGATGGCCATTTGAATTTGATGTGAAGCTTGTCAGTCGATTGCTAGTTAGAGTTTTAGAGACACACACTATGGCACTGTTTGGAGCTAGCATTCGCAGCAATTCTAGAATTTCTAACTTTTAAAAGAGTGCATTTTTTTCCAGATTACCTCGTAGCTATAGAATTTAGAAATAAACATTTAAAAGCTAAGAAGCATCACCGATATACTATTTATTAGAATCTTAAACTCTCCCAACATGTCATGTGTATCTGTCACTCTGTATTTGTGTGTGTTACACATTGGTGATGGTTTCCAGTTGGGCACCAGAGAGGGATTTTTTAAAATATTTTTTTTTTAAAAATTCAAATATATATAGCCATTTCAAAAAATTGTAAAAACAGGTACCGATCAACATTTGACCGGAAGACTTACCATGTTAGCGTGGTTCGGCTGATCATCGGCCGAACCATGCTGACGTGGTAGCGTTTGGAGGCCATGTTAGCATGGTTCGGCCGATGGTTGGTCGACGGGTATCTTTTTTTGAAATTTTTTGAACCGACTATACACAATTGATTTTTTTTTCAAAAAAAAATTATTTTCAAAAAAATTCCCAGAGAGATAATGTGCATATGCTGGCCACCCCTTATTCCTTCGAATTATCTAGTTTTTTTGAAACTTTTAAACATAGTTTAAAATTTAATATGCAGCTAATTTATGCTGCATGCATGGAATGTGTGTGTAAGTGTCAAGGGAAAATTGGAAATGCAAAAGCTACTCACACTGCTCAACTGATAATCTGAAAATTTTAGACAAACATAGTTTCATGCTGTACAGGTTATAGCTCATCCACTACATTTTCAACATGTTTGACACAACTACAGTTCCGAGTTCTATGCTGGATATAAATTTGTTTAAATTTTAATTTTTAGTCTAAAATAAAAACCAGTTAGCTCAACTAAAACTCTCAAATCCACACAACCTCGATCCGAAAATATCTTAAACCATGACCAGCTATTTTTGTTTTTTTGATCTGGAGTCTACCAAACTGGGCTACTTTGCAATCAGAAGAAGAAATCTAGCTAGCTCCAGGAGTGAGTGTGAGTGAGTGACCAGCCAGCAATCATCAAGGTTCTGTCCCATTCATGGTTGGTGAGGATGGAACAGGGACATCTAGTCTGCAACCGATTAAATTGCCTGCCTAATGTTCATTACCGTGTTAATCGGTTGGCATTTTGCAGTCCGAATGATACCTGCAAGCCTGGTACAGTCCCCAGCAAGGACAGTGTAGTACTAACACTAGTAAATGAAGCCCCCGAGGTAGCTCTGGTTTGTAATCTCTGACTCTGAGAATCTCTGAGATTTCTTTACCGGATCATAACTTTCAGAGTTTCAGGTAGGTTCTGTACTTTTATTGTTTTGCTCCAACATGCATTTTGAGGATTTCTAGTTTAATTCTTGTAGCTCAGATATGACATGCAAATGAACAATAGAAATTTGAAAATAACATCATAAATAGCCAAGAACCTGGATGAGTTTGCCTAAGGTTCAGCTTAAAAAAAGTTAGTTTCTGTTCAAGACTGTCCTATCACTGAAGTAATCGTAGCCAAATGCGAGTTAGTTTATATTGTAAAATGTTATTGCTAGATTGGTGCTACCAAGGCACAATGAGAATAAGAAAGGACTGAAATCACTCTTCATCTTCTTTCTTAGGAAATCCAGAAGGAAGGAGAGGAATAATCGAATTTTCTTGGACGAAGAACTATTGACAAATCAAAATGTGCAAAAGAAGTAGTAATCTCAGCTCTATAATAAGATGCTTTTGCACATTTGTTTTTTTCTCCTTTTCCCTCCTTATAAATACTCTTCTTATCGTAGTCTGACAGTGAAAGACGGACAGAAACCGGCAGCATTTGAATTAAGCATAGTACTCTGTCAGCTGGTGGGCAGTCAAGTTAATCAGATATAACCTCGTCCATGTGGCTCTCATCTAAGATTGTGGCCTGATTAATTCCATGCGACGCGATCGATTATCTCCTTCATTTCAGCCGTTGGCACATGCACGTCATATCCATCGATCTCTACTTCAATTCGCAGAGTCGCATGCAATGCATGGACACATGCACGAGCTCTATATATATAGAGGACTCGATCGATGTGAGTCGAGCAGTTGATCAAGTGTGCGCATCGATCGATCAATGGCGACGCGGCAGAGAGTGAGGAGTTTGTTGACGGCGGTAATGGCGGTGGTGGTGGTGATGGCGCCGGCGCCGGCGGAGGGCGCGCGGGCGTTCTTTGTGTTCGGCGACTCGCTGGTGGATAATGGCAACAACAACTACCTTCTGACGAGCGCGCGCGCCGACGCGCCGCCGTACGGGATTGACTACCCGACGCACCGTCCTACTGGCCGCTTCTCCAACGGTCTCAACATCCCGGACATCATCAGCGAGCACCTCGGCGCCGAGCCGACGCTGCCGTACCTCAGCCCGGAGCTCCGCGGCGCCAAGCTTCTCGTCGGCGCCAACTTCGCCTCCGCCGGCGTTGGCATCCTCAACGACACCGGCATCCAGTTCGTAAGTGACAACCAACTGATCGATCACGAAACACAGCGTCGGTAGTGAGCATCCGTGGCGTCCGTGTCACCGTGTGCGTGCGTGCAGGTGAACATCGTGCGGATTGGCCGGCAGCTGCGCCACTTCGGCGAGTATCAGGGGAAGCTGCGCGCGCTCGTCGGCGAGGCCCGGGCGCGGCGCGTCGTGAACGACGCGCTCTACCTCATCACCCTCGGCGGCAACGACTTCGTCAACAACTACTACCTCGTCCCCTTCTCCTTTCGCTCCCGCCAGTTCTCCCTCCCCGACTATGTCCGCTACATCATCTCCGAGTACAAGAAGATCCTCCAAGTACACAAGCATCCTCACTTCGTCTTCTTCCTCCTGCTCTCTCTCTCTCTCTCCCCCCTGTCTCTCTCTGTGACGACTGTCTCTGAGCTTGGAAGATTCATGGTGTATTGGTGTGTTTGTGCATGCAGAGGCTGTACGAGATGGGGGCGAGGAGGGTGCTGGTGACGGGGACGGGGCCGCTGGGGTGCGCGCCGGCGGAGAGGGCGCTGCACGGCCGGAACGGCGAGTGCGCGCCGGACCTGATGCAGGCGTCGGAGCTCTTCAACCCGCAGCTGTCGCGGGTGCTGCAGGAGCTCAACGGCCGGCACGGCGCCGGCACCTTCATCGCCGCCAACTCCTTCCGCGTCCACTTCGACTTCATCAGCGACCCGGCGGCGTTCGGCTTCGCCACGGCGAAGGAGGCGTGCTGCGGCCAGGGTCCCCACAACGGGCTGGGCCTCTGCACCGCCATGTCCAACCTCTGCGCCGACCGCAACAAGTACGTCTTCTGGGACGCCTACCACCCCACCGAGCGCGCCAACCGCATCATCGTCAGCCAGTTCATGCACGGCTCGCTCGACTACGTCTCCCCGCTCAACCTCAGCGCCGCCCTCGAGATGGACGCCACGGCGGCGAGCCGCATGCAGGACAAGGTGGCTAGGCTAACCGACGACGAGCCACGTGTCTAGCCAGCTCGATCGGTAGAAGACAAGAAGACTTGGTCACGTGTCTGCCATGAAATACTTGGCTACAAATACAATCACTGACTTGCATTGCATCTGAGCATCAGTGAGCTGAACTTAGTGTCCTTTCGTGGAGTGAAGTGTCTAGTACCAACTAATCTTTCAAAAAATTTAATGATTTTAGAGAAATTAATTTAATAAAAATCCGATAGAAACGAGGAGACTCGTCCAACTGCCTGAACTACTGTCTAGTCTGAAATCTGTCCACTGAATACATAATAATCATTAGCAATCTCTGAAGGAACACGGGATGATAATGACTCCGACCAGATATTTGATAATTTATTACCAAGAAGTAATTTTGGTTTTTTATCCTCGCGTACATAGGTCCCGAAGTGTTACCATAATCATAAATTTTATCTTGAAAGCATCAAATTATCATTTTTTTTATTTAGGTGTTGGTTAGTTGGTTCATATGATATGAGTGACAGTATAGATGAATATTTCACTTAGATATGAAATAAGTTTATTTAAAAAATGGATGGATGAGCTTGTTCTATCTTAGAGCATCCTAGCAGGCCATCCAAATTTGAACCTCTATATTTCAATTTAGATGGTCATCTAAAAAAATCTTCCTCTATATTTCAATACACTCCAACAGATTATCCATATTACAACATCCATATTATATTTTTCTATAATTTAATAATATCTTCTAACTACCACACACTTTTAATAGTTATATTTCAACCATAGATTACCTGTGTTGTGAGGAGATAGCGTGAGGAGAGAGAAACTTTAATGTGTGTCTCTCCTGTTTGAATGGTTCTCTGTTTTTACAAGTTCAGATAGATAACCCGCTGGAGAGTGATTTTGAGAAAGGAAACGCTATTTGAAGAATGGAGGCAGGTACGGAGGTGCTGCTGGGGTGCTCTTATGTGTATGCGCAGACAACATAATGGGGCGAGCTCGAGCGATTTGTCGAACACATACACTTAGGTAGTGTTTGGTTTGGTGTACCACGAGGAATGGAACGGAATGGTTTAGAACCATTTCATTCGTCAAAAAAATCAGTACCACGTGATTCAGCATCTATATAGAATATTATGTTAGTTTCTGGGAATCGTTCGGTTGCATTTGATTTCACCTCATTCTTTGAACCAAACAACAGTATCACCTCATATCCAGGAACCATTCCATCCCGTTCTTTCTCATACATGAAACCAAACACTACCTTAATCCATCGTGGCTGAGCTCGAGCGGAGAAGCGTGTCATGTACTCACAAATAGTTACATAATATAACTTATCTTATACCTTCAACTAACAAAAGTTAGGCTCTCATCAACTGAGAGTCGTCTCAATGAAGCTGTTGTGAGTAACTGATATAATTTTCACCATTATAATATTTTATACATATATATAATTAAGAAACAATCAACATTGATGTAACTAAATAACTAAAAAATATATTAAATAAATAAAAAATTCATAGTTTATTTCATAAAGTAACCGGCAACCACGTAGCTATCTTAGGAAATTGTGCAATTCAATATAAACTATAATAATGTTAAATAAATCAAGACACCTTAAATTTATACTATCCAATTTGTACTAAAAAGAAAAAAAGCAGAAAAGTAGGTTCTAAGCTGTTTCTAAATTTGTACTAGAAAAAGTTGATTTTAGTGGAAAAAGGAGATTTGATAAACCCGTCTAATTCAGCTTTTGTTTTTTACCGCAAAATCAAATTTCAAAAACATAACCAAACGGACATAAGTATATCCACTCATCAGGACGATTAAGTATGAATCCCGAAGTGATTAATAGAGTAATAAATAATTAATTCTAAAAATAATATAAATATTTTATGAAAAAAATATCTTTTACAAGCAACGTGCTATTATATTTAAAACAAATTTTAAACTATAAAACCTGTTATTTCTCGTTATATTCTAGTGACGAAGGGATTATAAGTCTGAGATCATATCTAATCTGAGACAAAACTAGCCAAATTCGGATCGCAACCAATTAGTTCAAATTTGGACCGTCACCAAAGCGACTCAAATTTGGCCCGTTAGATTTGGTTTGAATTGCCACTAATAGAATCGGCCCATTGGGGTTGGACCTCCACTTGTGGTTGTGATCACGGAATATTTAGATCGCAACATTTCTGGCACATAAAAAATGGAAATTGGACAGGAAAGCCGCGCGCAAGCGGCTCCAATGGAGGACGCGCCACGCCACGGCATGCGCGCCACTCTCTCTCCTCTCGCATCATCTTCTCCATTCCTCCCTCCCAAACTTGGCAAAGGCGCCAATCGCCCCCCGGCTTTCCCCTATTAGGCTAGGGCTGCGCGCGGGCCGGCGAGGCTGCAGCGTGCATGCGGCGACGTCGGCCGGCGGCAGCATGGCGTTCATTGACCTCGGGCGGGGCGGCGGAGGCAGCGCCCGCGGCGGGTCGTCGACGGCGTCGACAAAGCCGCGGCTCGTGATGATCGTCGCGGACCCCGGACGCGAGTCGACGGCGGCGATGGAGTGGGCGCTCTCCCACGCCGTCGCCGAGGGGGACGACATCGTGCTCCTCCACGTGAACATGCCCCAGAACGCCCCCGGCGGCGGGCCCTCGCGCACCGGCTCCGGGGGAAGCGCCGGGTCCCAGCTCGCGGTGTTCCTCGGCGGGTCGGCGGGGGACGCGGAGTTCATGGAGACGATGCGCGCCGCGTGCAAGGCGCGGCATCCTCGCGCCCGCGTCCGCGCCGAGCGCGTCGAGCCCGCCACCGAGGGCCGCGAGGCCAAGGCGCAGACCATCCTCGCCGAGTCCCAGAGCCGCGGAGTTGAGCTCCTCGTCATCGGCCACCGCCGCGTCCCCTCCTTCCTCGGGTAACGTAATCAACCTATCGCCGTGGCACCGGACACGACGCCTACGCCGACGTACGGCGCCATCGATCTCGATCGTGATGTGCATGCATGCTATCTATATAGGTTGAGGAGCGCGGGCGGGGCGAGCCGATCAGGGCAGGACAGCACGGCGGAGTTCTTGATCGAGCACAGCAAGTGCGTGTGCGTGAGCGTGCAGAAGAAGGGACAGAACGCCGGCTACCTGCTCAACACCAAGACACACAGGAACTTTTGGCTCCTCGCATGAGATCAACATATAGTCATCATCTATATACATACACCAATCGATTGATCGATCCTCCAAATTAAAGTTTTTTTCCTGCAGCAATGCAAGCATATGCTTCAATTGGTTGTGCCAGGGACGAGTTCCGTTTGAAACGGCATGAAAAAGGGAAATTAAAGCAAAATTAAACAAGTAGATGTTATATACACGTCGGTGTACATATATATATACACACACACACAAGAAGGGTAGAAATACTATAAAATGATATAAAAATCTTTAAAACTTTTGAACGATTAATTAAAAATTATTGGATCAACCTAGGAGTGCTATATTTTTTGCTTACTCCTTTCATGTAGGTAGTAAGTGCTCGGTTTTATGGAGACAATGTCTATGCATCGTTATAGGAATATATGTCAGTGACGGATTAAAATGGTTATCAGTGACAGGTTTTGAACCGTCACTAACTAATCGGAACTAATAATCGATGGCTATCAATGACGGTTTTAGAATATGCACTAACAACTAGTATCAGTGTCGGTTCTAGAACCAAACTGACACCGATACGCTCATATCAGTACCGGTTCATGTTACGAAGCGACATTGATACACGCTGTTGGCACCAAGATTTAGTGAAGCCCAGACCCATTAGGAGTACTGCACGGATATGAAGGAGCCGATAGAGATGAAGAGATGAAGAAGACAAAGATAAATCCATAATTGGTTATGATATTATCGTAGCGGGCGATAATTTTTCGGACTATAAATATGTATCTATTAGTTAGGTTAAAGGATGAATCTACAAAACACAACTACAAACTACTTTCGGCGCATCACCACTCTTGGCTTCCAAGGTTTAATCCCGATGGGACTTGGCACTCAGAGTTAGGCAGCATCGCTTCGATCTTCGACGAAGAGGTGAGTCCCGCCACTACGACAATTGTATTAGCCGGATCGGTATCTTTCGAGGCTACATCGTTTCGATCTCTTGAAGCACTAGTTCGATCAGTACGATCACCAGTTTATCTTGATGTATTTGCTAGGTCTAAGGCTGCATCGTTATGATCTCTTGGATTGATGCGAGTTGGGTATCGTGGTTCAAGGCTTCATCGGTTGAGTCTGATATCTTGATCAATTTTATCTAATTTGTACTATGCACCATTCATCTAAATAAAGCATGCCCGATATGTTAAAGTATTATTAATTACTCATAATTTAGCAACTATCTTGGTTAAGTCTGATATTATTGTTACAGTGATTTAATACTATGGACGCATTCTCTGGTATGCTAGATTTAGTTCTATCAGAGTACAAGCCGATAGGTTATCCTTAATTCCACATTACATCTCATCAACGTTGGGGATTATTCATCGGTCCTTGTGCGCAACATGCTATTCGCACAACCATTGGCCCAATGGCGTGTTATATACATCGGTCGATGGCATAACCGATCCCAATGGTCTAGCTTTTGTTATCGGTTCAGTAGCCAATAAGTTATAGTATTCGTGACTATTTCTTATCACCACGGTCATCGGCTCGATAGTTGATCGGTGTTGCTACTAATGCTTTCTCGTGTCCTTTATCAGTTGTAGGGTCAAACTGATTGACACGCCTCGAACCTTCTAAGATTATAGGACCTGCACTAGAGTTAAACAGGCCTCCCAGACCACGTGTGTGACCAAAAACGACACCAACACACTTTTTGGCATGCTTAATGGACCTCCTTTAGATGACTCATCCATGGCGGGCGAAATCGACAACAGTAACATCATTACGGTTACCCTAGAAGCATTGACCGATGAGCAGAGGGCAGAGATATAGGAACACGTACATCCTCGAGAGGGTCACACTGCCATCCCAACCTTTGGCTGCTCCATAGGGGCCGATCAGGCAAGAAGTACCCCAACCCACGTATGGAGTCGCAAGAAACATGCTACCCAATCTCGTGCCACCAATGGGGGCACCCGATGGTATCCCTTAGGGATACCACCAGATCATGTATTACAGAGCGCAACCTTATGCCAATGAAGAGCAACTCATATAAAATGTTGTTCAGCTAGACCAGTATCAAGAGGCCCTAATGATTGAATGGTATCTCGTGCCAAACCAGCAGGAAGATGATTGGATGAATCGAATCAATGAAGTTATTTAGGACCAATTTAGGCTCAAGTATAAGGACCAGACATACGTGAATCCACATCTCGGGGTGCCACTACCAAGCCGATACAAGATTACCGACTTCACCAAATTCTCGGGGAAAGACTCGGTCTCCATGATCGAGCACATTAACTGTTTCTCGCCTAGTGTGGGGAGGCATCGACCGATGACGCACTGAAGGTCGATCTGATTCTTCCCGCTATCATTATCGGGATTGGCCTTTGCTTGGTTTTCATCGTTACTGGTGAATTCTGTTAGTGGATGGGAAAACCTGGAAAAGAAGTTTCACAAGTACTTCTTTGCCGATATACATGAGATGAAGCTCACCAACTTGACAGCAGTAAAGCAGAGAATGGATGAGTCGGTATAGGATTATGCTCAGAGATTCTGTGATCTGCAGAGCAGATGCTACAACTTGAACCTCAGCGACGCGCAGCTAGCCGAGTTGGTGTTCCAAGGACTCCTAAACTATAGCGCCCAAAATTTAATAATTCTAGACTTTATTGCATTTCCGAGGAAAAACAATAAATACAATACGTTCATCACACGACTGCGTACATACGACAATCTAAAGTTGTTTGCAGTACACATTATTACACAAATGATAAACATAGAAGAAATATAAAAAGAACTCTTCTCGATGATCGCCTTCTCTAGTCTCGCACCTTGACTGGGACAGCTACTCCAAACCATAGTCCTCGTAATATGCTACCTCTGAAGTAGTTTCAACGAGAATGAGTACAAAAGTGCTCAATAAGCCACCAAAATACAGTATAATGCAAAGGTAATAACAAAGGAATTGAAGGTATGTGGCTTAAAGTGCGTAAAAGTACAATTTTGTTATTAAACATTTCACGTGATCATGTTAATTATGCGGAAAGTAAATCATGAATCATAAAGAAACTTCTAACTCGAGTAGTACAAATGGTACTCCCTTGCTCAACAGTCCTTACATGCCAACCATTCATGCACAATCATAAAAGTAAACTAACCGCGGTGAACATTGCTAAACTCGCCCTTGACCGTGGGCTTGGCTTTTTAGAAATATTGTACTCTGATCAGAGGTGTACTATTGTACCCACAAGGAAAGAACCTGACGTCAACCAAGATATCACCACGATACCCTGACCAAATCCCTGCCAAAACCTTCACCATGGAACACGCCAACTTTAGGACAACCCACTAGGTTTCACTGGCACGCCAACGCATTGGACCAACATCGTGCCCCCTTTTGTGCCTTGTCGGTACAAGCCACCCGCAGATGCCACTTGCTCCCTTTGCTTGGTACATAAAGTTGGAATGCTCTATACTTCTGGTTAGGCCTTACCCATTAGACTTGTGGTTATTATGGAAATGCTTTGCAACAGATCCTGCAGACCGATCCTTATAGTGCCCCGGTGTGACTAACCAATGTCCTCGCTTGCACCCGAAACCCATCATGCTAACATACTAAGCCTACCTTCCAAGTCTTTAGAATACCAAGGGATGAGAAATATATCGAGGAAACATATACCAGAATCTAATGACTATTCTACGACTCATTTCTTGGCCTATAGTAGTTGTGTCGATACTTTGGACACTAACTAATATTGAATAATAAAGGTGATAAGGATATGATGCTCAATAGCACGGCTTGGGTTTGCACAACAAGGTCGGGGGATCTAATAAATATAGTGTAAGACATTTATTCAAACTAATGCATTTATATCCTATGGGTTATAGCGATATATAATAAAAACATGGGCTCAATATGATCAAAAATAGGGTTGTGACTTGCCTTGCTCAACAAAGGGTGACAGAGGGACCTCGGGAAAGTACTCGGGCTCCTCGGCGGCGGCGTAGTCTTCTCGGCAAACAAATCAAGAAGGATAAACAATTAAAATAAAGAAAATAAATAGTACAAACATATCAATTTAATTGTCTTAACTTGAAGAGAATAAAAAGAGTAATTTTCTAGAATTTGAATGGTTAAATCTAGAGTTAAATTAAAGAAGTTATGAATTTTATAAGTTTAAATCATTTTTTAGAATTTATTTTAAATTTTAATCAGCCTCTAGTCCATGGTGAGCTAGGTCCACCGTGAACCTGAATATTATGCGGTGCACCGGATCCATCACTGTCGTTATATGATGATCGGATGGATGCGGGATGCGGGCCATGCGGGGGGGGGGGGGGGGGTTAATGAAAATGAACTGTCCAGATTGCCCGATACCGGTCAACGGCTGGTTAGGCAGATCTGAGCGCTCGGTGCTATGATTTAATCTGGACCGCACGATGTTGATCCAGCGGTCCAGATAGAATCCGACACGCGCATGGCACGACTCAGGTACTCGTCTTCTTCGGCAACAGCTGCGCTCGACAACAAACGGGATGACGACAACGAGGGCTATTGGTCTATGAAGAAAGCAGAAATGGAAAGAGAAAAGGATGATGGACATGATGATACCAGAGTTGGGGCTCGGGGTTGACGAGATGTGGTCGGCTATGAGCGGGGGCGACAATGGTGTTTGGGTCGTCGGCGGGGTCGTGCTATGGTGATCTTCAGGCCGGTCGATGATGTGGTCGAGGTTGGGGAGGCTTCGGGGAACATAGCGGGGTTGACCGTGAGGCTGACGGTGGGCTCCGATGATGGTGAGTGACAGTCTAGAGTAGCTATCCCAGTCAAGGTGCGAGATTGGAGAAGGCGTTCATCAAGAAGACTTCTTTTTATATTTCTTTTATGGTTATCATTTGTGTAATAATGTGGACTATGAGCCACTTTGGATTGTCGTATGTACATAGTCATGTGATGAACATCTTGTATTTATTGTTTTTCCTTGGAAATGCAATAAAGTCTGGAATTATTAAATTCCGGGTGCTACATAAACTCGATAAAGGAGAGATTTTCATCACAAGAGTTCGAGAGCCTCTCACACTTAGTATAGAGGGTATTGGCACATGAGTGTCGATTCCATGAAGCAAGAAGGGATAAATATCAAAAGAAGGTTATATATACTCAAGTGTGTCCTTCAGAGTTCGAGGAGGATAGTGAGTCCAATGCAGAAGTCAGGCTAGCCGAATGGTCTAGAAACAAGAAGCAGATCTCATGTTCTTGGGTGAAAGCGTACGATAAGGAGGAGAAATAGGATTTTAACATTAGTAAAGCCAACAAGATATTTGACTTACCGCTCAAGGAGAAACAGATCGAACTTCCACCTAATCATGTGGTACCGTCCATCGACAAGCTAAAGAAAAATAAGTATTGCAAGTGGCACAATTCCCCATCGCACCACACTAATGAATGCAA
Source organism: Zizania palustris (assembly GCA_019279435.1). Taxonomy (NCBI): domain Eukaryota; kingdom Viridiplantae; phylum Streptophyta; class Magnoliopsida; order Poales; family Poaceae; genus Zizania; species Zizania palustris. Next base: position 11,799,006 of record JAAALK010000080.1, read on the forward strand.
GGTGTTCAGACAATAGATTCAGTCGGTCGTGGAACAAGGCCAGATCAAGTTCGACAATGGGAAGAAACTGGTGAGCATTGACGAGCATACTTTCCTGGTCAAAATGGTGCATGAGCACCATGTCAATGATCGGTGCATGGAGAGGGATAGGCGTACCAACAAGGACCAAGTCACTTCATCGAACTTGATTGAAAGTAGAAAAGAAAGTTTAGGGAAGATATATGCAATGAAGATGACCTATACCACTCACGATTCAACCCCCACTAGAATTATGAGTTTTTCAGGTTTTGTTAGAATGAAGGATTGCACCTGCCATCACTAGATAATTGTCTTGAGTATGGAGACGACAGAGACATGTGGAGAAGTGAGCTTAGCTCCCACAACAACAAGATGAAGTCACGTGATCAGGGAAGGACAAGCATTCATCAGAAGGTGTCACCACCAAGACCATCAACACTTGAAAGGCTTCACTCTATCAACACCAAAGAGAATGACCGATCAACTGATGATAGTACTACGATAGTAAAACTACAATGGTGCCCTAGTGGAATTTTTACAAAGAATCAGAAGAGAAGGGTGCAACGGTTGCGACAGAGAGACGCATGTGTAAACATGGTGTTTTTTCTTCTTGTAGAATATCGGGCCACTCCCGATAATAATGAAGAACAAGACGAGGCGATGGCTTAGTTGGTGTTGATGTCCTAATCGGTGACATTCGACAAGCTAGAAGACCCTGGGCATCGGCACCTGAGACCTCTGTATGTGTAACACCCCAGAAATTAAAAAGGAATAAAATAAAAGAAAATATTATTTAAATCATTTTTGGATTTATTATTAAAGGAGAATTCACAAAAGAACCCAAATAAAACCAAACAGGGAGAAATACTCAAAATCTGGACTTGAAAAATTTATGAGATAAACTAGAGGCCAAGATATAATTTTAGGAATTTTTACAAATTTTTATCAACAGTGATTCAACCCTTAATCAAATATATGAATTACTGGATTTATTTTAAATCAGAAAAGAATTGAAAATGCTTAATGGGCCTCAACCCCGAATCCTCCCTCAGCCCAGCCCAGCCCAATCGTGAGTCACTGACCAGTGGGATCCAGATGTCGGCGCCGCTCCCTTCCTCTCTCCTTCGCCCGCACCCGCCTCGGCCCCACATGGCAGTCTCACACCTCCGCCTCCGCCCTCTGACCAGTGTGGCCCGCCTGTCGGCCCTTCCTTTTTCGTTTCACCCGCTGACAGGTGGGGGCCACCTGTCAGGTGCTTCGTCTCCGATGGAAGGGGATCGCCCCTTCCTTTCTCCCGGCGATCACCTTCTGTTCCTCGCCGCCGGCCGCCCGAGATCGCCCGGATCACCCACGGATCGCCTTCCCCGCACGCCACCGCCTCCCTTCCATCCCTGAGTCACGCGTTTTTGCACGTTAGGAAGGCTACCCGAAGCTTGGAAGGAGATCACCGGAGCTCTCGGGAGCCCTCGGCTCCCTGCCATCCTCACGCCGGCAAGCCCCCTATTTAAGCCCCTCCGGTCACCGCACTCACCTCACACCGCCGTAGCCCGAGCCTTAGCCCTCCAGAGCGCCGTCGCCCTCTTCTTCGAGCTTCGGTTCTGCTCCACCTCCGGCGAGCGATCGCCGTCGATCCCGACCTCCGCCGCCCTAGCCGCCGCCACCGTCGGATCCGTCGTCGACCACCCCACCTCGTCCACCCCTTCGTTGGCCGTGGACACCGCCGGACCGCCATTGCCGTTGAGCACCCGAACCACCTTCACCGTCTACCCTCGCCGTCGTCGCCGTCCGTCGCCCGTCGTCGCCACCGAAGGTATGGCCGAGACCGTCTCAACCCCCTGGTTCCATTTCTGGCCTTAGCATCGCCGTTCAAGCCACTCCGTCGCCGGAATCCCTCGCCGTTGGACCGCCGGAGCCGAGAACGAAGGGGGTAATCGCCCCCTTAGCTCGTGCCGTGCCGGACGAGTCCCTGGTCATCCGATTCAGATCGGAGGGCTGGGATTAAATCCCTTCGGGATCTAATCCAGGCCCTCGGATCCGGTCAAAGCGGTACCACGCGATCTCGGCCGTTGGATTTAACTTAAAAACGTGACTTAATCCTGTGCGTCCACGTATACCCTTTCGCCACGTTTTAATCTGGGCCATCCAATTTCATTAAACCCACCCGCCTCGCATCCGACCGTCAGATCCAGATCCGACGGCTCTGGATCGGCCGGTCCACGCGCACAGTGGCGCGGTCCACCGTGGGCCTGGCTCACCGTGGACCAGAGCCCATTTTCTGTTTAAATAAAATTCCAGAAATTGATTTAAACTTTGAAAATTCATAACTTGCTCATTTTAACTCCAAATTTCACCATTCAAATTTTGTTAGAACCAGAATAATATTCTCTACACATTAATTCCATAAAAACAGTATGTTACTGTTACCCAAAATGTTTTTAACAAATAAAAGAATAAAACCCCTTAGGGATAAATTATTAATTCAGGAAAATAAATTAGAAAAGCCTTGAGAAAAATAAGTTTATTGTTTATTCACCAAACATCAGAATAATGAAGCTTTATTTCAACATAATAAAACCCACAAATATGTATGTTTATTATTTGGTGGATTTTATCTGTTTATTGAATGTATTGTTTATTTTCCGTATCGAGAAGACTACGAGTTCGTCGAGGAGCAGGAGTTCTACCCCGAGGTTCCTCCATCCCCCTTTGCTGATCAAGGCAAGTCATCGACCACCTCTGTGGAAACAGTTGATCATATTGAGCCCATGTTTTAATAAACTATCGCTATAACTCATAGGTTAATATTGCATTAGTCCAATAATCAAGCCTTACACTTATATTTATTAGATCCCCGTCCTTGTGTGCAAACCCAAGCCATGCTTATTGAGCTTTAACTCCTTGTCACTCTACAAATATTATATTAGCTAGTGCCCAATGTACCGGCACAACTGCTATAGGATATAAAGAATGAGTCGTAGATTAGATGGATTCTGGTATATGAAATACCCTGTTATTCTTGTCTCTGAACTCTGTTGGAGTTAGGCATGTCATAAGTATGATGGGTTCCGGGTGCAAGCTCGAGTTTTGGTATGTCGCACCCGGGGCACTATAAGGACCGGTCTGCGGGATCTGTTGCAAAGCACTTCCGTACCAACCACAAGTCTAATGGGTAAGTCATAACTGGAAGTGTGGAACACTCCGTCTCACGGCACCATAGTGGAGGGGGCAAGGGGCTAGCCCTCAGGGCGCCTTGTACCGACGATGGCTCAAGAGGGGGTATTGTGGAAACTCGACATGGCGAGACACGGTACGAAACCTATAAGAGGGTGCTGTTGAGTCGGGGAAGACCATATGGAAGGTTTTGGCACGAGTTCCCGTGAAATGGGTCATCTCGTTACACTTTGGTGTAAGTGATGAGTGCGTGCCTTGTGGGTACAGTGGTACATCTCTGATCAGAGTAATTTAATCTTTTCGAAAAGCCGAGCCCACGGTCAAGGGTGGGTTGTGTGACTACTCGCAGTTAGTTTACAATTGTTTGAATGGATGAGTTATTCATGGCATGTAAGGACTGTTGTGCGAGGAGGTAAAACGTACTCCTCGAGTTAGAAGATGATGATGCATTCACATGTTTACTTTTCCGTACTAATAAATTGCTCACATTTAATGCTTTACAAATATGCTGCTTCCGCAAAACTAGCCACTATCTCCCTTGTTATTATCTTGCATTATATTTGCATTCGGTGGCTTGCTGAGTACATCTGTACTCACCCCGTTGACTTACACCATCAGAGCCCGTCTACTACGAGGAGGATGAAGGTCTGGAGTAGCGACCCAGTCAAGGCGAGACTGGAAGGAGGCGTTCATCTAGGACCCTTGATTTTATTAGTTTCTCTTCATCTTTATTCACTTTTGTATTAATGCGGTCTACGAACCGTGAATGATTGCCCGTATTGTGCGTGGTCGCTTGATGAACGTCTTGGTTTATTGATTTTCTATGGAATTTCAATAAAAGTCCTGATTTATTAAATCGGGGCGCGACAAGATGGTATCAGAGCCGACTTGACTGTAGGAAGCCAAACAGACCTGACCTTAGCACTTATACTTACTATATTTTCTTACAAACACTGCTTATCCTCTCATCTTCCGAGGTTTTCACAAAAATTTTCTCTCTTTTGTAGATGCCGGTCCGTACCATGAATGGGAACCTTCGTGACGAGGCCGGATTCATTCGCGAGCTACGCATGCTCGTCAGTTTCCTCAGATTCGAGCATGAGCCGATGTACCATGGAGTCTTCCCCGATGAGGAAGAGAGCTTCTGCGAGGTCACCGTCGTCGTCCAGCCCTCCCCTCAGACAGCTCACACCTACCGCGGAGGAGGACCTACCTTCCTGGTCGCCAGCCAGCGCACCGCTCTCCAAGCACACACGGAGCTCCGGATGATCTACGACAGCGAGCTCTACGACACGGACTTTCGCTTCGTGCCTCTTCGCACCCCAGGGAGTCCACACAGTGTCTTCGTCAGCACACTCTCCCAGCGCCATTCTGCGATTGGTCATACCATGCGCTTGTTGGAGGCCATGGATGATCTCCATTACGAGGCACTGCAGGACGCCAATGGACAGCGCGACACCATCAGCTTCTACCGACACTCTTCCGAGGATCTGAACCGCGAGAACGGAGAGCTTCGTCGCCGCATCCAGCAGGGACATCGTTTGGCTGCCGAGGCAGAGGAACTACGGCGCCAAAATGAGCTCCTTCGGCAGCGTGTCGCCACCAACCCCCAGCTCCGCTACCAGATCGAGGAGTTGAAGAAGGACATAGAGGAGATCGCGCCTCTTCCGCCTCGCAAGAAGAAACCCCTTCGGATCCCCACTGTGAGGCCCAAGAGGATCTCCCGCAGCGCACCACCCGCCGGACCATCCAGCTCCTCGACCCCGACCACCTCCCACGAGCCCGAGATCGAACCGTCCCCCGAGCTACCGTAGACGTAGTTTACGGTTGATTGTTATTTTCAGTTTTGCTTGCTTGTATTAGCATTCATGTCAAAACATAAGGCATGAATGAAGAATTAAATAAGTGTAACCGCAAGAACGGTATCTTTTGAAATAAAATACGAAGAAGTTCACTAAAATAAATGTGTCTACCTTGAAAACTCCAGGATGACCAACACTCAGGGTTCCGACGCTCCTCAGAACGGAGGAGAGAGCGGCAATCTGCCACAATGGGGAGCCACCGGGCAAAGGCAAGCCCCGGTTGCCAATCACCCCACTCTGGCCGAAATGATGGCCACCCAGAACCAGTTGGTTGCTGCCCTATTGAACCAGATGCAGCAGCAACAGCAGCAGATGCAAGAGCAGCAGGCTCATCTCTTCCGCCTCCACCAACAGCCCGAGCTGCCCAGACCCGCCACACCAGCTCCCGCTCCCGCGTCCCAGCTTTCGGAGTTCCTCCGAGTCCGTCCCCCGACCTTCTCGAGCACCACCAACCCCATGGAGGCTGGGGATTGGTTGCGAGCTATCGAGAAGAAGCTCGATCTGCTGACCTGCACCGAGCAGGAGAGGGTGGCCTTCGCCACCCACCAGCTTCATGGTCCCGCCGCAGAATGGTGGGACAATCATCGTGAGACCCTGCCCGAGGGCCACGCCCCTACTTGGGCAGAGTTCTCGGCCGCCTTTCGTGCCGCCCACATCCCCGACGGCATCATCGCCCAGAAGCAACAAGAGTTCCGAGACCTGCAACAGGGAAGCAGGTCTGTCACAGAGTACCTGCATGAGTTCAACCGTCTGGCCAGGTACGCACCTGAGGAGGTCCGTACGGATGCGGCCAGACAGGCTAAGTTCCTCCGGGGACTGAAGGATGAGCTGTCTCTACAGCTTATCTCCGGAGATTTCACCAACATCCAAAAGTTGGTGAACAAGGCTATCATGCAGGAGACCCAGCAGAACAAGGTCGACCTGAAGAAGAAGCGAATGATTGCCTTCAGGCAAAACCAGGGCATGGCCCAGAGACCCCGTTTTGCTCCACCTCCACCAGCACAGCAGTACCACCCCCGCCCAGTGTATCGTCCGGCACCACCAGCCACCAATGCCGGGGCCAGTCAATCTCGTCCCGCTCCCGCCCCACCAACTGCCCCGGCAAAGAAGGCGGAAATCCCGCGCGACAAGCACGACAAGCCCGTGGTATGCTTCAACTGCCGCCAGGAGGGGCATTACTCCAATTCTTGCCCCCATCCTAAGCGCGTCCAAGGAGTTGCCGCGAACCCCGCCATCCGCGCCCGCGTCAATCACATCACCGCGGAAGAAGCTCTGGCCGCACCAGAGATAGTGATGGGTAAGTTCTTGGTACATTCAGCACTTGCCGTGGTTTTATTTGACACTAGAGCTACGCACTCCTTCATATCAACTGATTTTGTGGAAAGGAACAATCTAAACACAGAAGATCTACCCAGAGCCGTACAAATAGTCACCCCGGGAAAACAAACTCTAGCCCTAACATATAGCCCAAAGGTATGGATAGATATCCACGGCACCATATTTTGGGCCGACCCCATCCTTATTGAATGCCAAGGCCTGGATCTCATTCTAGGAATGGATTGGTTAAATAAATACCAAGGAGTGATAGAATGTGCCCAGAGAAAAGTGACTGTGACCAGCGAAGAAGGGACTGCCGTCACATTTCAGATGCCAAGACTGAAGATCAGAAGACCAAGACTGCACCAGATTACCTTGGAAGAAATACCGATAGTCTGTGAGTACCCGGACGTGTTTCCAGAGGATTTACCAGGAATGCCACCCAGGAGGGACATCGAGTTCAGGATTGACTTGGTGCCCGGAACCACCCCTATATACAAGCGACCATACCGGATGGCCGCCAACGAATTAGCTGAGATGAAGCAGCAGTTGGAGGATCTCGAGAAGAAAGGCTACATCAGACCAAGCACATCGCCGTGGGGTGCCCCCGTCATCTTCGTCGAGAAGAAAGAAGACAAGGCAAAGCGTATGTGTGTGGATTACCGCGCTTTGAATGAGGTAACCATCAAGAATAAGTATCTGTTGCCTCGGATCGACGATCTCTTCGACCAGCTTAAGGGAGCTATGGTATTCTCGAAGATCGACCTGCGGTCTGGTTACCATCAGTTGAGGATTCGAGAAGAGGATATACCCAAGACTGCCTTCACCACCCGTTATGGATTATATGAGTGTACGGTTATGTCCTTTGGATTAACCAACGCCCCGGCATTCTTCATGAATATGATGAATAAGGTGTTCATGGAGTATTTGGACAAGTTCATCGTGGTCTTCATAGATGACATCCTCGTTTACTCCAAGGACCAGAAAGAGCACGAGGCTCACCTCCGGTTAACCTTAGGAAAGTTAAGGGAACACCAATTGTATGCCAAGTACAGCAAATGCAAGTTTTGGACGGCAGAAGTAAAGTTCCTTGGACACATCATCTCTGCGCAAGGAATCGCAGTAGACCCTGCCACCGTAGAAGCAGTTACGGATTGGCTGCCACCCACGAACGTATCTGAGATATGAAGTTTTCTGGGTTTGGCTGGATATTATCGGAGATTCATTGAGAATTTTTCTAAGATAGCCAAACCAATGACCAAGTTGTTGCAGAAGGGAGAAAAGTTTGAATGGACTCCTGCATGCGAGGAAAGTTTCCGCACTCTCAAGACCCGTCTGGTGTCAGCACCCATACTAACCCTACCCGATATCCGCAAAGACTTCCATGTATATTGCGACGCATCTCGCCAGGGATTGGGATGTGTTCTGATGCAAGACGGAAAAGTTATCTCTTATGCCTCCCGTCAGTTGAGACCCCATGAGTTGAATTATCCGACCCATGATTTGGAATTAGCCGCCGTAGTGCACGCCCTTAAGATTTGGAGGCACTACTTGGTTGGAAATCGCTGTGAGATCTTTACGGATCACAAGAGTTTGAAGTATATCTTCACACAGCCTGACCTCAATCTGAGGCAGAGGCGATGGTTGGAACTAATCAAGGACTATGACTTAGGTATTCACTACCACCCCGGAAAAGCTAATGTGGTAGCTGATGCATTAAGTCGCAAGGGATATTGCACAACTATGATGATTCAGGAGCACGCACCCTTGTTATGTAGAGAGATGGAAAAACTGAATCTTGGATTGACCACCAGGGCATATCTAGCCACCTTGGAGACCCAGCCTATTCTATTTGAGCAGATCCGTGAAGCTCAGTTGGAGGACCCGGATATGGCTGCCATTAGGAAGAACATGAGGCAAGGAAAAGCCCCAGGATTCTCAGAGGACGAAAATGGCACCATATGGTTTGGAACCCGGATATGTGTACCAGATATACCTGAGATAAAGACCCTTATCCTAAGAGAAGCCCATGAGACAATGTACTCCATTTATCCCGGCAGTACCAAGATGTACCATGACCTGAAGGAACATTATTGGTGGGTCAGCATGAAGAGGGAGATTGCACAGTTCGTCGCCGAATGTGACACCTGCAGAAGAGTAAAAGCTGAACATCAGAGGCCTGCAGGATTGTTACAGCCACTTAAAGTGCCTGAATGGAAGTGGGAAGAAATCGGAATGGATTTCATCACCGGACTACCAAAGACCCAACTTGGGTTTGATTCTATTTGGGTGATCATCGATCGGCTTACTAAAGTAGCACATTTCATAGCTGTCAAGACGACCTATAGTGGCCCTAAGCTTGCAGAATTATACATGGCCCGCATCGTATGTCTTCATGGAGTACCCAAGAAGATAGTATCTGACAGAGGAAGTCAGTTTACCTCTCGTTTCTGGAAGAACCTTCAAGAGGAGATGGGCACGAGATTGAATTTCAGTACCGCCTACCACCCTCAAACAGATGGGCAAACAGAGAGGGCAAATCAGATACTGGAGGATATGCTTCAAGCATGTGTTTTGGATTTTGGAGCCACTTGGGACAAGAGCTTGCCGTACGCTGAATTTTCATACAACAACAGCTATCAATCCAGCCTTCAGATGTCTCCTTTTGAAGCCCTATATGGACGTAAGTGCAGAACGCCTCTACTTTGGGACCAAACTGGTGAATCCCAAGTATTCGGAACAGACATTCTTCGTGAAGCTGAAGAGAAGGTACGGATCATCAGAGACCGACTCAAGACAGCCCAATCACGACAAAAGAGCTACGCAGACAATCGACGCCGAGACCTAGCCTTTGAAGAGGGAGATCATGTCTACCTTCAAGTTACGCCTCTCCGTGGTACTCAACGGTTTAACATGAGAGGGAAGTTGGCCCCTCGATATATTGGACCATTTCCCATTGTTCGACGCCAAGGCGAAGTTGCTTATCAGTTGGAACTACCACCCTCATTGGCTGGAGTACATGATGTATTTCACGTATCTCAGCTCAAGAAGTGTCTCCGCGTCCCCACAGAACAAGTGGAACTTCAGCAGTTGGATGTTCAAGAAGATCTGACCTATGTGGAAAAGCCGGTCAAGATATTGGAAGTAAAAGAGAGGACCACCAGGAGTCGAGTCATCCGTTTTTGCAAGGTGCAGTGGAGCAATCATCCGGTAGAGGAAGCTACATGGGAAAACGAAGATGAACTCAAGGCACAGCATCCTGAGCTATTCGAGGATTGATCCGAATCTCGAGGACGAGATTCTCTGTAAGGGGGATAGGATTGTAACACCCCAGAAATTAAAAAGGAATAAAATAAAAGAAAATATTATTTAAATCATTTTTGGATTTATTATTAAAGGAGAATTCACAAAAGAACCCAAATAAAACCAAACAGGGAGAAATACTCAAAATCTGGACTTGAAAAATTTATGAGATAAACTAGAGGCCAAGATATAATTTTAGGAATTTTTACAAATTTTTATCAACAGTGATTCAACCCTTAATCAAATATATGAATTACTGGATTTATTTTAAATCAGAAAAGAATTGAAAATGCTTAATGGGCCTCAACCCCGAATCCTCCCTCAGCCCAGCCCAGCCCAATCGTGAGTCACTGACCAGTGGGACCCAGATGTCGGCGCCGCTCCCTTCCTCTCTCCTTCGCCCGCACCCGCCTCGGCCCCACATGGCAGTCTCACACCTCCGCCTCCGCCCTCTGACCAGTGTGGCCCGCCTGTCGGCCCTTCCTTTTTCGTTTCACCCGCTGACAGGTGGGGGCCACCTGTCAGGTGCTTCGTCTCCGATGGAAGGGGATCGCCCCCTTCCTTTCTCCCGGCGATCACCTTCTGTTCCTCGCCGCCGGCCGCCCGAGATCGCCCGGATCACCCACGGATCGCCTTCCCCGCACGCCACCGCCTCCCTTCCATCCCTGAGTCACGCGTTTTCGCACGTTAGGAAGGCTACCCGAAGCTTGGAAGGAGATCACCGGAGCTCTCGGGAGCCCTCGGCTCCCTGCCATCCTCACGCCGGCAAGCCCCCTATTTAAGCCCCTCCGGTCACCGCACTCACCTCACACCGCCGTAGCCCGAGCCTTAGCCCTCCAGAGCGCCGTCGCCCTCTTCTTCGAGCTTCGGTTCTGCTCCACCTTCGGCGAGCGATCGCCGTCGATCCCGACCTCCGCCGCCCTAGCCGCCGCCACCGTCGGATCCGTCGTCGACCACCCCACCTCATCCACCCCTTCGTTGGCCGTGGACACCGCCGGACCGCCATTGCCGTCGAGCACCCGAACCACCTTCGCCGTCTACCCTCGCCGTCGTCGCCGTCCGTCGCCCGTCGTCGCCACCGAAGGTATGGCCGAGACCGTCTCGACCCCCTGGTTCCATTTCTGGCCTTAGCATCGCCGTTCAAGCCACTCCATCGCCGGAATCCCTCGCCGTTGGACCGCCGGAGCCGAGAACGAAGGGGGTAATCGCCCCCTTAGCTCGTGCCGTGCCGGACGAGTCCCTGGTCGTCCGATTCAGATCGGAGGGCTGGGATTAAATCCCTTCGGGATCTAATCCAGGCCCTCGAATCCGGTCAAAGCGGTACCACGCGATCTCGGCTGTCGGATTTAACTTAAAAACGTGACTTAATCCTGTGCGTCCACGTATACCCTTTCGCCACGTTTTAATCTGGGCCGTCCAATTTCATTAAACCCACCCGCCTCGCATCCGACCGTCAGATCCAGATCCGATGGCTCTGGATCGGCCGGTCCACGCGCACAGTGGCGCGGTCCACCGTGGGCCTGGCTCACCGTGGACCAGAGCCCATTTTCTGTTTAAATAAAATTCCAGAAATTGATTTAAACTTTGAAAATTCATAACTTGCTCATTTTAACTCCAAATTTCACCATTCAAATTTTGTTAGAACCAGAATAATATTCTCTACACATTAATTCCATAAAAACAGTATGTTACTGTTACCCAAAATGTTTTTAACAAATAAAAGAATAAAACCCCTTAGGGATAAATTATTAATTCAGGAAAATAAATTAGAAAAGCCTTGAGAAAAATAAGTTTATTGTTTATTCACCAAACATCAGAATAATGAAGCTTTATTTCAACATAATAAAACCCACAAATATGTATGTTTATTATTTGGTGGATTTTATCTGTTTATTGAATGTATTGTTTATTTTCCGTATCGAGAAGACTACGAGTTCGTCGAGGAGCAGGAGTTCTACCCCGAGGTTCCTCCATCCCCCTTTGCTGATCAAGGCAAGTCATCGACCACCTCTGTGGAAACAGTTGATCATATTGAGCCCATGTTTTAATAAACTATCGCTATAACTCATAGGTTAATATTACATTAGTCCAATAATCAAGCCTTACACTTATATTTATTAGATCCCCGTCCTTGTGTGCAAACCCAAGCCATGCTTATTGAGCTTTAACTCCTTGTCACTCTACAAATATTATATTAGCTAGTGCCCAATGTACCGGCACAACTGCTATAGGATATAAAGAATGAGTCGTAGATTAGATGGATTCTGGTATATGAAATACCCTGTTATTCTTGTCTCTGGACTCTGTTGGACTTAGGCATGTCATAAGTATGGTGGGTTCCGGGTGCAAGCTCGGGTTTTGGTATGTCGCACCCGGGGCACTATAAGGACCGGTCTGCGGGATCTGTTGCAAAGCACTTCCGTACCAACCACAAGTCTAATGGGTAAGTCCTAACTGGAAGTGTGGAACACTCCGTCTCACGGCACCATAGTGGAGGGGGCAAGGGGCTAGCCCTCAGGGCGCCTTGTACCGACGATGGCTCAAGAGGGGGTATTGTGGAAACTCGACATGGCGAGACACGGTACGAAACCTATAAGAGGGTGCTGTTGAGTCGGGGAAGACCATATGGAAGGTTTTGGCACGAGTTCTCGTGAAATGGGTCATCTCGTTACACTTTGGTGTAAGTGATGAGTGCGTGCCTTGTGGGTACAGTGGTACATCTCTGATTAGAGTAATTTAATCTTTTCGAAAAGCCGAGCCCACGGTCAAGGGCGGGTTATGTGACTACTCGCAGTTAGTTTACAATTGTTTGAATGGATGAGTTATTCATGGCATGTAAGGACTGTTGTGCGAGGAGGTAAAACGTACACCTCGAGTTGGAAGATGATGATGCATTCACATGTTTACTTTTCCGTACTAATAAATTGCTCACATTTAATGCTTTACAAATATGCTGCTTCCGCAAAACTAGCCATTATCTCCCTTGTTATTATCTTGCATTATATTTGCATTCGGTGGCTTGCTGAGTACATCTGTACTCACCCCGTTGACTTACACCATCAGAGCCCGTCTACTATGAGGAGGATGAAGGTCTGGAGTAGCGACCCAGTCAAGGCGAGACTGGAAGGAGGCGTTCATCTAGGACCCTTGATTTTATTAGTTTCTCTTCATCTTTATTCACTTTTGTATTAATGCGGTCTACGAACCGTGAATGATTGCCCGTATTGTGCGTGGTCGCTTGATGAACGTCTTGGTTTATTGATTTTCTATGGAATTTCAATAAAAGTCCTGATTTATTAAATCGGGGCGCGACAGTATGTTAAGGGGCTGGTTAATGGAAAGTCGATGTCTAAAATAATGATAGATGGAGGAGCAGCCATCAACTTGATGCCATACGCCACCTTCCGGAAGCTGGGGAAAGGGCCGAAGGACCTCATTAAAACCAATATGGTGTTGAGGGACTTCGGCGGTAACTCATCGGAAACGATGGGGGTACTGAATGCAGAATTGATGGTTGGAAGTAAAACAGTGCCAACCACGTTCTTCGTTATAGAGGGAAAAGGATCCTACAACTTACTGCTAGGGCGCGATTGGATTCATGCCAATTGTTGAGTCTCATCAACAATGCATCAATGCCTCATGCAGTGGATTGGAGATCAAGTGGAAATTGTCCACACCGATAAATCGGTTAATGTGACAATAGCCAATTTATCGGTATGGGAAATGGAAGGAGTCGATTGTCTATCGGGTAAAGCCCAGGACAATGATTTTCTCGAGATATCAAGTGATGGAGTCAAACAAGTTAGCAATGAACAACCCAATCTCACCCTATGAAGATACCATCGATGAAGAAGAGGGTAAACTCCGCCAACTGTTCGTTGCAACCGATGAACTACAAGAGATAGACATTAAACCCAGCGATAGACCGAGGCCAACTTTTGTATGTGCACAACTTTCTGGAAAAATAAAAGATGAATTAATTGTGTTATTACGAGAATATAGGGATTGTTTTGCATGGGAATTTCATGAAATGCCAGGTTTGAGACGATCGATTATAGAACATTAGCTCCCAATAAAGCAAGGATATCAGCCCTTTAAGTAGTCACCTCGGTGATTCAAGGCGGAGATATATCCAGATATCAAGGCCAATGTAACAATATTGTATGATGCTAGATTCATAAGGTCATTCTAATATGCAGAATGGGTATCAAAGATCGTTCCCGTATGGAAGAAAAGTGGGAAGATCAGGATATGTGTTGACTTTAGAGATCTAAAAAGGCGACCCCAAAAAACGAATACCTAATGCCAATCGTGGATCTATTGGTGGATGCCTCATCGGGTCACAAGATCATCAGTTTCATGGATGGGAATGCAGGTGTCGGTGCCTTTTTGGTCACACTTTGACACATGCGTGGCCTGGGAGATATTTTTCACTCCAGTGCAGGTCTTACGTTCTTAGAAAAAGGGTTCAAGGCGTGCCAGTCAGTTTGACCCCGCAACTGATAAGGGAATAATAAACATGGCATTAGTAGCATGGCCTATCAGCTATCGAGCCGATGACCGCGACGAGGATGGGATATTCTTGGAATATCACGCCGATCGGCCATGAGGCCGATGACCTGAGATGAAGCTATCGGGTAAGCGTGCCATCGACCGATGATATGAATAGTGAACCGCACAGGCCGATGAATGCTTTTCCGATAACTTAAAGGATGTAGCGTGGAATCGATGATAACCCACCGGCTTGTACTCCGATAGAAATAAATAAAACATGCCAGATAACATATCTATATCATAAAAATCATCACAATAACTAAATCAGACCTAACCAAGATAATAGCTAGTCACGATGATCTTAATAATATATCAAAGAATAGGGCATACTTTATTTAGATGAATGGGATACAACATGAAAGAGATACAATAGCAAGAGATGTCAGACTTAACTGATGAAGCCTCAAACTATCATACCTAGATCAAATCAATCTAAGAGATCAAACTAAACTGATGCAGCCTTAGACCTAGCCAATACACCGAGAACAACCGGCGACCGTACTATTTCAACGTTCACCTCAAGAGATCAATCTGATGCAACCGTGAGGATACTAATCTAGTCGGTATGGATGTAGGGGGTGGCGGAACTCACCTCTTCGCCGGAGATTGAAATGATGCCGCCCAATTCTGACGGTTGAACCCCGTCGGAATAAACCTTGGAAGTCAAAGGTGGCGATGCACCGAGTAGTTGATTGATATATATGTGTTTTTATAAGCTAACTAGGTGTATATATTTATAGTCTGGAGACTTGACATGAAAGAACTCTATCTTAACCAATTTTGGATAATCTTCATCTTCTTTTCTGCGTCTTATCTCCATCGGCTTCTTCTGCGTCCGATCATCTTGTAACAACATGGACGAGCTTCCTTGATTTTATTTGACCAAACCTCTTTGACTTCTGTTGACCGTGCGACATCTTTAGTGGGCTTGGGATTTACCAAATCTTGGCATCAACAGTAGGGTATAATCAGATTTTCATGGCGGGCGAAGATATCCATAAGACAACTTTCTCGTGCCAAGGCGCCATCGGGCCTTATGAGTGGATGGTGATGACCTTTGGCTTGAAAAATGCCAAAGGTACTTACCAAAGAGCCATGAATTACATCTTCCATGATTTGATTGGCCTATTAATGGAGATAAAAAACACTCAGCCCCCTACCGATAAAACCAAGTTGCAATCACTAATCGGGAAGATAAACTTTTTGAGAATATTCATATTTGACCTTTCAAGGAGAATTGAGCCATTCACACCACTGTTGAAGTTAAAAACTGATCGGGAATTTGTATGGGGTGAAAAGTGGCAAAAGGCAATTAATGAAATAAAAGAGTATTTGAGCTCACCACTAGTACTGATGCCACCACCAAAGGTGATTCCATTCAGGTTATACCTATCGACCGATGATAAAGCTATCGGATCGATCCTGGTACATGAGATCAATAAAAAAGGAAATGGTGATTTTCTATCTCAACAGAGGATTGTTGGATGTTGAAACCCAATACCACGCAGTGGAAAAGCTCTGTTTATGTTTATATTTCTCATGCACCAAGTTGAGGCATTATTTACTATTGGCAGAGTGCACCATAGTATGCAATGTCGATGTCATCAAGTACATGCTATCGGCCCTAGTGTTGAAAAGGCGTACCGAAAATGGGTGCTCATCCTTACCTAATTCGACATGTGATATGAATCGGCTAAGGCAATAAAAGGGCAGGCGGTAGCCGATTTCATAGTCCAACATAGATATGAGGCAGTAACTTTATTCTTCGACAGATCAGTGTGTCATCATGGATACAATATAGGGTTGGTAATCATTTCTCCTCGGGGGGAATCATTTGATTTTGCATACACCGTCAAGCGTTTCTTCATGAATAATCAAGCCGAATACAAAGCATAACCCTTGGGAGGAAGTCGACACCGATATGGTAGAAATATTGAGAGATTCCCTATTGGTTATGAGACACCTGTCAGGTGAATACGAGTGCAAGGTTGATGTGCTAAAAGAGTATCACAAACGGTGCCAAGAGATGATGGAATGTTTTAGAAGCATAACCCTTACACATTTCCCAAGGGAGCAAAACGCAGAAGCAAATGATTTGGCCCAGACGACATCAGGATACAAGCCGATGGCTAGGTCGATCGAGGTAGAGATTGCAAAACTAGAAGTTGATGATTGAAGGTATGCCATTGTTATTTATTTAAAAAATCCTTCAACATCAGCACCAATAAAACTCAGGTACCAGGCTACAAAGTATGTGCTGCTCAATGAGGATTTATATTATCGGACGACGAATGAAGCCCTACTCAAATGTATAGATAATGAAGAAGCCAAAGTGGTGACATGCGAGGTACATGATGGTATATGCAGAGCACATCCATCGGGCCAAAAAATGAAGTGGCTACTCCGAAGGGCAGGTTACTTTTCGCCAACCATGGTGGAAGATTGCATAAAGTATTATAGGGGGTGTCAAGATTGTCAGAAGTTTGGAGCCATTCAGAGGGCACCTGCATCGGCGATGAACCCGATAGTTAAGTCTTGGCCCTTTAAAGGATGGGGCATTGATATATAAGATCGACCAAATCAACCTAGCGCCAAATAAGGGACATAAGTTCATATTGGCAGCCACTGATTACTTCACAAAATCGGTAGAGGTCGTTCCACTCAAGAAAGTAACCTCCGCCGATGCTATTGAAGAGGCGACGGGGGTCACGGTGGTGGCGACGGCGAGGGCGGCGGTGGCTCGAGTCACCGGCGAGGGCTCGACGGAGGGGAAACAGAGGAAAACCGAAGAAAAACAGTGGCGGCGCTCGGAAGTGCTAAAGCTAAGGCTTCTCTCGTGTTGCCTGGGTGCAGCGGCGTTGGGGGGTTAAATAGGGGTCACCGACGCTATGTATGGAAGGCGATAGAGGGGAAACCGAGGGGAGGTTTCCATTTTTGCCGGCGAGCTTTCCAACCATACCCCCCCCGGCGATTTCACGCGCGATCCTGTTAGGTGACAGAGGGGAAAGAATCCCCGAGTTATGGCAAGTGCGATGGCGCGGCCAAGAATAGTCTATGATATTATTGTAGCGGACGACAAGTCTTCGGATTATAAATATATACCGATTAGCTAGGTTAAAGGACAAATCTACAAAACACAACTACAAACTACTTTTGGTGCATCACCACCTTTGGCTTCCAAGGTTTAATCCCATCGGGACTTGGCACTCAGAGCTGGGTAGCATCGTTTTGATCTCCGGTGAAGAGGTGAGTCCCGACAACCCGACGATCATATCGGTCGGATCGGTATATTTTGAGGCGACATCATTTCGATCTCTTAAAGCATTGGTTCGATCAGTACGATCACCGATTTATCTTAGTGTATTTGTTAGGTCTAAGGCTGCACTGTTACAATCTCTTGAATTGATGCGAATTGGGTATCGTGGTTCAAGGCTTCATCGGTTGAGTCCGACATCTTGATCTATTGTATCTTATTTGTGATGTGCACTATTCATCTAAATAAAGCATGCCCGGTATGTTAAAATACTATTAATTACTCGTGATTTAGCAATTGTCTTGGTTAAGTCCAATCTTGCTGTTATGGTGATTTAATAGTATGGATGCATTCTCTGGTATGTTAGATTTAGTTTTTATCATAGTACAAGCCGATAAGTTATCCTTAATTCCACATTACATCTCATCGATGTCGGGGATTATTCATTGGCCCTTGTGCGCAACGTGCTATTCCAATGTCATACTTCTTTGTGCTCACATAAAATTAAGATATTTTTAAGCAGCCAGTACAATTATATATATAAGAAAGCTGCAGGAGTTTGCACAGGGTTCCCAAACTGCCTATATGCATGGATCGGCTTCATTACATGGTTTCTAATAACATCATTCTCCAGTGATTTGAACTAACCGGATCGATCGGCGACCATCAAATCAGACGGATAACAGTGGTAACCAGTCTGATAATCGCGGTAACCGATCATGCAGTAACCGGTTATTTAGGCACTGCTACCGATAACCGGCCCAATATAATACCGGTTTGGAGAACCCTGGTTAATTTGCACGTACACTCACGTGGAACACTCCCTTATTCAGAAAGTTAATTACACGTAGAATATTACATGTGCAAGATCATATATAGTAAGATCATTCTACCTAGCTAGAAATTCCAAAAGCATGGTTCATGCATGAAATCGTCGAAACCTTTGGACACGTAGTCGTTCCGTTCTCCAAGCATATATATACACTCGGAACCACTTGAGAGGTCATCTTTTGGCAATGAGTAGGCGCCCGTGAATTCCATGCATCCATCTTGATCAACATACTTCGATCTTGAAGAGTGATTTTGTGTTTTGAGACTGGACGACACAGTCGCTTCATCTTTGCGTTTATTTGTGGAAATCGATTTCTTCAGGTGCATCCTGTATTTCTGCATCGATTTTAATCTCAGTTTTTTTGGCTATATACGTTCAATTGAATTTTCTGAAGAGGAAACAATCAAGTGTATAAATTTATTAGCGGATGCTTGCTAAGCTAGCTGCTGTTGGGAACCCTCATTAATTCATATTAAAACAATGCAAATATATATATATATATACTTACACTATGCATCATCTTAATTAATATCTCCAAGAATTATCATGAGGTTTTTATGTACGATTGTTAAAGGAACATAATTCAGAATCATTATCACTGTGACAGCATATATATTCAGCATATAATACACTTATGTTATTGTATTCGATTCAGTAAATTAAACATGTGTTCCTTTCGGATCTGCTAGTGTTTTAATTTAATCTAGATATAATACCTTCTGCTCTGTTAATATATTAGGAAACTATATCTATTGTCTTCTTTCAACAGATAATGTAATAAAATCTTGAATGAAGTAACCAATTTAATTGTATTTCAGAGTGTGTGCATGAACACTAAATCCACATGTATGTAAGTTACAACCATAGAATTGGAAATCTAGTAGTATATATATATGCATGGCTGGGACAGGAACTTAACCTAACTCAATAAAATTACCTGCAGATGACTGGCAACTTGCTCTCTTGTCAAATGTTTTACTTTCATTATTCCCAATATCTTCTTTGGGACTGCCTCTGCAAATAAAATATATACTACTGCATATTAAAACTAAAACAAATAAACTACACACTATATATGTTACGTTCCTATAAGTAAACAGCAACTAAATCGCATAGATAACATATTGAGTTTTTTCGGATCAAGCAAGGTACCATATTTTTAGCGTAAATTTTGTTACTATTAATTCATGAGAAAACTTAGGTAGTGAGAGTTACTAAAAATTATAAAAACATGATACCTCTGGCTCTCTTGAGGGCCTGGAAATTGCTCGAACATATTAAAATGTTAAGATACTGAAATGGAAGTGCAGATTATATATAGAAGTTATAGAGCATCCAAGGTGCGTGGATATGATGGTCACTCACTGTCTTCTCCGAGGAGGTTCACTGCTGCAACGAATTGCCGGTGCAACTGCGCCGTCCAGCTCAGCCTAGACTTCCTGAGGTCTCGTATGTCAGTGATCTCGCCGCCATTGCTGTCTATGTCCATCTCTCTCACCTCGCTCTCTAGTGCCACTGCAGCTTCTGCAGCTGCACATGTAATCGTTGCAGCTGGAGTAGCAGGAGCCATGGTTGTCGGTGGATAGGGCTGTTCCAGATATCGTCCAACCACATGCTCTCTGATTTGCTTCCTGAACAGATGCTGCCAGATGTTGCTCAGCTCTTCGATTCTCACCGGTTTTATCAGGAAATCGGAAGCACCGTTGACGATGTATTTCATCACGGTACTTGTGTCTCCACTTGAAGCCATAACTGTTAAGTAAACCTTTTGAATGTAAGTGCAAGAGAACTACATACACATTCATGCATTATACTGACAAATTAAAGCAGGAAATGAATTTTTGAAACTACTTACTCACTGTAGGGATGTCAAACTTGGTGGTCACTTCTTGCAGAATGAGAAAACCGTCTTCAGTAGGAAAGAAGGCGTCACTGATTATGAGGTCAACTCTTTGTAGATTGTCCAAAATGAAGGACATAGCTTTTCTGACATTCTTATATGTTGTAACTGGAAGAGTGCGGCTAAGGTACATCAGAAAAAAGGCATAGTATATATCTCGTGTTTATAAACCGTAACATGCATGCATATAGAAGCGTACGTTTGGTATTGTTTGTTAACTATATGCATATCTACAATTTCATGTGCCCGCATGTATATGCAAATGTTACTGAAAATATAATGATATCTTGGAAGATGTTTGGTATGTATAGGAACACAAGTTTCTTTTGATCTATGTGTGCACACATTAGGTGACACTTTGTTTTTCATTGTTAATTACTACCTATGTTTCAAAATTTAAGTCATTCTAGTCTATCTATATATCAATAAATCTCTATATATATGTTTATAGATTTATTAATCTATAGATTAATCTAAACAAGCCTAAAATTACTTACATTCCGAAATAGTAGTATCGTTTCGAGGAGGACACCAATATATATAGATGACATACATGTATATCAAGACACATGTTTTGTTTCAGAGATTGATATATATTCTGAAGACAAAACTTGGATTTTTGCCTAAATAAAATTTGTAAGTGCTAGGTTTGAAAACACACATAGATAAAATGTGTAAGTCTTTGCAGTACATAGTCATGAAATTAAATAAACATAAAACGACATAATACAATATTATGTAGTATATGCATCAAAATATTCACTATATGTGCAGTGTGTGTGTCAGAAGCTAATAGCCTTTGTTAATTCTGTGCCGTCTTACAGATATATATATACGGAGTATTAATTATTTTACCTTTGTAGCTGCACTTCAGAAGTAAATCTTCCATGGCCGACAGGTTTGAAGAGTTGTTGTCGATGACCAGAACCCTTAGGCCACAAGGCCACAGCTCTGCTTGGTCCATTGTAATTAACCTATATATAAGTAGAATATTATTCAACTATAAGCTTTAGGTTAATTTAACCGCACGTACTTACGATATGACGAGTCAGTTTATTAACACCATATATATAAGTAACGAAAAGTGGCACAACTTCAATTCAACAATGCTAATTAATTGCAGTTAACAATACAGAGATGAGCCATCCAAAATCATGATATGCGTATGAACAATTCAACAACACAATATTAGCGAGTTCATTAGTTAGCCTTAATAAGCCCTTAATTTGTCTGCTTTTCAAAGCAATTTAAGCAAATAGAGCTCGCCAACTCCGATGCAGGCGAAATTGAGATCGACCAAACGCACAAGCGGCTGCTAGCAATCACCTCGATATGCATATCATCCATGTGCATGAGCTAGCAGCTATCGTACGTTCTTTATATCATCTATCGATCAGTACTACATGCATGTAAACACTACATATATATGATATACTAATTAGCTACATGCAAGTCGACGTACGTACGTATACACATATTTTCTTACGTTCATGCATGCGATATCAAAGAGAGAAGAGACTTACTGCGATTTAATCGATCGACAAAACACCGTACCAGTACTATCTCAATTATGGTTAGTTCCAGCGACTGAAAAAAACAAACCAACTGGTAATTAACTATAGCTGTATATAGAACATGCATGTATAAGATCATGAAAAAGATCCAGCAAATTAAAGTATACGTACACATACACTCACAGAATGTCTTCTCCTCCCGCAGCTAGTACTTTACTCTCCTGACGCGAAGCAGTCGATCGAAGAACAGTAGTATGAGAGCGCCCGTCCAGCTAGCTAGCTAGCTAGCTTGTGCAGTGTGTGTATCAGGAAGCTGCAGGGTTATGAGCAGTATATATCAGCATGGGGGTGGAGCTGAGCTGAGGTAGCTAGCCATTAATGCAAGGGAGCTGAGCTAGAGAAGAATAAACTCCTTAACACACGGTTTATTTTGTGTGTGGATGCGCCGGCCGGCCACCGGCGACGTGGAGCTCCTCTCCTCCACAACCGCAATGCGCGGCTGTAGGCGGTTGGGAACATATGCACCGGTCGCCGTTGGCGAGGATATACTCACACATGCATATACATCACAGTATCACACGCATATTGGCTGCCGCCAACAGGCCAACAGCTGGCCGTCCGGTACGACGACGTTATGGATTGATATGGATCTTAGAATATCCGAATTATCCGTATTCGTATTTGAATAACTGTAAATATGAATATTCATATTCGTATCCGAATTAAATATGGATGACATTTGAAAATATCCGAATTCATTTTACAAATATGGATATGGAAACAGATATTCGAATTCAGATGAATGTGGATATGAAAATGGATACATCCATATACGTTTTAGGATTTAATACAAATTAAACTTAGACTCAAGAGGATATATTATCATTGTATTAATGGTTTATTTATTATTTATATAATTATGGAATACTTAAGTTACTAAATATTAATAAGCTATGGTTTAAAGTAAATTGATCGTTAAATATTTGTTTGACATTGAAACTTTTTTTATAATCAAAATATAACATATCTCATTCCATATAATTGTTTTGTATTTTTCTAGATCCATTTGCTATTTTTAACTCATTAATTGTTTTTCTAGCATTTAAATTGGAATATATGAAATTTGAACTGCAAGTACCTAAAATAATGCACTAAAATTTATAGAAAAAATCATATCCACTATTGTGTGTCCATTTTTATTTCTTATCCACTAAATTTAAATAAATGTTAAAAAATCTATGTTACGACGACACTTCATCGGTAATGCAGAGCTTAAGGGTTTTTTAATTATAAACAATCAAATAAAGTCTAAAAAATACGAGACTTGTCATGGTGTTATAATATTATAAGTAGATACTATAATAAAATTTTGAAAATGTTTCAAGAAAGTTTATCATATAAGATGTTAAGAAACCTGAGATTCTCTTGAGAAATTAGAGTTTTGAGAAGTAATAGGTTATGGTTTAAAGTAATTTGATGGTTAAATATTTGTTTGAACTTGAAACTTTTTTTGCAATCAAAATATAACATATCTCATTCCATATAAAATATTTGTATTTTTATAGATCAATTTGCTATTTTTAACTCATTAATTGTGTTTTTAGGATTTAAATTGGAATATGTGAAATTTGAACTGCAAGTACCTAAAATAATGCACTAAATTTATAGAAAAATCATATTCACTATTTTGTGTCCATTTTTATTTCTTATAAACAAAATTTAACGATTTTTTTTAAAAAAATTATGTTATGACACTTCATCGGTAATGTCGAGCTTAAGGGTTTTTTAATTATAAAAAATCAAATAAAGTCTGAAAATACGAGACTTGTCATGGTTTATAATATTATACATAGATACTATGATAAAATTTTAAAAATGTTTAAAGAAAGTTTATCATATAGGATGTTAAGAAACCTGAGATTTTTTCTTGAGAGGAATTAGAGTTTTAAGAAGTAATATGCTATATTTTAAAGTAAATCATGGTTAAATATTTGTTTGAACCTGAAATTTTTTGTAATCAAAATATAACATATCTCATTCCATATAAATTTTTTGTATTTTTCTAAATCCATTTGCGATTTTTAACACATTAATTGTGTTTTTGTGATTTAAATTGGAATATGTGAAATTTGAACTGCAAGTACCTAAACTAATGCACTAAAATTTATAGAAAAATAATATTCAGTTTTTTGTGTCAATTTTTATATATTATCCACTAAATTTAAATAAATGTTAAAAAAACTATGTTATGACACTTCAACGGTAATGTGGAGCTTAAGGATTTTTTAATTATAAAAAATTAAATAAAGTCTAAAAAATATGAGGCTTGTCATGGTATTATAATATTATATGTAGATACTATGATAAAATTTCGAAAATATTTAAATAAAATTTATCATATAGGATGTTAAGAAACTTGAGATTCTCTTGAGAGGAATTATATTTTTGAGAAGTAATAGGCTATGGTTTAAAGTAAATTGATGGTTAAATATTTGTTTGAACTTGAAACTTTTTTTCAATCAAAATATAATATATATCATTCCATATAAAATATTTGTATTTTTCTAGATCAAATTGCTATTTTTAACTCATTAATTGTGTTTTTAGGATTTAAATTAGAATATGTGAAATTTGAACTGCAAGTACCTAAAATAATGCACTAAAATTTATAGAAAAATCATATTAACTATTTTATGTCCATTTTTATTTCTTATCAACAAAATTTAACGAATTGTTTTTAAAAAAATTATGTTATGACACTTCATCGGTAATGTCGAGCTTAAGGGTTTTTTAATTATAAAAAAATCAAATAAAGTCTGAAAATACAAGAATTGTCATGGTTTTATAATATTATACATAAATACTATTATAAAATTTTAAAAATGTTTAAGAAAAGTTTATCATATAAGATGTTAAGAAACTTGAGATTTTCTTGAGAAGAATTAGAGTTTTAAGAAGTAATAAGCTATATTTTAAAGTAAATTGATGGTTAAATATTTGTTTAAACCTGAAAATTTTTTTTAATCAAAATATAACATATCTCATTCCATATAAGTTTTTTGTATTTTTCTAGATCCATTTGCTATTTTTAACTCATTAATTGTGTTGTGATTTAAATTGGAATATGTGAAATTTGAACTGTAAGTACCTGAAATAATGCACTAAAATTTATATAAAAATCATATTCAGTGTTTTGTGTGTGTTATGTGGAGCTTAAGGATTTTTTAATTATAAAAAATCAAATAAATTCTAAAAAATACGAGACTTGTCATGGTATTATAACATTATGCGTAGATACTATGATAAAGTTTTTAAAAATTTTCAAATAAAGTTTATCATATAGGATTTCAACAAAACTTGAGATTCTTTTGAGAGGAATTATATTTTTGAGAAGTAATAGGCTATGGTTTAAAGTAAATTGATGGTTAAATATTTGTTTGAACTTGAAACTTTTTTGCAATCAAAATATAATATATATCATTCCATCTAAATTTTTTGTATTTTTCTAGATCAATTTTCTATTTTTAACTCATTAATTATGTTTCTAGGATTTAAATTGAAATATGTGAAATTTGAACTGCAAGTACCTAAAATAATGCACTAAAATTTATAGAAAAATCATATTCACTATTTTGTGTCCATTTATATTTATTATACACTAAATTTAAAGAAATTTTAAAAAAATTGTTACGATAATATGGAGCTTAAGGGTTTTTTAATTATAAAAAATAAAATAAAGTCTGAAAAATACGAGACTTGTCATAGTGTTATAATATTATACATATATACTATGATAAAATTTTGAAAATGTTTAAAGAAAATTTATCACATAAGATGTTAAGAAACATGAGATTCTTTTGAGATGAATTAGAGTTAAACCGAGTAAACATCCGAATACATATTCGTATTCGAAATATCTGTTTTGTATTCGTATTCAAAAACATATGAATTTGTATTCGTATTCGAAATAAAATGTGGTAAATAGTGCTATTCAGATTCGTTTCCATCCGTATCCAATCTGAATCCATCCATAGATGACATGTTGATCTATATATTGAATACACATATAGTTTAATTAATTCGACCATATCTTCGGTATTATATTTGGATATTTTCACGGTACTTCAAAATTCTATTAACTGTTCAACCAGTACGATCAAACAATTCAGATTTAAAATGGGCAACCTATTACACTCTAGAGTTAATAAGTCATATAACATTTGCTTCCTTCTATAAGCGCAGGGCCACATGAATGCAAAATAAATACTTTACATGCAACCGATGCTAGGCCCAAAACAATTCAACCAGTATGATCAAACCATTCAGATTTAAAATTGGTAACCTATATATATACCCTCTAGAGATAATAAGTCATATAACATTTGCTTCCTTCCATAAGCTAGCGCAAGACCACATGCATGCAAAATATTACTTTCCCTAATTAAGAAATATACTTGATAAATCATTCACGTAAATTTTTGACTCTTTTTCTATTACAACGCAAAGTGGCATAATTTTTTGAAAAAACAGAACACTTTGAAAATTCAAAAAATTATTTCATAAATATTTAAAAATTTGTATAAAATTTGAAAATTCATGTGTGTCATGTAATTTTGTCATGCACATGCTTATCTACTTCTTTAATTGAATTGTGTGATTTTTTATGATGTGCACAACTATTCTAAATTGAAACGCGGCTTCATGCCACAGATTGGGAGAGCAATGAGATTTGGTGACCGACTACAGCCGGTTAATTAGGACTTTTTAATTTTAATTATTTATTTTAAATGCTTTTAATCAATGGACATGAGTTGCACCAACTATTACCTCGCCTAAGGAAGTAACATGGGCACCATAACTGACCCCTTATATTTTCATATGTAGTATCTTATAAATAAAACTATAACTACTATAGAACACACGGTTTGTATCAATTGAAAACTCCCATTTAGTCTCAGTTTTTAAACTGGTATTATCCATCTGGAACAAAAGAAGTGGCCGGCATATTAGTATTGGTTATTCAACCACTACTAATACACTTCGATCTTTAGGCTACTTGGAGACTCCAACATCTACTGATACTCATACCTTTAGAACTGGTCGGGCATTTTAGTCGGTACTAAAAGTCATGCATTTAGTACTGACTGGGCATCTAAACCAATACTAAACAATCATTTATTAAAATTTTCATTGAAATTGCGTACTTAGATATTTCATACAGTTTTTCATATATTTTTTCGTTGAGTTTGATAGTTCTTATTTATTACAAAGTGTAATAATATTTATATATACAATATTGTCATTGAGAATATATTATGAATTCTTTTCATACATATAGTTCTAACCCCCAAACCGTAAAAAACTATTCATCATCCTCCTTGACATCGCAGTCGCTGTTATCAGCATTGTCGCTATTTCTACCATCATCCTCCTTTTCCTATTCTCCTCCTCCTATTCTTTCTCCTCTACTTTCTCCTCCACTTCCCCCAACGACATCTCAGTGACAACCACATCAATAGCATTACAAATATTAGTATATGTACTAACGTTCGTATCATCATCTTCTACCTTTGCACTAACCACTTCTGAATCATCATCATTCATAACAATGTGCACAATATATGAATCATTGGATGTTGGTGACACCATCAATCAAACTCACTACCAAAAAATAGTCTTTAGTGACAGAGCTTTACTGACGAATAAATTATACACGTCACTAATACACTTTTAGTGATAGGTCATTTTGGACATATCAGTGATGTTGTCTTATTAGTGATGATTCATAATTATGCCCATCACTAAAGAGGGGCCCACCTATTAGTGACGGATTTAATTACCAACCGTCACTAATAAGCGTGAAAGACGACAACTATCGCCTATCACTAATGATCTAGTAATGGGTATAAACTATCATCTATCACTGATGATGTTTATAAATCAGCGGACATCAACAAAATACTTTCATATCACGCATAACCCTAAACCCTAGTGACCATTCCTTCTCATCCGCCATCGTTCCACCGTTGCGCTCCACGCCTTCCACCATTGTGACCTTCTTTCCTAGTCTTTGTTCCATCACAACCTCCTTCTCCAGTCTCCTTTTTAATCGTCGACCCTCCTCACCACTATCCCAAGGTCCTCCTCTTCCGACATGGTTAGGGTTTGTGAGTTTGTGAATATTTTTGCTTTGTGAATATATATGTTGCTTTGTGATTGAATATTTTGCTTTATAAATATGTTGCTTTGTGAATATATTTCTTAGTGAATATGTTGCTTTGTGAATATATATGTTGTTTTGTGAATATGTTTCTTAGTGAATATGTTTCTTTGTGAATATATATATATATTGTTTTGTGATTTAGAAACATAACAAATCTCCCAAGTAATCAATAAGGCACTCCCACCGAATAGCGTGCTACCACTAGTAGGTGGATCCCCCTATGGTACCAACTTATGTACCTGACAGACAGCTGCTTCATAAATATAAATCATCTAGTCAATGACATGCATCACTAGATTAATTTATGCATTGTACATTGCATATTCTATTTGTATGCTAATAAAACTAACAAACTGATGTGATATTATCTTACTATTATAGTTTCTATCAAAAAAATTGTGATATCAATAACAATCACGCTGGTGTCACCCTTAAGATATTAACAAGATATGGGTGTACCACAAAGATTGAGCTTGCGAGCTGTGAAGGCAAGATATGCCTCCACAAAGGGTGGTCCGAATTTAGAAAAGGAGTCGGTCTAACACAAGGAGACTATGTTATAATAACAATAGAACATGCACCATTGACTATTATTGCTAAATTTTACACTAACTTTGATGATGAGAAGGCCCCAACGACCATAAAAGTGGAGGACAATGATAGTGGTATCTATAGAAAATTATTCGGGTACTAGACATACATATTTTGTTTATGTATTTAAATTGGGTTTTTCTAATGTTAGGGGAGGGTCCTAGCAATATTACAGAGAAGAAGGGGAAGCGGATAGATAGAGATGTTGAAACCAACCAAATGGACCAATTGAAGAACATCTGTTATTTTGACAATACAACAGATGTAACTCCAACAAGAAAGACTCACATGCAAGACATCTCTAAGACTCTGTTATATATTTCTACACAATAAATAACTTGATCATCAATAAGAAGTCGGTTGTAAACTATTTACACATGTTGGTGGTTAATTAGATCATCTATGCACTTGGTCTTGTCTAACTAGTTTTGTTTAAATTTTATTGTTATAGAACTTTTTAAGGTAGTACTGCAAGAAGTACATCACACCTCACTTGTACTAGTAGATCACCAATATTTAAGTAGCATCAGTAGGGTCTAAGACAATCCCAATTACAGTGCACAGATCCATGGATAGGTGGTGCTACCTAACTACTGGTTTTAGACAATTTCTTCTAGATAATGCATTAGAAGTTTGCATAGTATGTGTCTTCTATTTCAACATCAACAATGGTGCAATTGAGGCTATCATGTATGTGGTGTAAACCTAGGGTATGATATTTTCCTATCCATCTTTTTTGCACTAATAACCATTGTGCACATTGTACTGATTCTTTTTTCTTCAGGGCAGAGTATGTGACTGTTGGGGGAATAAGTTTTCCCTTAAACAGGGGCCAAATGACGTGACAGATGATATTACGACTTGTCACTAAAAACCATAGTAGGTGAGTCGTAGGCCCTCTTTAGTGATGAGTGAATATGGTCTCCCGTCACTAAAGGGTGACCTTTTTGTGATGGATAAACACCCATCACTAATGTTGTACCCATCACTAATGTCAAGGTTTTCTATAGTAGTGACTGTTGGGGGAATAAGTTTTCCCTTAAACAGGGGCCAAATGACGTCAGCCTCCATTGGCCTTTGGCCCAGAGCCCGACACTGTCGAAGCAGGTTCCGGCCTGCTGGAGTTATTTCCAGGCATCATAGTTCAAGCCTCCGGACTCCTTTCGGAGCCCTTCGAATTGAAGCCTTTGGACTCCTTCCGAAGCCTTCCAGATCGAAGCCCTCAGGCCCCCTTTGAAGTCTGCCAGAAACCAAGTCTTCAAGCTATCTCCGGAGTTAACCTTCGAGCTCCTTTCGGAGCTCCTCAGAGCCGGTCTCCGGACCCTCTTCAGCCAATTCAAAGTTGTCTCCGAGAACCCAGTTCGGAGTTCAGTTCGGAGTATACCTCGAAGCCCACTTTGGAGTGTCCTTCGAAGCCTTCTTCACAGCCTCCGCCCGAAGAGCTCCGGCCACTACTCCGAACCCAGAAAATATCTATACTTCGCTACAGTGTAGAAGTCATACCAGGGGCCCCACTGCCCCAAGTATGTCATTTAGCTGGTCAAGAAGTGACGTTTATCTGACACGTCTGTAAAGCTGTAAAGCACTTTGTATAGTAGGCTAGCTTTTTTCCCTTTTTGCCCCTATAAAGCCTATGACTTATAGAGGGCATTTAGGTCTTTTCCTTTGGCCTGCGTGCCTATAAAAGCAGGGCCAAGCTCTTGTAATAGTTCAAATGCTCCAGGGCCAAGAGTTCCTCCAGGACCATGAGAGCCCCTGGATCCATTAGATTCCACCAAGGCATACTGTGCCAAATCCACCACAAACTGGATGTAGGACTATTATCCCCTTGGGGAGGTCCGAACCAGTATAAATCTTTTTTCCTTCTGAGAGAACCCTTCGAGGTTCATTCTACACACCATATACACACACAAAACCTGTGATGTAGCTAACACAATTGCTACAATAGTGACCTTCATATAAAAGAGTACTGGTAAATAATTATTGCTTCAAGAAATGAAATGAACACCAAAAAGGTGCATAACATGTGAGAATGGTGGAGAAAGGGAGAACGACGAAGAGAGGGAAACTATTTGTAGGAAGTATGGAAACAGCAAGCAAATACGCTAGACAACCCTCTTAATATAGCCATACCTTTAATACTGGTTGAAGTTATAAGCCAATACTAAATGCTAAATGAATACTTGGGCACAATTACAAATAAATGATGATGTATGAGAAATTTTTATTGCAGAGTCGTACATTTAGTACTAGTTGAACTTATCAACCGATACTAAAGATAGACGAACAACTAGGCACACTTACTGAAACAACACATGAGAAACTTTAAGTATAGAGTCATACCTTCAATATTGATTGAAGTTATCAACTTGTACTAAAGTGTAGACGAATAGTCAGGCGCAATTATTGAAATGATGCGCAAAAAAATTTTAGTATAGTGTCATACTTTTAGTACCAAGTGAAGTTATCAATCGATACTACAGTGTAGAGGAACAGTCAGATGCAGTTGCTCAAACGATACATGAAAATTTTTTAGTATATAGTCATACCTTTAGTACCGATTGAAGTTATAAACCAATACTAAAGGAACTAAAAACATCTAAAATCATTGTTTCGACCTTCAACCTTTACAACTGAATAAATACTAGATTTCATTGATACATTGAGTTCTGCATCTTACCCTTACTTATTATGAAAATTGTAGATATACCTACACATAGACACAAGCCTGCCAACTATGGGGGATATTTATGGATGTACATGGGTACAGGATGTACATGAGTACATCCATAATTTGTATTATTTAGTACTTGAACCCCTCATCATGACCTCTTGAACACATGCTTATTATAAATATTGTAGATATAAACATGCACATGTTAATGGATGTGCATATTCATATCCACATCTTCATAATTTACAGAGATAATTATACATTACTTGCACTCCTTGCCATGATTATGATATATTGAATCCATCTTATGTTGGCTTATTATGAAGACTTTGAGATATTACCATAGACATCCATCTTGAGACTTTCAACATATGGTTATCAATGTTTTCAAGTCGTCGTCTAATCGACGATTACTTGTCAAGTCGGTACCCATACTATGAGTTGTATGTTTGACGCGACTATCTTTCTACTCGATCGACGGGATCGACTAATTGTCATTTAGTCGTGATTAATCGTGTTTTTCTTGGCGTCCTTGTCGTGCAGCTATGTGTTGCTATAGTAGCCCAGTACATGGGCCTTTTAGAGCTGGCCCATTACAACAACCCATGTTTTATTATGTATTTCAACCCCCATGTAATGTGTAATCCTAGCTGGCTTTATTCTTGCTCGTGCGCTGGGCTGCTGGATTGCTGGCCGGCGGCTGTTACAGTACTACTACATCACCTCCTCCTCTTTTGACTCCTCCAAAGATGAGCATTCCCTCAGTCCCTCAAGTATGCTCTCAAGTATTGCACTCTTGCCTACACCTTTCCCATGCTAGCATCCTTGCACTAGAGCAGTATTGTGGCACCAGCTACTACACCATCAACAACCATGCCAACGTTGTTTGCATTGCTAGTGACATTTCATGTTCTGGTAGTTGCTAGTCCCTTAAGTATGTTCTGCACCTTAGATGTTTGTCTACTACTTGAGTACTTGGCTACTTGCTACTGCTAGTTACTTGTTTATTCATATGTTTTGGTAGGTACTGTTGGCGTAAGAGGTAATACGGTAGAAGTCAAAGTGGAACAACAAAATGCATGTACAAATGCTGCTGCAGTTGATGTCCCTGCAGCTCCACCTGATTTTGATGCTTCATCTCTTGTTGCTGCTACCCTAGAAAAGCTGCCACCAAATGTTAGATCTTTAGCCGAGGATCAAAAGAGGAAGGCCCATTCAAAAGACCCAGGTTGGAAATATAGTTTCTGGCCAGATATAGGGAAGAAGGACTAGATAGAATGTATATTATGTCATGAGAGAAACCATGGTGGAATTAAGAGATTCAAACAACACCTTGATGGTGGTTATGGTGATGTGGTGAAGTGTGGAAAAGCACATGCAATAATCAGGAGTGAAATGCAAAACTACTTGGTCAAAAATTCAAGAAAACATCATATTCCCATGGAAGAAGAGAGAGATGAACTAGTTGAAGGAGGTGATGTTGCTTCTTTAGAAGCCAATAACACAGTAGTTCATCCAAGTTCTGGGAAGGTTTCAAAAAGAAAGGCTCAATCATTGATGGCTTCTTTTGTGGTTAAAGGGCACCCACAAAATCACACTAAGATAGTGGCTTCCATGCTTTGCAAGACACCTGAAGAAGTTATTTCTGAGCGGCATAGTTCCAAGACTACTCAACCTACTATTGTGCACTGCACAAAAAAGAGTAAAGAAGCCAAACAGATAGTTGATGATCATGTTGCTGATTTCTTCTATGAGAATGGCATACCATTAAATGCCATTAATTCAAGAAGCTAGGAGATCATGCTTGAGTCCGTAGGACAATATGGTCCTAGATACCGCTCACCTTCTTACCATGAGATAAGAAATCCATTGCTTGATAAGGCATTGACAAAGACAATGGAATTGAGAGAAAAACATGAGAAGTCTTGGCAATAATATGGTTGCACACTCATGTCTGATGGATGGACTAACACAAGTCATCGACATTTGATCAACTTTCTTGTGATTAGTCCAGCTGGTACTTTCTTTCTAGGCTCAGTGGATGCTTCAAGTCATATAGCTGATGCAACCATGATAGCAGAGTTGTTGGAGGAACAAATCAATAAGTTTGGAAAGGAATATGTGGTACAAGTCATCACAGATAATGGATCTAACTTCAAGGCGGCAGGAAGGATTTTAATAGAGAAGATCCTAACTTTGTTTTGGACCCTTTGTGCTGCCCACTGCTTGGATTTGATGCTGAAAGACATTGGGAAGATTTATCTACAAGCATGGTAGGATTCTTAATGCAATGAGAGCTAAGATAGGTGGGGATCTTGTAAGGCCTGCTGTAACTCGCTTTGCAACATCATTCCTCACCTTGGCAAGTATGTACAAGCACAAACAAGCTCTAAGAAGTCTCTTTGTTAGTGAAGAGTGGCATGAGAACAGATTGTCTACACAAGTTGAAGGAAAAGGAGTTGAAAAGTTTATGCTTTCAATGGATTTTTGGACAGATATGGAAAATTGTTTGAGAGCTTCCCAACCACTTCTAATTGCTCTCAGGTTGGCTGATGGTGATGAGAGGCCAGCAATTGCTGAGATTAGTGCAGCCATGGATACAGCAAGATAAGTAAGCAAGCAGATGAGTATGACAGGTCAAAAGGTGATTCCTTCTCAAAGCCAATAGTAATAAAAGATCGAGAGAGAGAGAAAAAGTCATAGTAAGTAATTGAGCATGTAAGCATGTTACCTTTACTAACTTCTTTTCTTTGTTCTCTATGTGATGATAATTATGTTTTGTAGTTCTTTGGTGGATCAGAGTGCTTATGGTGGTCTTCCATTTGAACTCCAATGTTTAGCAAAAAGAGTAATTAGTCTTTGTTGCTCAGCATTAGGATGTGAGCGTAATTGGAGCACATTTTCTCATGTAAGTAACTCAATCTTTAGTTTGAGCATCCATTTTGCTTGCAGTCTGTTTGAAATGTCAATTTACTATTTTTTCCTTTGTAGATCCATACAAAAAAGAGGAACTGATTAGAGCACAAGAGGTTGAACAAGTTAGTGTTCGTTAGCTACAACTGGAAGATGGCAAACAAATTTCAGAAGTTGCGTGAACTTGGTTCAAAGGAAATACACATAACCCGTTGGTCCTAGAAGAATTTCAATGGGAGAATAAGTGGGTAGACATCAATTGTGACCCGGTTCATCAAGGTCATGCAAGTGCTGCCCCAACCACTGATAATATAACTTGGGCAGAAGTTGATCGAGCTATGGGTGTATCACAGAGTCTGAGATGAGGTCGCAATGTTCATAGGGCAGCTCGTGGTGATGTAATCACTTACTCAAAACGGAATAAGAGGTTAAGGGTTGCAATAGGAGATGAAGATAATAATGAACATGATAATGATGGTGGAAATGACTCCTGTTTTTTGGCTGAAGCTGAACTCCGACATGAAGATGATGAAATGAATGACCTTGAGGCGGAGGAGGAGGAGAAATATGAAGCTACAACTACCTCTGGAAATTCCGTTCAGGGAGGGGGTTCAAGGGAATTTCAGTTGGATGATGCACTGGATGTCTGAAATGTTGAAATTTGAATGCTATATTGCTGATGTTTCAGAACTTGTTTATTTCAAATTGTGAACTGTAATGGCAGCACACATGAGTTATGACATATTTATCTTTAAGTATGATTTAACTTGCTTTGTTTTTTGTTTGGCAGAATGCATATTGTTGCTTCCCAACAGCAAACAAGCTCAACAGGATATCAAAAAACCATCAACAAAACAAGTAAGTTACTATTCTTCTAAAATTATTTGTGTAATTGTGCTCCATTCATTCCTGGCTCAACATTGTTTTTGAAATTTCAAAAAATATACATAAACAGTACATTATACAATTATACACTATATATAGCCTAGTGAGTACTCTACTCATTATAGACTATAGAAACCTACACCGAGTAGCATCGACTAGCGACTAGCCATCGACTAGTTGTGATTAATCGATGATTAGTCATCCAAATCGATTACTCGGTGACCAGCAATTCGACCCGACTTGTCGCCATGAAAACATTGATGGTTATATCCCACAAGTTACTTACTCTATTAGTAGTCTAGATAATTTACATGTGAAGAGTGTAGGGGGATGTAGCTAATTTTGTTGAGACGGTGGCTTCTTTTATAGCCCGTCCTTTAGTACCGATTAAGACTAGCTATTAACTAATACTAAATATGGCATACAAACATTTGGATATAGATACTAAAAGACTTTGAGTCCGAACATACAAGTATTAGTGTCAAATGAGAATACCACCTGTTACTAGATACGTTGTACCGTTCGGTATCCCCATCTAGTACTAAGAGTTCGCTCTCTAGTAGCGGGCTAGGACACCGCCCGATACTAGATACATTAGTATCAGGTGATGCATCTAGTACCAAATAAAAGATTTACTACCGGTTATAACTATCAACAAATTTGTGTCTTACCGGCCACTTTTGGTACCGACTCGAATTGGAATAGATACTTAAAAAAGGCGAATAAAAATCAACTTTTCTAATAGTGTATACGACAAGCATATCTACTCCGATTCTAAATATATTTTTTAGTTTTTTCATTGTACAATCACCACCCAGTAAGTCCATCAGCATCCACAGCTTGCTTGGTTCATCATTGTTGAGATCTAATATAATCTCATCCATCAAACTATCATGCAGTTTCCTCTCAATTGTTGATGTTCACTATGTTTTCAGATCAGTTGCAATATTACTTTCAACAACCACTACTTAAAACCTTGAAATTATTTTGGGTGTATGCAGCTGTCCAGATAGGTCTAAATTTTTTTGACCTTTTAGGGCTTCTTTAAACCCGAGAATTTTAGATAATTTTATAGAAATGAATTGAAATCAATACCTCTAAAAATCATCAAAAATTTCCTCGAAATCAAAGAGCCACTACCGGAAAACGATTGTTTGCCGAGTGCAACAATCTTTGCCGAGTGCATTCCATCGGGCACTCGGCAACCTATTGCCGAGTGCATTCCATCGGACACTTGCACTCGGCAAAGATTGTTGCACTCGGCAAAGGCATAGTTTGCACCCAGCCAGTCATCCATTTGACGGTCACTACCTAAACCTATAATTAAGCCATAATTGTCGTTAATTTAGATTGCCCTGCCCCTCCGCCCTGATGAGCTGATGACAAAGTGATCCGTCAACAATACATGAGTTGCTTTCTCGGCAGTACTACAGTAAATTAAATTAAAGTCCCCCTTAATTAATTAATCCGGTATTGAAATCAAAGAAAAATAAGTTTCTTCATTCGCCCTTTGTAGGATCCAATAAATAAACAAACAACATCATATATATGTATGTGCATCTAGCTAGCTGCATGCACACCTGCTATAATATATATCCTCAAAGTATTTTTAACATCTAAAAAAAACACCTGCGATATTGAAAAAAAACTTAACCTACAATTTTGAAGGATATTTTGCTAACGTGACGAAACGGTGAGCGGTTTTGCTGACGTGGCAACTGATGTGGCACTAGTGACGTGGCAGATCAATGAAAAAATAAAAAATATTTAAAAATTGATTTATATTTTTTTAATAATTCTGTTTTATTTTCTAAAAATCCAAAATAGTGCAAAAATATTTAAAAATTCATAACTAATTCATTTTAACTCTAAATTTGACTATTCAAATTGCACAATTTTTTAGAAAATGTGATCTATATAATAAAAATAATTTCACACGCAGAATAAATAATCTTATATATTATTTATAATTAATTGCTTTGATGTGGATTTTTCGAAGTCACCGATGAGTCCATTTTCATCAAGAAAACTTCTGTTTTTATTCATGTGTAGCAAGTCAAGTCATCTAGGTCTATTCTTTGACAGGGACAATAATAAACATTTATTTTAGAATGTCACTCGAAAGGAGCAATAAAAAACTATGGCACAAGTTTTTACCAAACTGAAGAAAGATAATTAACCAATGAGACACACTTACATGTACAATATAAGGTTCACGATCTTAGAATAATGCAAGAGAAGAAAGAATATTCGTACGGAAAAATTGAAATTTAAAAAAGATGATTTCTGAATTCGAACAATTTTTCAAACATGTAAGTATATCTCATTGATTAATTAATTTTTTTAGTTTGGTAAAAACTTGTACTATAGTTTTTTATTGCCCCTTCTCGATGACATTCTGAAATAAATATTTATTATTGCCCTTATCAAAGAATAGACTTAGATGACTTAACTTTCTACATATGAATAAAAACAGGAGTTTCCTTCATTAAATGGGCTCCTTAGGGACTTCGAAAACTACACGTTAAATCAATTAATTAAAAATAGTATATAAGATCACTCATATTGCGTGTGAAATTATTTTTATTATGTAGATCTTATTTTCTAAAAAATTATGCAATTTGAATAGTCAAATTTAAAGTTAAAATAAATTAGTTATGAATTTTTAAAGATTTCAACACTATTTTGGAATTTTAGAAAATAAAATATAATTATTAAAAAAATAGAAGTCAATTTTTAAATATTTTTATTTGTTAAGGGGTTATTCAGGCTTTAGACAAATTTGGAGGGTGTAATTTAGACTTTTTCATTGATCTGACACATCACCTGCGCCACATCGACTGCCACATCAGCAAAACCGCACACTGTTTCGTCACGTCAGCAAAACTACCCTTTAAAATTATAGGTTAAGTTATTTTTTAATATCACAGGTATTTTCCGTATGGTAAAATTTTTTAGGCGTTATTCAAACTTGAGCGATACTTTAAGGTATAATTCAGAATTTTTCCTTTGTTTTTCACAGCTTTACTTTTAGCTGTCAATTAGCTAGCTAGCTGCATGCATGCATGATGCATCTACAGCTACATGTATATCCGTTCCGAACCAAGCAGCAGGAGATAGATGAGAACGATGTGTTGGAGCTCTCTTTCTATCGTCCCATGTGAACAAAGTGGCGTTACAGGTGACATCTACAACGACGCGCATCACGACTGGAGCTCAAACTTAACTGAGCCTGCCTGCATGCATGCACTGCGGATTAATTTGGGACAGGTTTCTACCTAGCCCAAGCAACAACAGTTTCGGGCCTGGTTGGGCCACCCCGAATCACCTTAGGTCAACTACAATATATAAAAGATTAATATTTCCGGTGCCATTACAATTTTTATGATTTATTAATATATTATTGGTGTGTAACCGACAGATGAGAAACACCATAGTCATTGATAGTAATATATAGAAAATTCTTAAAAAATATGATGACATGTAAATAATTTTCCTAGGCAGAATATACAGTAGGGAATAACAATATAGATAGCTATTCATGGATTCATGGAATATGCTAGCCTTGTATGCATGCCTTTTATTCCACTGACAGAGCTGAAACTTCAATTTTTTTAAGTAGATAATCTAGTAACTTGAAGAATTTTTTGGAGTTAGCAATTCTTAGCTCCAACTTGAAGCTAGAGTTGGAGGCATAGGTCTATGATTTGTAGGAGCATCACAAGCACTTGATGGAAGGTGACCAACGTTAGAAAGTGAAAAATTAAAGAGTAGAGTTTGTTTGGGATATAATTCAGATTTTTTAAAATAATACATTTTTATTCAAAATTTCAAATTTGGTACGAGGATTTCAGAATTTACAAAAATGGTTTTGCGTCGATATTTATATTTGGTATACCGATTTAGGTTGATTAGTCTAGATCAAGTGATGACCACCCTTTATCGGTGCTCAATCAACCGATCGGCCTAGATCGGCATACCATCTGCCAATCTAAAACTGATCATCTTAGATCGGTACACCAAATACTGACAGAAGACCATTTTTGCAAATTCTGGAATCCACATACCAAATTTGAAATTTTGAATACAAAATGTATTATTTAAAAACATATAATTGAGGTACCCATAATGGGCTTTGGTGGAGCATATTCGGTTGTAATGTCTTAAAATTAGCAACCGAGTAGGGATATGATTCACTTACTTATAACCCGGCGGCACTATATAAGAGCATCTCCAAAAGAGTTTTTAAAAGGCTTTTTTCTCTATAATTTAAGGATTATATGTAAATATATAGCTCCATAGATACTCTATTATCTCTTCCCGATATACAGTATAGAGATTTTTTTGGAGGAAACCATACATATATATAATAACATCTACAATTACAATCTCCAAAAATGATATAGGGGCTTGATTTTTAGAATATTTCTTGGAGATGCTCAAAGGCGGACGAGGATACCCCCTAAGATGATCACAATTCTTGATAGTAGAATATATTTGACACAAGGCATAGGATATTCGTCACATTAACAGTCCGAACATGTCTAAACCTCGAGTCTATACTTCTATACCGATCATCAAGTCTCGAATCCAGTGTTATTTCCTATATAAATCAGTAAATCACCAGTAAAGACTCTTGTTGGACTATTGAGCAAAACCCCGACAATTTTGCATATAGCCATGTTTTCTTCTCGACTCTTGAGGGACTTAATTGTGGTTTTATTTTTCTCCATAGCCTACTTTGCACGGCTCCAAAACTCAAAGAGTAATAAAAGTGGCAAAAGGGAAAGGATCCCTTCAATGGTCATCACCAAAATGATCATCCAACTCTACCCCGTCGTAATTGGTTATCCATTGCACCCTCCCTCTGCCTCTCTCTAGCTAGTGTGGCCACACACGCATCGCTTCCTCGAATATTTCTAAAAAGATTGATTTGGCTGATGCGTGATGAGACCACTGATAATTAAGGAAAATATCCCATGCAATCTTTTATTTAATGCAATCGTTTATTTAGTGTAATCGTGCAATCAAACCATCCAGAGCATCTAATCTAGATTCAACGGTTACATATAAAAGGAGTTAAAAGTAAAAAAGTACTAGGTTTTAGGTGGATGCACCAAATCGCTTGATTACACGATTACACCAATATAAGTGATATTTCCTCGGTAATTAAAACAGTGAGATCTAGAGAGATCACTGAATAAACTAATTGAACAAGCTGAATTTGATAAGCATGGACAGTATGGTCACCTCACAAAGAAACCTCAGAAATGTGAAAAATAATCAGAAATCTCTGCATCCTCCTCCATCTCACAACCACAACTCCAATCAAATGACAGGGCACAACCAACGAACTGAAATGAAAATCGATCATAACAGCAAGACATCCATTCATTCAAACAAAGAGGGAGAGATCGAGGAGAGGGGGGGAAAAAGGATGATACCCCTTTCGAGTTCAACGACAGCCAAGAATCAGACTTGCCTACCACTACTAGCAAACCCATCAACTGATCATCTTGCTCCTCCTCTTGAGCCTACCTAGCTCCATCTCCAACGAACTCCTCCCTTCAACAGAAAACTCCAGCACGCCTCTGTCGTCGTCGGCGGCGGCGACCGCTGCACCACGCTGCCATTGCCGGAGAAACCGCGAACTGTCACAGCTAGAGAGGATTGAGAGATTGTGGGCGGGGGGCCAAGAGGCATTATGGAGAGACGAGAGAGAGAAAAGACGGAGGCAGCTCGAAGCGTCCTCCCTACTTGACGAGTGAAGTGCACTTGCCACTTCGCATTGGCAGAAAAGCAATCGACGAGGAGGGAATAAGGGCAGCGAATGAGGTGTACACATTAGGTATGGGATTAAACTAATGGCAATGATTAGGCCGTGGAGAAGAGAAAAGCTCTGTTTGAATCTACTGTTTTGCATTGGACTTACGCACATGAACTAATACAAAAATATTAGTTGTTTATATCTATTAGATTAGATGAGTAACAACTTATATAAACTCTAAAACAACTTATATTTAAAAAATAATTAAAAAGTATATAACGACTTGTAAAGAGATCGGAGGGAGTACATCTACATGAGTATCACGTACCATCCACCGACGAAATGAAAAAAGTCACCAATGGCGCAGTTGTTTATGCTTCATTCACAAGTCAAAATATTTTACCAAAGGATTTTGTTTTTCAGCTCGAGTTGGATGGTGGATTCTTTAATATTAGTAATACCTAAGTTGTTGCACTCTTAAGTCCTAGTACATTGATGAGTATTTATAACGAAAGAGCATAACTTAAAAATAAAACAATTCAATTCTTATCGTATCAGACTAATCTTTTAAGTCGAGTCTTTTGGGTTAAAAGTTGATTTAAAACCTAACAGAAAGCCAAACAGATCTTAGCTTTCTGAAAGCTAGCTTACAGAAAGCCAGCAATCCAGGATCAAAAGCTAAAAGCCAGCTTTTGGAAAGCAAAAGCTCAAACAAACAGGGCCTAAGTTAGGTCTGATCTATGAGTAAGCAGACGCTTGCTAGCATCACACCGCACCCAGCACCCTAGTAAGTAGCTAATTAATTAAGCAGACCGTTCACCAACAGTAGGTAGCGTACGGGCATGATTATTATTGCCAAGGAAGCAGTTGCGTCATTTAATGAAATCTTGTGGAGGAACAGCAAGTCTACTAGTCTTTGTCGGTGCGAGTTTCAGATTTCGCAACACTTGGACTTGGCTACAGAAAACAGCATTCTACGTTCGTTCCAGATCTTCACAAGAAATTTGAAAAAAATATATATATAAATTTATATATGTCACTAAAAAGTTCATGAGTTTGAGTTCTCATATACGTAGCTAAAAACTTACTGTTTCCATATACATTATCGCTTCAATTTTCTATGTTCATATGCTAAAACTGTCCTCAACTTACAGAGCTAG
Organism: Zizania palustris; assembly: GCA_019279435.1. Lineage (NCBI taxonomy): Eukaryota > Viridiplantae > Streptophyta > Magnoliopsida > Poales > Poaceae > Zizania > Zizania palustris. Next base: position 11,840,943 of record JAAALK010000080.1, read on the forward strand.
ATAGCTAGCTTTTCTTCTAATCAATCTCAGTTACACAAGATTGAATGAGTGATTGGTATGCATATACCGGCTAGAGCAAGTGATAACTGATTACGAAACTTAAATCATTCTTCATTTTTAGTGTGCGGACGACAGTTTTGACATTTAAAAAAACTAATGTTGAAACTAAGCAATGATATATATGGACACAAAATATTTAAGTAATGGTATATATGAAAAACAGTAAGTTTTTAATGACGACGAACCAAACTTAACATAAAAAATAAAGAATGAAATCATACGTACGTTAAGTTGGAACAGATCTGGAATGCTCGTGGAAGTCTCCAATGGAAGCAACCTCCAAGAATCCCGAAGGAAACAATTAAATTCTTGCATATATCAGGTAAATTAAAATGGGCAGGGCCGCAGGGGTGTGTGTGTCCATTGGATTAATGGAGGGGTTATAGAGGGGTTTTCTGAGAACTAAACTATTTGTACGAAATCCTACAAAAGTCCACGTTACAAAGGAGTCCAAAGTATTTGTTTAGGAAAAAAACAAGGACTAACAAAGCAAATTCGTAAGCGAAAGAATGAATTTGGCATGAATTATTGTGAAGGCATTCGTTACTTTGTAGAACAACGTTGTGATTCTAAAGGAAGACATATATAATCCGTTCTTATCTACCATGCTAATCTTTTTGTTGAAATAAACGGTATGAGAATCTAGGCGTTCACATGTGTTCACCAGAGCACTTAAAAACCAGTATTTAGGCGGTTTTTAGATCAATTCACGTTTAAATACTATTTTGAATTATTAAATATAGACTATTTACAAAACACATTCATAATCGATGGATTATTCGCGAAACGTGACGCTACAGTAAACATTTACTAATCATGGATTAATTAGATTTAATAAATTTGTCTCGTGAATTATCCTCCGAGTCTACAATTATTTTTATAATTAGTTTCTATTTAGCCCTTCAGATTGATATTCAAACATCCGGTATGGCATGAGCTAAAATTTAGGCCCTGTTTGGGAGAGCTTCTGGCTGGCTAGATACTTCTAGTATCTAGAAGCTTCCCCAAACAGCATCTCGGGTAGTCCAGATTTTCAAAATCTGCAGAAGCAGTTAGTCTCTCTAAGCCTAGTAGCTGAAAAGCTGGCTAACCCCAGCTTCTCCAGATTCTGCAGATTTTTATTTACCTACTATGTCACTGAATAAAACTCACCCACCCAACAGCTAGCTACTCCAACCAGCCAACTAGATACTCGGACTAGCTGATTCTGAGAATCTGCAGCTCTCCCAAACAGGGCCTTAGTCTCCACATCCAAACACCCCTTTTGTATCTCCTATTAAATTATATATATATATATATATATAAATGTTATCCTACACTACAGGTGTAAAATAACTATTCTACCGAGAAATCTACTATTGAGAAAAAAATAGTACTCAATTGTTATTCTACTGAGAAAATCTACTATTGAAAGTAGTCGGTGTAGAATAGTTATTCTACACACGTGGTGTAAAATAGCGCTCCCGTATATATATATATATATATATATATATATATATATATATATATATATATATATATATATATATATATATATATATACACAAATGCTATTCTACACCACGGGTGTAGAATGCTATTCTACACCGACGTGGAATGGAGGGGTTGGAATTGAGTGGGAGGTGGGCATGATTGGGATGATCGGTGTAGAATAACATTCTACACCCATAGTGTAGAATAGCGTTCCCGTATATATATATATATATATATATATATATATATATATATACACCCTCACTGAACTTAACATTTGCATGTTCTAACCAGAAATCAATGCACAAAGTACTAGATAGAATATAAAAGATTAAGCGATGTACTCTACTCGACTTTTTGCAGGATCTGCTCTTGCTATAAGTCTTTTTGCATACTGCGTGCAGATGGAGACGGCATTGTGGAATTAGTGGTACAAACAGTCTGACTGAGCTGTTCTACCTCTCAACGTCGTCGTGAAAAAACATGCTATGAAGGGATAAGACTTATTTCCACCACATAACGTGGATGCTTGTTTCTCCTTTTTAGAAAAAAGGACAAGCCTAGCTTCTTTGTGAAGGAAAATAATTTTAGGATAAATCTTTTACATTTCTATCCGTAACAGACCTAGAACCGAAACTGACAAAATAAGAACGATGAAAACCATGATATAATCCTCAAAGTTAAGTTATAAATTCAAATTTAGATACCGCTTTTTAGAAATATTAGAAACAGACATTCTCTAAGAAGGGAGAATATATCTGAATCTAGATTGGCTAGCCCAGAGAACGAGGTACAGGTATTAGCCAACTGACCATGAGACTCCTGGTGGTTCTAAATTTTCACAGTTACGAGCAGATGAATATAATGCAGTAACGAGCAAAGCTAACAGTTTAAAGCAGAAACCGTGCATTCAGAGAAGTTCCACGAAGTTTAGCTGATGCGTAAGGAAAAAACATATGATCAATTGGTATAACTGAGTAGATGCGATAAACCTCACCTTGCAACCGTGGTGTGAGCACAGAGGTCAGCAAAATCGTTTGCTTCACACCTGCACATGCATGATCCCAAAGCGAGTTTGCAGATGGACACGTCACGTTTAGATCACAAATCGATAGTTGGATATGAGATCACCGTTGGATTTTGGACTATGGCTCTGGCTACTTAATGCCTTTAGCCATTATGTATTGGTAATTAGTCAAGAGTGTTGATGTCTAAGTAAGTATAGATAAAATTTCATGGATTGTGACAGAAAGCTCCTAAAGCAAAAGTTCTTTAGATTGTAGGGCATACAAACTCCAGCTAACTGTTTCGAGTAGAGGGGTCAGTATCTCACACATGGTAGAGCATCTTCAAGGAACTCTCTAAATCTCACTAATTAAATCTCTATATGAAGAGATCTCTAAAAAGATTTCCTCCCTATACTAGACTTTGCATCACCATAAGTCCATAACAGAAAATTATCCTGTTAAAAATATATTACCTAGCAATAATTTAGAAGTTCCATCGATGCAAAATATAAAGGGTCAAGAGATGGGTCTTTTGGTGACTCTATTTGTTTATTTGTTTATTTTCGTCTGGTACAATTGTAATTGCATCCAGAGTTCGCACAGATAGGAAATTTGATGATGATATTGATTGTATCTCTATATGTAGATAATCATATAAATATAATACACATCAGCACTTATCAAGGGTAGGCTCTTTAACAGGTTATTAGAGGTTATTTTCAGTGAAAGTCAGTCTATTTTAATCAACATCATGGCCTCATGGGAGATTTCTTTAGAACTCCGAATTAGGTAGGTTATCATACCTTGGGTGAAGCTTCAGGAAGCTGATATTTCCAGGTCTCGGTCACAATTCTGACAGCGTCAGAAAAGTATGCTTCTGTCAAAGACAAACATCTGAGAAAAAAGGACCTGTAAACAACACAGGACGATCTTAATTATTTTCTAAACTTGACAAGGTATTTAAAGGTCTGACAGGTAAATTTTGAATATAGTAGGAAAAGAATTTGGGTTGACAATCTCCAGTACTAGTTCCTATAATTTTTCCTTTATAAGAACAAGTCGAACCCAGCCACTGTCTTAAGTATATGTCCATCTTCTGAACTTCCACTTTGCAAAAAAAGTTCCTTCACCTACTACTTTGGGGATGTCCACAAAAGTAAAAAAAATGTACTAGGATGTTATGTTCAGCAATACAACATATATTAGCAGAGTTTGATTAGCATAAGTAATCTAATTTAGAGATAAATAAAGTTAAGATAAGATTCTGTAATTAAGGATAAAGTATAGTTATTACTTATTAGCCGTAGGGTAGATTAATCAAGCAGAAGGAATAAGCTCCTGCTTCTTTATTTGCCACGTTCCCTGGACGTCGGCCAGCTGCCGCCACGGCTCCGGACGTCAACCAAAACCATGTCCTCACACCTCTCATCACTACTTCCTACGATCCAGCTCTGGTTCTGACTTTCTTAGAAAATGGAATTGGCTATCATGATATATTTATTCTAGGACAAGGACTCTGCAACAGACCCAGAAATCAGTGGGGTTGATGATCCAACATACACCCATGACAACCCAGAATAAATATAATAATATAGAGATAACTATTTTATTTATTCAAGAAGTGATATACATTGCATAATTTATTCATTCTAATGTTTTAATTTACCCAGGTGAATACAGCTATTACAGAGCACCCACTTTCAATAAGCTTCTAAGAGGCATGGTTCACTTCCAGAATAGCTGAGTTCACCATTTATGCAGATCTATCTCCGTATAAGCTGATCCTTGGATGTGCTCTCAAATATCTTGTCTGCATTCCCTACCTCAAAACCATCACGCCTATGGTGCTCCTTGACCTTCAGCAGTTACAAACAGCATTACGGTCGGTAGATTAGGATTTAGCATGACAAACTGATACTAGCTAAAGAGTAGAACGTATCGTCATTCCATGCAGGAGAGTTCAATGAAAATTACTTGCATAACATTTATGTTGATTATCTAGTGTTCAGTAACAGGAAATGATATTTCTACAGGAAATTTGTAAGATTGGATTGAAAGATGCCCCAGTAATGCTAAGCAAAATCAACGCAGTAAGAATAAAATATGCACACCTCTTCATTTCCTAGATCTTTGAACTGTGGGAGTAGGAGGCGTTCAGCAAATTCAATATAGGAACGGGGAATAGATTCAGTGATTCCATCAGCAAAAGTAAATAGCGCTGAATCAGCTACAGTTGAGCTTTGCTGGAGGAGACCATCAGGACTCACTGTTAAAAGGTAGACAAAAAGAGAAATAAGTGTGTAAAATGGCTTCTCTTCAATACGTGAAGTAACAGTTAAGAAAACAAGTTCGCTTCACAATATACCCATAAAAGTTGCTTTTAAAAATCCCATAAAAGGAATACTTGAACTAGCACTAACAGTTAATCATCCTGGATAAGGTCAACAAGCTACATCATTTCTCAACCAATGTTCCAAAGAGTGCAGTTAGGTGTAATTATCCTAATAAAATGTACTTCAATTTTTCAGTAGAATGAGCTGGTTATAAGAGGAGGTAATTCATTGAGAACACTATAATATGCATACAGTCAGGCAACCACTACTCACTGAATACAGTCAAAGTGGATTAGAGATAGGGTCCCTTAGATATAAGCAACAGACCTTTCAAAATCCCTCCTTCTGAATTTAACTTGAATCCATTGTCCTCGACAAATTTGTTGAACCTATTAATGCTTTTGATATCAGATACCAAGCGATGAGTGGCGATTGTGGCATGATTTAGTGCATATCCATTAACAAGAGTCCATGCAGCATATTCACTTTCCCTGGTACCCAAAAGACAAGAAAGGGCAAATGTTAATTGAATAAAGAAACAGAAGTACAGAGCTGCAAATAGTAGAGTCAGGGATGCCACTAAGGATAAACAAAAAGGTAACTTCATGCCCACCATTATTGCACGGAATAACTAATAGATGGATATACAATTATGCATTAAAAAACGTACACTTCAGTCAAAGACTGACATACATTAAAACAAGTACCTAGATAAAACCTGAAAATCAGAATAAATGGGCTTCTCCCATGTCAGCTCCCCTAATGTACTTGCAAGAGTTGCATGTTTATTTCCTTTACCAGAAGTCCTAATGTATTTATGTATAATGTCCTGGAAAGAAAGACAATCTCATAAATGGGTTGGAGAACAACCGATATCTTCTTATGAGCAAAGAAGGTAGAAATAAGAATGAATATAGGGGCAGTCATTATCAGAGACCAAGAATCAAGCATCCATATACCATAACTGATGCATAGTATATTTGTCATGTACTATGGGCCCAGGCCTGGTGAACAGTACAACTGTTCACATGAACAGTACCCATGCCAGCAAGCCAGGCTGTTTCCTCGATTAGGGGGATCTGTTATCCCTAATTAGTTATATCCTTTGTTAGTTATTTCCATCTACAAGTCATTAGTCTCTATATATGGGGAAATATCCTGTGCAATCACTCATTTGGTGTAAGCGTGCAATCAAGCGATCTGGTGCATCCAATCAAGCGATCCAATGGTTACATATAAAAGGGCTAAAACTTAGTACTTTTTTATTTTTAACCCCTTTCATATGTAACCGTTGGATCGCTTGATTGGATGCACCAGATCGCTTGATTGCACGCTTGCACCAAATGAGTGATTGCATAGGATATTTCCCCCTATATATAGTCATGTAAGCCCTTTGGGCAGAACCAAGCAAGAAATAAAGATCAATCTACAGATCTCTACCCCAATTCTCTAAGCCTCCCCTGTTCTCTAAAGTCTTCTCCATTCTCCAACATAGCTCAGCAAGGGGATTAATTTTGCGCCAACCTATTCTATCATTACGATCTACGTAGTCGAGGGCCCCAAACCCTAGGGACTGACGCCCTTAACAATGTTCAAATTGAAGACATGATTTTCGAACTAGATTACATGATCAGAGGTATTTTTACCGTAGAGATTTGTATTGAAGGTAACATACTTACAGCCTTGCAGAAACAACCAAAAGTTCAATGAGAACCCAGAAAATGATTTTTTAGTACTGTGAATACATTTCAATAGTGTTCCTTCAGTCTTGCAAACATGTTGACACTTACGAATTAAGTGCACAATTCTTAAGAGTGGTACCTTCTACAAGTAAATGCCAAAAAAAGTGGAGTAAAATGGCAGGATTACCTGGCTCTGAACACTTAACTCATCCACAAGTAGTTCTGAAATAAATATCCTTGGCAAAGGCCCATTAATACCGGTTCCATTGTATCCACCATTGGTGGGAGGAGAAAACCATAGTGCTCTTAGTTTTTTTGCGGGAAACCTCAGTTCATCACGAGACACATAACCAAAGTCAGTGAAAAATTCAGCAAGTGAATTTATACCATAACCATCAACCTGAATTTGTCAAAGACAAAATATTAGTACTTGTTTTTGCAGATCATCACTGCACAATTGCACATTATGCAATAACATAGCATGCAGTAAACAGAGTATTAATCTACTCACTCCAAATGTTCTGAAAGCAAAATGATCATAACAAATGTGGTCCCCATCATAAGAACGGACAAGCTCCAGGATGGTTTTGGCAGTTGGATTCCTGGTCAAATATATTTTTTCCATGTTTGAGATAACTGTCTGGAAAAATGAATCAGTGCCCTGAAAAGGAACAAAATTAAGACATCACCCACATAAGTTCCTTGGAAATCTGAACGGTGGTTCAGTGAACACTTGATAAGCCACACAGAAATCGCTGATCACCAAATATTTTTAATCTTAACTAAAATTAATGGTCCATATTAATATTAAGTATTACCTCTCTTTAAGAGGTAACGAGTGTACATAACAGAGCTATTTAGTAGCAAGTAGCATTGTAGCAACAGTACATATGGGGCTGCACTGCAGATCTGAGACTCCAGGCTATCAGAATTGCAGCCAAAACATGTGAACCAACAGATAGGACACCGCGCGCCCACACCGGCCTCCTCGTCCAGACGTACAGCAACAGAGAATGCGTAAAACAGGACGCTTTGCTGTTGCAAGCACCACACGTCCACACCACACGCTGTATGGAGAGCACGAACAATCGCTAGAAACCTAGAAATTTCACCAGCCGCGATCGTTTGCAATGTACTAAATACCAACTCGATCATAGAAACACGATCGTTCGCGATGTACTAACTACTAAGCACCAACTCGGTCATAGAAACAAGGCCTGCAGCGTGCAGCCTGCAGGTGTAGGCGCACGGTGCGCGAGGTTGCGTTTGCGTACCTTGAGGAGCGGATCGGCGGGGGCGGGGGCGGGTGGAGTGGCCCCGGGCGGCGGGGAGCTGGCGGCCGCCATGGCGATGCCGCGTCGGCGGGGGCAACGGACGGCGGCCAGACGCCGTGGCGCCGCGGGGGCGAGGTGGAGGCGCAGGATCGCGGCCGCCCCGGGGGATCTCGCGCCGGCTAGGGTCGCGGCCATGTAGACGGGGGGCTGGCGAGGCCGAGACGAATGCGGCGGAATGGAGGCGGAGGCAGATGATATAGTGAAGGTTGTGTGATACACTACGACAAGTAAGCGAGACGACACGACACGACACGACGAACCGAACCCAAAGCAGCGGGGTGGATGCTCACGCTGACGTGGAAAGGTATAGGAGTAGCGCGTGGACTTCTCCAAGCCCGCCCCGGGCTCGCCGTATCAGGTGGGCCCATACGTGGTCCGTCGGTTTCTGGGCCCCGCTGTTCAGGTGGACCCATATGTGGTCTGTCAGTTTCTAGGCCCACTTTTCAGGTGGGCCCATTAGTGGGCCGTTGATTTTTGGGCACAAAAACTACTGGACGGGCCGATCTATTTGTTTGTTAACGATACAATAAACTGACAGGGATCGTAAAAATACAATACAAATAATTGTGATTTTTAAAAAGAAAATGCAGTACAGTAATATATGTACCAGTAGCTCTAACTTTGATGTATGTAATAAATATAAATTTTTATAATAAAATAAAATAATTTTAATTTTTAGTAAAGAACAAAAACTAAATGACAGACAAAAACTAAATGATTTATTGAAGATAGATTTAATCAGTTTTAAAAAATTAAATCTAAAGCTATACTAAACGGTTCTATATCACTTTATTAAAAGTGAGCAAATAGGAAAATATAATTGTGTTAATAATGTATATATTGTTTTTTGAATTGATTTTTTTCCATCCTTAAGTGGAGGGTAGGCTTACAATATTATAAAATAATTTATGTAAACAATATAAATATTACAAAATAATTTTAAAACGTTTAATAACTATTTAAATAGTATTTTCTCGGAAGCGCCGCCGCCGCCGCCGCCCACCTCGTCGGCAGCAGCCGCTCGCGAGCTCCCTCCTACGCTGCTCCTCGCGCCTTCTTCAGTTGGGAGCCAACGCGTGACCGGTGGCGGCGCGCTCAGCAGGGAGCGTGGCGGGCGGGGGAGGAGGAGGGAGCAGGAGGGAGCGCGGTGGACCGGCTCGCCGAGGCGGTGAGGGTGGTCGGGAGGGACGTGGACACGGAAGTCGCCGGCGCCGACATCCTGGAGCTGGCGATGGCGAAGGGGTCCACGCTCTCGTGGCTGAGCTACTTCAAGGAAGGGCCACCCCTAGACCCTAGTGATGCATCCCCCTCTCCGAAGGTATAACTACTCGTGTATTCATACGCCAAGGCAGCAAAATTTATAATCCGCTTCGTGATTTTAGTGTTTGGTCCAGTTTAGTAAGATGATCACAGCAGCCAGTGCGTGCAGCAATGTAGATGAAAATGGGATCAAGCTTACCACTGCAATTGTGATTACTTTCTTGCAAAGCAACTATGAGCTCCTGACAAAGTTGGAAGCATGCTCTAACTTTCCGTGGTGGATCACTGAATCTGCTGCAAAACCAAAGCTATATATTGAGGTGATATGAGAACATTGTTTTTGGTAGCTCTCTTGAGCAAAGTACAATCACACCACAATCATCAACTAGATTCATGTAAAGCACACATGCTCCAATCGGTCTATATTGGAACCTGTCCTGGAACACAGAATATCTGAGTTGTATTAGGCAAACTATTTACAAGCTTGGTACTATTTTGATTTTTGACAACCTCACACGATATCCTCAAGCACATAAACAGACACTTAAGTTTATGACAAACCAGTGGGATTGCTCTCACTAATCCAAGTAGCTGTTCACTTCGATTTATCAGTTGGTGTGATGAGACGATGCCTGAAGACATCCGTCACGAATCTGGCTGGCAATGTCTGCAACAGCACCAGGGCCATGAGGGAGGAAAACTGCTGAAGATTTGGATGTTGAACCGATCTCTTTCATGGTGTCAAAGTACTGTGTCAGAAGAACTAGATCCATCACATCCTTAGCTGAAGTCCCAGGAACATTGCCAGAGAAGCCGAGCACGCTGTCTCTTAGCCCATCAACTATAGCCTGCCTCTGCCTTGCAATTCCAAGTCCAGAGAGATACTTGGCTTCTGCCTCTCCCTCTGCCCTCTTGATCTGAACGATCTTCTCAGCCTCTGCCTTCTCATTTGCTGCAACACGCATCCTTGCAGCTGAACAAGATGACAAAAAGAAATGGTTTAACATGATAGATCAAACTGCTGTAGTGATTGACTATTACTCCTTTTAAGACCAGAGTCACCAAGCTGAGATTTTAAATGTATGGCCAATTGCTGTAGTGATATTACCTCACTTTGAGCTAGATTGTTGTATTATATACTAGATAAGATTTTTTTCTAGAGTTCATGCTATATTGTATCAGTTCATAGTCCAAAACAAATTCAACAATGTATATCAGCAACACTTACCAGCATTAATTTCGTTCATGGCCCTCTTAACTTTGTCATCTGGTTCTATATCAACAATCAGTGTTTGCACAATCTCATAACCATAAGCGAGCATTGCCTTTTCAAGCTCATCCTCCACAGCTCTTGCTATTTCATTCTTTTGCTCAAAAGCATCATCCAATTCTAGTTTGGGAACATATGCCCTGATAACTGAAGCCAGAGAACAGGCAATAACACAATCTGTGTTACTATACTATAGAACATCTATGTAAATGGAAGTAAATATAAAATATATCTATCCACATCCTCATAAAGAGGATCTTTAGCATTGACAAATTCAAGTACCATGTGTGCCCATGACATAAGATTTGAGGATATCCAGAAATGAATATATCTTCAGTAGTCATCCTTACCATCAAAAACGTAAGATTGGATTTGGGTTTTTGGGTTGCTCAGCTTGTAGTACGCATCGCTTGCTTTGTCTTCCATTGCTCGGTATTGAATGGATGCAACAACAGTAACAAAAACATTGTCCTGTGAGAGGATGCACAAGTAAAAGTAAGTTCAGAAAACAGTAGTAAACAAGGGGAGCAAAAGATCAAAACTAACCCAGCAGAAAATATATAGCAAAAAACAATTAGAATCTAAAAGAAAATGTGGTGCATGGAGAAGATTAATGGATGCTTGTTATGACTTGTGAGAAGTGAGATGTCATAGTACCTTTGTCTTTGTCTCACAACGAACATCTAGCTGCCTAAGCCTTAGGGTGAGCTCACCAGCAACACGGTTCCCAGTGATCCATGGCACACAGTGACATCCAGGATCAAGCACCTCCTCAAATTTTCCAAATCTTTCCTTGATGCCTACTGTTGACTGGTTCACTTGTATGCAGCAGAGAAACTTACCTACTGATGCCACAAATTTTCCCATTCTGATGTGTGCCTTGAAACAATCTTGACAGTCACTTTCTGATAGAATTTAGTATTATTACTTTGTTAGTTACTGTTTTTTCAGCAAATTAAGTATACAAACATTGAGAACAAACTTTATCAGGCTCTGTATTCTTGTTTTCTCAGAGCTGGCCTGTTTGGTGGCTACAGATGCTCCAGGGCCAGAGCCATCCCCAAGGACTGAGCTCTATTAGGAATCCATATTACATCAAACTATAATATCTGGAAGCTATGCCTATTGTGCTAATAATTTGCTTTACTTACTCCTTATGTCTGTTTTGATTTCTTGTGCCAAATTTTGCCCTCAATACTTCATGGTGCGCAGAAAATTTTGTTTATGTCAACATAATGAAAGATGTGCACGCTTTGTTCAACAAGAAGCATAGCGAAAACCTAAAAGACTAAAAGAGTCTACACTTATTGCTCATGGAGTGCTTTATTTCATCACCTAAGCACATGATTGGCTTCACAGACTGTTTCTATCCTCAACTATAGTTTCTTGCAGTATGAATATGTCGTTGTATTACTTGAAGCATCTAAAATCTCTAGTATACTTGCAGGAAAATGCACTCGAAATATTTTCTTCCAAGGAGAGAAGCACATTTTTCCTAGGAGAGGACAGGGTTTCATTCCATCAAAAAATCATAGAGAGTTAAGGGAATAAGAAATAGTCGACTTACATCCGGTCTTCGATCACTTGAGCAATTCCTCTACTGAAGATGTGAGCTTGCTCATGAAGAACTGAAGTCTCTCTTGAGCTTATCCGGGACAAGTGCTTTTATACTTGAGTAGTTGAGTTCAATGCGTTGTAGAGCAAGGGAGGCATGAATCCAAAGGTCAACGTCTGCACTGTAGAAGGTTTTAGTCGTCTCGTGGTTGGTTTATCTTATACAAGAAAGAAACTAGCATCCAATACAACGGCTGGCTTGTTTTCAACTTCACAAAATATTCACTTCAATGTATTGTTTCTTCTTCTTTTTTTTTTTTGACATTCTTTAGAGCTATTATCTGCTGCCCGGCTGGTGCCTTGACGAAGAACGATTTTAATGACTAGTTCAAGTGTCAACTTGAATGTATTTAATCAAAACTAAAGCTCCTTTAAAAAGATCTAAACATTGATTTTTTTTAATTCATCTATGAGCTCTGACTCTTTTGGGGTCCATAAAAAATGTGTTTACTGTTTAGAACTGACCACTTGAATCTCTATTTGGAGCTTTAAGATTTTAAAAACATCTGTTGAGTATATAGGTTGTACAAATTAAGGGTTTGTTTAGTTGTACTATAGATTTTGAAAAAACTATTGTGAGCTAGAAAAACTGTTGTAAGCTATAAGCTGTGAAAGAGCTACAAAGTTGTTTGGTTAAAATAGCTGTGGATTTCTGTTTTAATAGTAAATGTATGTAATATTTATGATGTTTGGTTGCAATATTAATATGCACTTTCAATATAAACACTAACTTGTGTATTTAGATCATTGTTGTAATAAGAAAAATAGAATAAAATTATTTATAACTGTCTTTATGTTTTTCGGCAATCATATATTAACTTTTATTCTTAAAAAATTATTTAGTTTCAAGTACTCTATATCAACCGAAGGGGTATTTCATTAATGACAAAGATGAGTAATTTCCAGCAAAAGTTGCTACGGAAATCTGTGAAATCTAGAGTATTTTCAACTTTCTGTAGATTTCAGCTTCCGAACTAGTATTTTAGTTTTTACAGTTTATGAATAGTAGTTTATTTACAAATTCTATAGTTATTAAGCTTTACAATTTGATCTAACAATCTAGTAGATCTAGGTCATTTGATAGATAGATCATTTGATAGAGCTACAAAATTCCGAGAGCAGCCCTAACTGTTCGAATCTCCGCTGATAAAGTCCGTTGCGGATAAGTCATAAGATAAGGGGACAACGACGCTTGCATGAGCCGATGGATTTTTTCCCCTCCCCAATCGCAGACCGATTGCTCGTCAAAGCACCGGAAATTCTCCTCCCTCTGTCGATGTCAATTGTCAAGGGTGATCCAATCACAAATTATGTATGGATGGATATCGCCAAACATGTTCGCCTGTTCACGTCGCGGTGCCGTGCACAGAAATTGCCGCGAACAAACTCTGTGTTTGCTCTGGAATTTCATATGATTCGAGGTTCTTTGACAGGACCGATGAAAGAGTCGTCTAAAAGATAGTGCTCTGAATAGATCCTGCGGATAATCTCCAGTCCAATGAAGTAGTGATAACTTTGTATTTATTTACAGAACACAAGTAAATATGATTATCTCCACAAAACGCAGCACAGCGGAAAACATGTAATGAAGAAACGAGGGTGTATATTGATTAAGCTACAAACTGAGCTAGAGTTATACTCCTATCTGGCAATTGTAACAGAACATCTTTTCTGTTCTTTGCAGCAGTTGGCAACGACCAAATTACTCTCTCCCTCCATCCCACAAATACTTTTGATAAAGTTGATAGTCTTGAGAAGTGTAAAAGACCGAAATATCCATTATTAATAAGAAATAATTGCCAATTATTAATAAAAAGTAGCATTATAAAGTAATAGATAAAAATTATTTTAAAACAAAATTTCTTGATTTACCAACCAAGAGTAGTTAAGGAAGTACAAATCAAATCTTTTTGAGATAAGAACTAAGAACTAAGAGTAGTTGAGGAAGTACAAATAATTTCTTGAAGAACTAAGAACTAGAAATAATGTTTTTTTAGGAACTAACATATATAGTACACCAATACACTAGTCTTATTGTGAGCTTCGTGTGCCCAAACAGGACTTGTACAAACATGGAATAATTATGCATGGAAAAAGCGTTGGTGAACCGTACAGCAAGCCACATCATGAATACACAAAAAAATGTCTTCGTTTGAAATGGGGCTTTGATTTCACTTCCGTTGCACCATGCCACAACTCTTTCATAAAGTTTTCTACACATTGTCTCCAATGTCATCTGAAAAAATGGATGGAATATAAGGCATGAAAAAAAAAAGTAATGATAAGCAGGTTTCTTCCAAACAGCGTAATATTCAGACACAGATTGAAAAGCATCATCGACACAAACAGTATAAAGACAGTTCAGCTGCTAACTACATAAAGGTTGCTTATTTCCCTGGGAGAAAGAAATCCAAAGATAACTTATCATGCATGCAAATTTGTAAATTTAAAACTGTTGTTCTACCAATTATCCTGATTGCAACAGAGAAAATACATACAGATCAGGAATTGCATGAACCAAACCCTGAATAGACTGTGGTTGAGGATCATCTTGTCAGATAGCTTGTTGGAACAGCCTAACACAGGGCATCACAGGAAATGACAGTGCAAATTTGATAAGTGCACTCGATACCATCACAGAAGAATGAGAAAACTTCCATTATCCACCAGATATGTGTGGATCTTCAAATACAGAAAATGAATATGCATTGAAGTATTGAACTGATGACTCTCCCAGTGTGCATGTAATGATCCATAGTTAACCAGGGTAGTAAGAGAACTATGACTCATGTGGGGAGAGGCACTCAACAAGTCAACAGATGGGAAGGAGATTGATATATAAAAGAAGGGAACAATTAGTGGTAGATGTGTTGGTCATTCAATTCTTAAATAGACTTCAAGTACACAACCTGCTTTTATAGATGATAAATTGACGCCTAAAATAAAGACTCCATCCCTAAGTCTCCCTTAGTTATTATGTCTCTCCCTTACTGACTACACTGTATGTAAGTTACCAATAACTTTATCCTAACTTTATAACTTACCAACTCTATCATTATTAACATATGGACTCAATTACAAATTCATCTCAACATTCCTAATCTCCACAATGTTGCTGGCCGGCACATGAAAATGGTGATGAATAGATGGGAGTGGGTCAATCTATGGCTACCTATTTTGACCCACTCTAGATCAACTAAATGCACTCATTTTGCATCATTTAGTTGAATTAGGGTGGGTTAACTTGTACCCACGAATTGACCACGCCCATTCCTAGTGATGATAAGATAATATGATCTCAGTTCAAGTCTCACTCTCTTTGTAGTAAAAGGCCGACCCACTGAACTACCACTTTTTCTGTAACTTAATTACTATAATTAGTGCTCTGCTTTCTATCCATGGCCCTAGCATTAGTGATAAAACAAAAGAACTAGACCATTCAACAAATTTAGTGGTTCACTTGGGCGTGGCTCTTACATTAGCAGTCAAGCAAAAGAATTACCAGGTGATCAGTGGGGTAAGCCCAACCTGACCACTTGTACCCATTCCCCTTTTCTGTTTAAATATGGCATCACACCATTGAAGTATGGGTAAGAAATAATTTCACTCCAATGTCTTACAATGTCCTGAAGTAGAACTTTGTCCATCTTGCTTACACAAACAACCATACATAAAAATATAGCATCCTACAGTGAAATAAAATAAAGGGGTTTATCATTTAAAACTCAAAATACTTGCAGTACCTATGTCTTCGTGACCCTTATGGCACCTTCTCTAGTACCATGTTACCAGGCTCTTGCATTGGACTTAATATTGTCACTGCATTAGATTGACTCTGTCAGAAAAATAAAATGCCAGAGATGATAGCTTAGTTTACTGAAATAACTATATTAGATGCACACATTATTTTTTTTCTTCGCCTTCAGAATCTGACTCTGCGAACACAGGTTTGGGCTGAGTTTGGGAATATGCTGGTGCAATAAACTTTGGATCTTTCTCTGCAGCGTCAGCATACTTCAAAATTGCCTCTCTTGGATCCTCATCCATCCACGTCTCCTTAATTAAACCACCTTCCTGTAAAACATAAAGCGAAAAAATATACAGTATTGCAGCATAAAAAAACAGGTATACTTTGTTTGAAGCAGTGTTTACAAATCGTCCGATTAGTCGCGATTAATCGCGACTAATCGGCCTGGTCGGTTTTGTGGGAACGACCAGGTGCGCCGACCCGATCAGAGCGACCAGAATTCTGGTCGTCCGATTAGTCGACGATTAATCGCGATTAGTCGGACGATTAGGGTGAAAATGGCGACCAGGCGACCAGGTTAGATTTTTGTGATTTCACTGGGCCTTTTCTTCTTCTGGTGGGCCTGTTAGGGTTGGAGCTAGCATCCAACCAAGCCAATGCCTGGTCTGTGCACCTGTTCTGTGCTATTCTGTGCGCCGCCTAGGGTTAGGGCTAGCATCCAACCAAGCCAACGCCTCCAGCCAACGCTTCCAGCCAACGCCGGCGCCGACGCGCACGCCGCCAGCCAACGCCGGCGCCGACGCGCACGCCGCCAGCCAACGTCGCGCCGACACCGACCCCGCGCGCACGCCTCCAGTACTCCAACCGACGCCGCGCGCACGCCAGGCAGAGGTCCTGCTGAGTGCCGACGCCGCGCGCACGCCAGGCGGAGGTCCTGCCGAGTGCCGACGCGCGCCTGTCGCTTGTCCAGCCTCCAGCGGCCATCCACGCCGCGCGCACGCCTGCTCCAGCCACGCCGTGCCCACGCCTGCTCCAACCGACGCCCGTGCCCACTCTACAGACTCTACAGGTTGATGAATGACTCACAAACTCTTATGACTATGTGTGTGTCTGTTTGCTAGTTGCTACTGCTTGATTTGAACCTAAGTTTCTGTTTTTGATGATTTGCTAGTTGCTACTGTTATGATGGTTGATGATTTGCTAATTGCTACTGTTATGATGATTTGTTGGCTGTTTGGCAATTGGCTGTCAAGATATTCTTGTTTCATTGTTTTTGATAATCTGAGTTTGATAAGTTGGTTGTTATGTTTTTTGCCCTTACTCCAGGTATGTCTCTAACTACCTATCCATGTACTCTTGAATCTTGATTGGGCTTGCTTTTAAGAGGCCACCTATAAATTATCACATAGACACATACTATATAGTATGTAACTATATATATGTCCTAAAATATATGGGACGTTTAGACAAACGACTAGAACCGACCAGAATCGACTAATCGCGATTAATCGCGATTAGTTTTCTAGTCGGTACCATGGCGACTAGGTTCGACTAGGCGATTTGTAAACATTGGTTTGAAGTATGGAAGTATGAAACTAACCAAAAGTTTGTCACATACATAATACATAAGGAGATTAATGTGTATATTACCTTCATGAGGTATTGTGTCAACAAGCTGCCTTTTGTAGTACCAACTCTTCCACCAAAGCCTGGACCATTGACAGGTGCTTCTGGTTTATGTGATTTGAGAGGATCTTTCAGCATCTTCTCTCTTTGACGTTTCCGACTTGGTTGATCTCTGAATAGTGGCAGTGCATGTGGATTGTGTATTAGAGGTTGCGCCTCATAATCATCAACGGATTTTTTCCGCGGTGCTCGTCCAACACATACAATGGCTCCTCTCTGACTGATAGAAGGATCATACAAGATATGAGTACCACCTTCCTTCTTGTCCCCAACTGTTGCGAATACCTGAATAAAAGCATAAAAAATTAATAATAACCGAAAAGTGGTATTCGGCAGTTGTAATTCATCCAGTGCTAACAAATTACCTGATTAATCCTTGGGTGCCAGAGACACCTTATCACACTATACTGTGGTGAAATCCCCACCCTTGATACAAGTTCAAGTTTCCTTCTATCAAAGAAACAAAGTAGGCCTCCATTTTCACCGTCTTTCTCAATAGAAGTTCCCGTAAAAATAAGTTTCTCATCAGGGCTAAAAGCCACATTTGTCTCGGCATAGTGATTTGGCAAATCTTCAAAAACTTTTAAAGGAGTTTTCATTTTCCTCAAATCCCATATCTGCATTGAATTTCCAGTATTACACCCCATTCAGAAATTATAAATAAATAAATAAGTAATGGAGGGGTCAGCAACATTACAACCATGACTAGTTGACTATGACTACTACTACTAGCACATATTTACATAAAAACGGCTAAAAACTATTAACAAAATCTGAGAAATGAACATGTGACAGGTTCAACATTAATCATTACTGTTGAGCACCATGGAAATCCCCTTTCTTCTCTTTCATCCACTTGTTTACTCCTAGAGTTGTAGTTCAGTGCATTTAATTACATGGAATAGGTAGGTTTCAGATAAATAAACTTAGGAATAATCATGCTAAACCAGTTAATGTGCATGAAACTATTGAAACCTTAATTCCCAATAGGCCAGATAAAACTACCTTCAGAGTACTGTCCATACTTCTTGACAGAAGTATCTGTCCATCTGTAGAGAACTTGACCCCTGTAATATCCTCTGTATGTGTTTTCTGGACATGGATGTCTGGTCTGCTTCCCCATCCAGTCTTTACAGTCCAGAGCTGCAAAGGAGATACCATTCATGCCATAAAGCATTTTAATGAAAGCATCTAACAGGACATAAAAGGTGTTAGGAAATAAAAGGTACAGAATTAATGTACCTGAATTGAACCATCTCCTATCCCACCAACAATTCGCTTGCCTTCATGATCCCAAGCACATGTAGTAACAGGAATTCGCATTGGTCTTGCTAACTTAGGTTTGATGACCTATTGAAAAAGTGATAAGTTTTGAGTATTACACAGCAAACAAAATGATTAAATCATGTACAACCACATATGACAGAGCTTTAAGCAACTATCAGTGCCAAAGATAACATAAAAAAGTGCATTTCAGGGTTCTGATATTCTCGAATTTGCTGTACCTGCTTTTGGCTTTTAAAGTCTGATACATCCCACAGACGAATAGATCCATCTTCTGATGAGGTCAATATGGTTTCTTTTGACTTGGGATTCCATTCGCCACCAGTAAGCCCCGAAATGTGACCCTTTGTATTCTTCAGATCACGAATATACATATCACCCTTAATAAACTCTCCTAGTGAAAGCCCATCCCGATCGTATATCTGATTACAAGCATAATCATCCAACATCAATAGCAATTTCAAGTCCTAGAGACAAAACTTTTGGGAAATCCTGGAAGATTATAAAAGCAGAATACCTTGGCCTGAGCTGAACCAGAAACACATAAGAACCGATCCGATGTTGGACTCCAACTTAAGGTGCGAACTTGATGCCCTTCAAAGGGTTCTAATTGCCTGAATGATTGCAGCTTCGAGTTCATACCTTGGAAGTCGTACATGCGTACAGTGTAATCATAGCTTCCAGAGAGTACTCGGGATCCTGTATGGTCAACAGCAAGGGCTGATACAACCTGCAAAGAAAATAATGTAATTGTTAGCCAGTAAAATGCATCTATTGGAAACTACAAAATTAAATCTGTATGTCTAGTATTCTTATAAGAAAGATAAAAATCTGTTTGCAGAGTTAACCTATCCATCATCAGTGTATCGGTTCAACTATACTGATCAATCAGCAAAACCATGCAAACAATATTTACTACTAAGTAAGAAAATAGACCTTAGCATCATCAGAAGACCAAACCTTTGAGGGTTATCTCCAGCATGCCAATTGATATTTTGCTGAAATTTACCATGGATTACACTACTTGTAGCTAAGGTCACCAGAGATTCATTAAAATGAGTGTAGCGAAGAATTGGCTCACTTACGCCAACTAAGTCACCAACAATAAGCAATTATAAATCTACCTCCTATGGGACATATCCTAGAATAACACATTGGTCAACAAACTGAGTAGGAATCTCAGATTGTCTTAAGAAACCAACACAATTCAGCTAAATTATCCGAAACATAACATAAGAGAAACATAGAAGGCACCATAAATATCCAGCAATTAAGACCACGCCAACTATACAAGGACAAAAATGTATCATATCGGCTAGTTTGCCATGACTACCTTGGTGTGCCCCCGCAAAACAACTTCGTTGCTGAGAGGAATCCGATGGTGACCCTCGCCGTCATCCTCCATGTCGTCATCACTGTCATCCCCGTCCTCGTCCTCGTCCTCGTCCTCGTCCTCCTCATCCACCTCCTTCACCGGTGGCGGCCGTGGCGGCCCAATCATGCCGCCGCCAGCGTCCTCCCCCTCGCCGCTAGCAGAGGTCCGCGGCGGCGGCCGAGGCGGTCCAATCATCGGCCCACCGCTCTCCTCTTCGTCCTCCCCCTCCCCGCCAGCAGGCTGCGGTGGCGGCCGAGGAGGCCCAACCATGACGTCCTCGTCCTCGTCCGCGGCAGCGTAGGTGGAGGGCTTGGCGCTAGGGTTTTGGGCCTTGCGGAGGGTGGAGGTGTGGGCGGAGGCGGCGCCGCTGGAGCGTGTAGGCGCCTTGCCGAAGGAGAGTGGGAAGAAGGCGCGCATGGCCTCCTCGTCCGTCTCGCGGCCGTCCGCCATGAGCCGCTCGCCGCCGGCGACGTTCAGGCTACCGGTCTTTTTTTCCCGAGCGAGTCGGTGAGAGTGGCAGCACGGGGAGAGAGTCAGAGAGGTGTGGCCGGTGACGGTGAGGGACCTTTCTCAAACATCATCAAATTTCAAGTTATTATTATTATTTATATTTATAATTGTCTTTACTTGTTTTTGTTGAAAAAGTTGATAATTTGTTATTTTTAATATAAACTTTTTAATCATGGTGTTAGTATGATATATAATTGTCATAGTATTTTGAGTGGTGTGGCCAAGTCCCTGCGTCGTACTTGTGGTATGTTTTTTACGTATGAACCATCATTTCATGAGATTTTATATGCAAATGAGAGAAAATTCAGAAATTCAGAGCGTGCTCGAAAACAAAAAACGTAGGGATGTTTTCAAAAAAGTATCATGCCACAGAGATCCTAGCCCCCACATGCCCCATCCCATTCAGTTTTCACGTCCCCTACCTAACCCTAGCCGCCCATACTAGCCCTCACCCCCGATGCTCACCGATGCGAGTCGTCGTCGATCGGATGGGTGTCTCGCTCACGTTCTGCGCCTCCATAGTGGTTTCAATGATGTCTTCGCCGTCCTCGGGGATTTCAACCTCACGCTGCTCGACCACCTGATTGTCGAGCCCAGGCTACGCCTCATCGGGTGTTGCAACGAGCTCAACGACGGGTACACGGTTGATGGGTATGTGATCGAACTAGTTAGAGATAATTCAGTTTAGATTTTAGTTACAGATAATTTAGTTTAGATTTCTAATTAGAGATAATTCAGTTTAGATTTCCTCATAAAGGATAGTAGATTAGATTAATAGAGTCTTTAGAGATTAAGAATCTTGGTCTTATAAAAGGCAGAGGTAATAGTTGTAATATTTATGATGAACGAATAAAGGTCTCCCCGGTTAGGGCGAGATTTACCTTCTCAACCCGACCAGTATCAATTTGGTATCAGAGCCGGTTGGAACATCGACAACCATGTTCGATTCCACTCAAGATCCTATGACCATGTTCATAGATGAGAAGCTTAAATTTCTTATGGCAGCAGTTACTCAACTGATGGGCCAGATGACCACGATGAACGGTCGCCTCGACGACCATGACCGCAGATTGGCGCTACTAAAAAAATATAGAGCGTCAGATGGAGTTTTTGTCCTCACCAATGGGGGCGTCAAGGATAAAGATGGCGAGGTTCTTCCTCGCCTAGAGAGTCTCGGCGATGGAGGCAACCACAGTGGCAATAGTGGTCGTGAAGACACCCTAAGGCATGCCTGTGTCGACCTATCCCAAGCGACAGATTCGACTTAGGATTCTAGGGTTTTGGGGCGGTGGGTCCATGCGCTAGCCCCCACGTTCGGGGTGGTGCGATGTCCGCGTCCCAGATCCTGCTCAAGCGATGCACCACCGTGGTTCCTAGTGAGGTAGAGGCCCCTTCCGAAGGAAGCATGTTGCTAGCCAAGGGTCGACGCGAGTGGGTGGTCCCGTTGCGGTTCAGGGATTCGGTAGTGCTCCTGCCCACGAAGGAGAGCAGCGCCGTTGCCGCTATCGTTGCCCTGCCTAGCCTAGATGTCGCTGTGCGCCGTGCCGCCCGCTGCTCGCCATCCCCGCACGTGCCTAGAAGCGTTGTTGGACCGGAAACGGCGACCAGAGGGGGTGAATGGGAGCTTTTAAAATTTCAGACTAAAAATAGCCTTCTGTTTTAATTCTGTCTTCTGCGGAACAGGCTTCGAACACACCCTTCGAAGATCTGATTCGGAGGTATTTCACAGCTCCGAACACAGGCTTTGCAAGGAGCAAAAGTTCGAAGCCAAGAAGACTTCGCTCCACCCACAACCTTGAAAATTCAGCTTCTGCTAAGTCAGTGCAGGCTCCGCACACATAGTGCCTTCGAGCAGGCTTCGCACTTCACCCTTCGTAACAGCGGACTTCCCTCTGAGGACTTCGATCAGCTTTGCTAAGTCAGTGCAGACTCCGCACACTGGGTGCCTTCGAGCAGGCTTCGCACTATAGACTTCGCAAGAGCAGACTTTCCTCTACGGACTTCGACCAAATACTCAGCGACAGCAACTGGTGCTGGGCTTCGTACTTCGAAGGTCTAAACGCACACTGAACACACTTCGCCAAGGGCTTCGACAAGGGAAGAAAAACGGGCTTCGATCTAAGCCAAGACCAGTGCTTTCCTAGTAATCAGAGAGGTCTAGCCTCCAGTTTACATAGAGCGAACAAACACTGAAAAAACACACTTCTCTCGAACACACTTCGCTCGAACATGCTTCTCACACACCTCTCTAGAAAAACTCACAAGAAAATGGAGTACAGATAAATCGAAGCATGCAGAGAAGTATGCATACAAGTTCAAGCAGAAAATGAAAACAGAATCAAAGCTTCGTTGCTTGAACAGGGAACACAAAATGAACTCACAGGATGAATACAAGGTATGTGGCGGCTAGCACAGGAGCTCAAAAATGACTGCTCAAAGTGTTGATGTGACCTAGCCAGCCTCCACTATTTATAGACACTATTCAGCCCTGTGAATAGACTACTTTACCCCTAGGGTTTACACTAGTTTTGTCTCATCAGAACAGGGGGTACAATTGGTAGTCTACTTTATTTGGAGGCTTCTTTTGTCAGCTTCGCAGAGGGGACAACACCAGCTTTTGCAGAGCAGACACTGTCAGCCTTTACAGTTTTGGACCCTTCTGAAGCCCCCCTTCGAACGCGAGGGGTGCGGTAGCTTCGGTGAGAAGCCTTGAGTCTGACGGTCTTCGCTTCACCGAAGTCAGCCTTCGATACAGTGACGGTTTTGAGCCAAAGTCGTCAAAGCCCTTGGGCCTTCGCACCAACACCTTCGGAGTGGACCACCACGGCTTCGCAACTTCTCCCAGCTCGAACTCCGTCAGTCCGTGTACCGAAGGCATGCATGGCCGAAGTACTTCAAGTCAGTCTCACTCCGAAGCTAGCCTCGCTCCAGAGCCTGCCTCGCTCCGAAGTCAGCCTTGCTCCGAAGCCAGCTTCACTCCGAAGCCCCACCTTCGGAGTACCACCCTTCGAAGTCCCTCCTTCGTCCAAGGCCTCCGCATGAAGCATTCCATGAGCACTTCGTCGCAGTGTCTCTCTCCGAGCACACTCCTCGACGATCCTCACCCAGACCATGCCTTCAATGCACCTCGACTTCTGAGACCTTCATCGGGTATACCTTCGAGTGTCTCCCTCCGGAGCACACTTCGAACGCCTTGCCTCATTGCTGAGGACTTAGTCCACCATACTCCAAAGTCACTCCATTCGGAGTACCCTTCGAAGTGCCTCGCCTCCGAGGACTTCGTCTCGGAGTACCTTCACCCGGAGCCACGCTCCGCACTTACTACCTTCTCCTGGCGCACCTCGACCCGAGGTCCGACCTCGACCCCTTCACAACCTTCGTGACGGAGCTCCCTGCTCCCCTGGCTTCAAGCCTCTCACTTGACCCAGGTTCACTTGCTATGAACCGTCCATCGCCTCCGAAGTCACCTGCGCACCACAGACAAGCAGACAAGTGTTTCCAGTACCCCGGAGACCTCTCCGGGTAAACAACCTCCGATACACACTCCGGTGTACCGCCCAAAGTACCGAGACCTTCGGTACGACAAAGTCATCGTGTACTATCGGACCCCTCTGACAGGCACACTCCGTTGCAACAGCTGTAGCAACCAGACCCACCGAACCCTTCAGTGAAACCACCTCTGAATCCCTTCAGAGGGACAACCTCCGAACACCTTCGGAGAACCAACCTCCGAACACCTTCGGAGGGACCCCTTCGAATCAAAGGGTAAACTCTGTCAATCACTCATCACAAACTCCGAAACCAACCCTTGGTTTCTCAAGCGCCGCCACCGCCCATGCCCGAACGCATGCCACCGCACCGTGAGCACCAATCGCCGCTCGTCGCGTCCCATGCCTACATGTGTGTCACACAGTCGTAGGGCTTGATAACGAGCCAGCTCGTCTCGTTTAGCTCGACTCATTATAGCTTGTTATATTAACGAGCTAGCTCAGTTCGGCTCGTTAACATAACAAGCAAAAAATCCAGCTTGGCTCGACTCAATTCATCTAGCGAGTCAGATTTTTAAAATATGATTAAATAATAAATATTTAAATAATCACATATCAAAAATCAAAATATGAGATAAATGTAGTACATAAAGTTCTAAAATTCAAATATCTATAGTTTATTAATATTTCCATGATTCCATCAATCTATCACCTATGTTATTTGTTTTATACCCCTATACGATAATTTTATTGAACATACTAATAAAATTATAATATTAATTTACCAAGTAATAACTAGACACTAGTAAATAAATTATAAAACGATGAGTCTCATACTCTCATATAGTGTTTTATTATTGTTTTAGTATATTGGGTTAACTACTTAGGTTGAGCTCGTTAAGCTCGCGAGCAGCTCAAGAGCCAGTTCGAATTCACTCGTTATATTAATGAGCTAAAATATGTGCTCAGCTTGTTAGAAAAACAGAACGAGTCGCCGCCACATCGCCCCCACGCCGCCGCCATAGCCAGCGGGCATTTGAGCCTTTCATGGGTCGGACAACCACAAAGGAAAAAAGGGAGCAACAAGTGATCCACAAATGATTGACCTATGTGCAACAATTACAGACAGCGTGACACAAAAAGGTTGGACAAGGGCAGATGGGTTGCCGTTTTTTCAAACACATCATCATATGATTTCAACATTATATCTCACAGCTGAGTTGTTTGTTGGGGAGGTGGAAAATATTATAGACTTCTCTTTATGGGTCAGTGGCTAGGGCTGGGCTGAGGCCCAAGTCAAACCAGTTAGAGATAATTTAGTTTAGGTTTCAGTTAGAGATAATTCAGTTTAGATTTCCTCCTAATGATAGTAGATTAGATTAATAGAGTCTAGAGATTAAGGGACTTAGCCTTATGAAAGGAAGAGGCAATGGCTGTAAGGGCATTCCCAACCAAGAAACTATCTAGTAATTTCTATACATGCCATGTCACTAAGAAACTACTCATAGAAACTCACTCTCACAATGCATAGTTTCTTGTCCCTATTTATTTTTCCCTCCTTTGCCCAATTATAAATAAGTGGGCCCCATCTATAGAAACTATTACACTCTCCCAATGCATATAGAGTGGTTTCTTCATCCTTGGTTGAGAAACCAAGGGTTGGTTTCGGTGTGTGTGATGAGTGATTGACATGCTCTTACCCTCGGGTTCGAAGGGGTACCTCCGAAGGGGGTTCGGAGGTTGGACCTCCGAAGGGTGTTCGGAGGTGGTTTCACCGAAGGGTGTTCGGTGGTTTGGTTGCTGCAGCTGTTGCAGCGTAGTGTGCTTGTCGGAGGGGTCCAACAGTACACGATGACTGGGTGTGTACCGAAGGCTTCGGTATTTTGGGCGGTACACCGGAGTGTGTGCCAGAGGTTGCTAACCCGGAGAGGTCTCCGGAGTACTGGATACACTTGTCTGCTTGTCTGTGGTGCGCAGGGACCTCGGAGGCGACGGACAGGTTCACGGCAGGTGAACCTGGGTCAAGCGGGAGGCTTGATGCCAGGGGAGCGGGGAGCTCCGTCACGGTGGCTGCGAAGGGGTCCGGGTCGGTCCTCGGGTCGAGGTGCGCCAGGTGAAGGCAGAGAGTGCGGAGCGTGGCTCCGGCTGAAGGTACTCCGAGACAAAGTCCTCGGAGGTGAGGCACTTCGAAGGTACTCCGGATGGAGTAACTTCGGAGTTGGATGGATCAAGTCCTCTGCGGAGGCAAGGCGTTCGAAGTGTGCTCCGGAGGGAGACATTCGAAGGTGCCCGACGAAGGTCTCATGAGTCGAGGCGCATCGAAGGCATGGTCCGGGTGAGGCTCGTCGAGGAGTGTGCTCGGGGAGAGACACTGCGACGAAGTGCTCATGGAATGCTTCGTGCGGAGGCCTTGGACGAAGGAGGGACTTCAAAGGGTGGTACTCCGAAGGTGGGGCTTCAGAGTGTGGAAGGCTTCGGAGCGAGGTTAGCTCCGGAGTGTGGTTGTCTTGTTGTGCTTCGGCCTGCATGGCTTCGGTACACGGACTGGCGGAGTTCGAGCTGGGCGGAAGCTGCGAAGTCGTGGTGGTCCACTCCGAAGGTGTTGGTGCGAAGGCCCAAGGGCTTTGACGGCTTCGGCTCAAAACCGTCACTGTATCAAAGGTTGACTTCGGTGAAGCGAAGGCCATCTAGCTCAAGGCTTCTCACCGAAGCTATCGCACCCCTCGCGTGCGAAGGGGGCTTCAGAAAGGTCAAAGGCTGCAAGTCTGACAGTGTCTGCTCTGCAAAAAGCTGGCGCTGTCCCATCTACAAAGGCTGACAGAGAAGCCTCCAATAAAGTTGACTACCTTTTGTACCCCTCAGTTTTGTAGAGACAAATCCAATGTAAACCCTAGGGGTAAAGTAGTCAATTCCTTTGGGTGAACTGTGGGCTATAAATATGGGGGCTCGGTAGGTAACATTTAACACTTTAAGCATTTACTGTTGAGCTCCTGTACTAGCCACACACTTCGTTGTATTCATCTAGAGTTCAATTTTATTGTGTTCCTTGTTCAAGCGACGAAGCCCTTCTTCTGTATGCTTTTTGCTTGAGCTCGTTTTACATACCTCGCTAGTTGTAGTGCACCGAAGCCTGTCTAGGCGAAGGGTGTTTTGTGCGAAGTGTGTTTTTCAGTGTGCTGTCGCTTTGTGTAACAGGAGGCGAGACCTCACTGCTTAGCAGAGTAGATTTTCGAGGGTTGTAAGTGGAGCGAAGTCTTCTTGGCTTCGAACTTTTGGTCCTGCGAAGCCTGTGTTCGGAGCTGTCAAAACACCTCCGAACCAGACCTTCGAAGGTAGTGTTCGAAGCCTGTTCCACAGAAGACAGAACTAAAACCGAAGGCTAGTTTTTAGCCCGAAATTTTAAAAGCTCCCATTCACCCCCCCTCTGGTCACCGTTTCCGGTCCAACAATTGGTATCAGAGCAGGTTAAGATCACCAGTTGACCTTAACCGGTTTTGTGATCTGTTGGCGACATGGATAGAGGCAGTAAAATTCCTCTGTTCGATGGGACTGACTTTGCATACTGGAAGGTGCGCATGGAGGCTTACTTGCTAAGCCAAGGAAATGCTATTTGGGAGATTGTGGACTCACAATACTCCATCCCTGAGACTCGCACCTCTCAAACAGAAAAAGATCAGTATAATGCCAACTCCAAGGCTAGGAATATACTGTTCATTGGTTTGAGCCGGAGTGAGTTTGATAGGGTGCAGCACCTTAGGACTGCTAGGGAAATTTGGACAACGCTCACTATTTTTCATGAGGGCTCTTCTGAGATTAAGGCCAGGCGCCAAAGCACCTACAATCAACAGTATCAGCTGTTTGTGCAGGCACCTGGTGAATCTATAGATGTCATGTTTTCTCGCTTTGATGCGATAGTGAGTAACTTGCGATCCAACGGGACGCTTGCTTACAATGATCATGATAGGGCTATCAAGCTTCTCTATGCTCTTGACCGTAGCATATGGGAAGTGAAGATATCCAGCATTGAGGAGTTTGCAGGTTATGACACATTGACCTGTGATGAGCTCTTCAGCAAGCTGAAGTCCACAGAGATTGCCAAGGCATCTCTTGCGGTGCACAGAAGCTCTTTGCCACAACCATTGGCATTGGTTTCGAGCACTAGCCGTGGCACCACTGCAGAACCAAGCACATCTGGCACTTGTGTTCTTGCAGATGGTTTTGCTTTGTCCTCCCTGGTCTCCGTCACAAAGGAGCAGGTGGACACTCTAGATGATGATGAGCTTGCTCTCATTGCCCGGAGGTTCACCCGTTTTCACCATGAGAGACGGGATCAGAAGAGAAGTGGTTTTAGTGGTTGCTTTGAGTGTGGCGACGCCTCTCACATCAAGGCCAATTGTCCTAAGCTCAAAAAGAGAGATGAGAGTGAGCGCGCCAAATACCACAAGAAGGAGAGGAAGCCTTTTGTGAAAGGCAAGCACGGCAAGGTGGCTAAGAAAGTAGCCAAAGCCGCCTCCAGAGCATTTGTTGCTGCTCTCAGCGACATCGACACTTCCTCAACTGAGGAGTCGAGCTCTGAGGAAGAGGAGTCCCCAAAGAAGGAGGACAAGAAGGACAAGAAGGGACGAGACTTCACCGGCCTTTGCTTCATGGCCGACAGCGATCACAGCGGCGATGAGCTTGACTCATCTGAGGTACCTCTATCATCTGACCAGCTATTAATTAAATTAGATGAGCTGAATGAAGTAGTTCTTGGTCAGGATAGATTACTTGTGCAAGCCGCTAGAGAAAGAAAAGACCTTAGACTTAGGCTAGAATCTATTTCTACTGATTATGCCATGCTTAAGTCTAAAATTAATGATGCTGAATGTGATTCTTGTACCACTGTCATGGGTGAGCTTGCTCAGTTGCGTTCTGTTCATGCTCAAACTCTATCTGAGCTTGAGACTGCACAGAAGCAGCTTTTGGTGGTGGATTCTAGACCTCATGATGTTATTGATTGCATGAATTGTTCTTTATTACGCGAGAGCATTAATTTACGTGATAAACATGTTCATGATTTAGAGGCTAGATTGGAAAGGTCCGGTAGTTCTAAGGATGTGCAACCTGTTTGTGACACTTGCATTACCCTTAAGGACCAGCTAGGCACTGTTAGAGAGCGAGCTGAAAACCTCATGACTGAAAATGAATACCTTCTTTCTGTGGTTAATAAATGCACTGAGGGAAAGGGTAGGATGGATTTGCTCTTGGCCAAGACCAAGATGTGTGCTGACAGAGCAGGGTTAGCTCTAGGTCTGGGTTTTGAGAGGATACCTTCAGAAAGTAAAAACAAAACTGTTTTTACCTCTCCCACTACCCTAGAGAAAGAGAGAGCTCTGTTAGGCACCCCATCAGCCAAAAAGCCTACCCGACCACCAAAGAAAGCCACACCTCCTGCCAAGAAAAATCCTCCCAAGAAAACCACTCAGAAGAAGCCCAAGGAGCCTGTGAGAGTTGCTCCTGTGACCCATGAGAGTGCCCCCAGGAGAGTTTTTCACTGTTCCTACTGTCAGCGGGCGGGTCATTTGGTTGGGTTCTGTTTTCGTCGCATCAAGGATGAGCGACGCGCTCAAGCGATGAGTTACCAGGACATGCATTACCCATCTTTAGGTATGCATGAGTCTGAGTTCTACTCTCGTCCTGTTTTCGAGGCTCCTCGTGCTTCTCGGAGAGGTTTTGCTCCTCGAGGTGTTCACCGTGTTCCATATGGTGATAGACCCCGAGCGAGTAGCTTTGTACCTCGTCAGAGTAGGAGACCTCGACATGTTGTTCGATCACAGCATGTAGGTAGACCTCGCACTTTGCATCATTTCGATTATCATGTGCATAGACCGTCTACTTTTACTGCGCCTACTACTCGTGTCACTCAGTGCTGGATGCCTCGTCATTTTTTCACTCACCCCAGCACTGAGCGATCGAGATATTCTTATCATGTGTAGGCGACAGATCGAGGCTTGGAGGGCACGTGGATCATGGACTCCAGTTGTTCGCGCCACATGACCGGAGATGCAGCATGGTTCTCCAGCCTCACCACAACCAAGCAAAGGGAACATATCACCTTTGGAAACAATCGAAGAAGTAGAGTGAAAGGTAAAGGTGTGGTAAGAATTAACTCAAATTTCACTCTCAAAGATGTTGCTTTGGTTGAAAACCTGGGGTACAATTTGTTGTCTGTATCTTAGTTGCTTGATGAGGGCTTCGAAGTGCGATTCCATCGCGATACTTCGCAAGTGCTCAATTCTGATGGCGTTGTGGTGTGTAAGATCTTTAGAGTTGGGAGAGTTTTTGGAGCTGATTTTTCAGAGTCGTCTGGTTCTTCTCATTGTCTTGTTGCACATTCGACTTCTGAGCTTTGGAAGTGGCATAGGAGACTAGGGCATATGAGCCTTGAGTTGCTAGCTCGTCTGAGCGCCCTAGGTCTAATCCGAGGATTGCCCAAGCTCAAGTTTGAGAAGAATTTAGTTTGCGCTCCTTGTCGACATGGAAAAATGATTGCTGCTTCGCATTCGCCAGTCACCACAGTGATGACTGAACAACCCGGAGAACTTCTCCACATGGACATTGTAGGTCCTTCTCGGGTTAGTTCTTTAGGCGGCAAGTGGTATGTATTAGTTGTTGTCGACGATTTCTCTCGCTACTCTTGGGTCTTCTTTCTTGCCAGCAAGGATGAAGTGTTTTCACACTTTCGGAGCTTGGCTTTGAGACTTTTCACTGAACTCCCAAGTGCATTGAAATTCATTCGAAGTGATAATGGCACCGAGTTCAAAAATAGTCTCTTTGTTGACTTTTGCATGGAGCATGGCATAGAACATCAATTCTCTGCTCCGCGGGTTCCTCAACAGAATGGTGTTGTTGAGAGGAAGAACCGCACTTTGGTTGAGATGGCTAGGACGATGCTTGATGAGCATAGGACTCCTAGAAAATTCTGGGCTGAGGCCATGAACACTGCATGTTACATCTCAAACCGAATCTTCTTGCGCTCAATTTTAAATTTGACATCTTATGAGCTGCGTTTTGGGAGACAGCCCAAGGTTACTCATCTTCGAGTTTTTGGTTGTCGCTGCTTTATCCTAAAACGTGGTAATTTGGATAAATTTGAGTCGCGTTCTTCTGACGGGATCTTTTTGGGTTACACTACTCATGGTCATTCTTATCGTGTTTATAATTTGGAAACTAACACTGTCATCGAGTCATGTGATGTGACTTTTGATGAATCAACCCCCTCTGTTAGTTCTGCATTTGAACAGGCAAATGAACACGACATGGAACAGACCATCTTCGAAGAGGAAGATCCCGGAGATTTCGAGGATGAACCCCTACTACCCTCGACGTCAACCCCCGAAGCCGACCCCGCTTCAACTACTTCGGCACGAGGTCCCGAAGCAACTACCTCGACATCGGTCATCTTGGACCACTCCAACGCACAAGTTGAGGGGGAGACTGCATCCCGCCGCGAGGCTCCACACCATGTTCAAAGGATGCATCCTCCCGAGCAGATCATTGGTGAGCTTGATCAAAGGGTAACACGTTCTCACGCTCATTTCACTAATTCTGCTTTTGTTGCTTCTTTCGAGCCTTTAGATGTTAGTCATGCACTTTCTGATTCTAGTTGGATCAATGCCATGCATGAGGAACTTGAAAATTTTGAGAGAAACCAAGTCTGGACTTTAGTTGATCCTCCACCAAATGTTCATTTCATTGGAACAAAATGGATTTTCAAAAACAAACAAGGGAAGGATGGGACTATAGTTAGAAACAAGGCTAGACTTGTAGCTCAGGGTTATTCTCAACTAGAAGGGATTGATTTTACTGAAACTTTTGCACCTGTTGCTCGCCTTGAGGCCATTAGGATTTTGCTTGCCTTTGCGACATCCCGGGGATTCAAACTCTATCAAATGGATGTCAAAAGTGCTTTTCTTAATGGCTTCATAGGAGAAGATGTTTATGTAAAACAACCCCCTGGTTTTGAAAACCCCAAGTACCCACATAAAGTCCTTAAACTTCATAAGGCTCTTTATGGACTCAAGCAGGCCCCTCGGGCATGGTATGACAGACTTAAGTCTTTTCTGCTTGAGCGGGGGTATTTGATGGGCTCTGTTGATAAAACACTGTTTACTCTCAAGCATGGCAAAGATTTCCTCCTAGTTCAGATTTATGTGGATGATATCATCTTTGGTGGCTCTTCTCATGCTTTGGTTGCCGAGTTTGCAGATACCATGAGCAGGGAATTTGAAATGTCCATGATGGGTGAACTCACCTTTTTCCTTGGTTTGCAAATCAAACAAAGCAAACAAGGTACTTTTGTCCACCAGACGAAGTACACCAAGGACCTGCTCAAGAAATTTGACATGGCAGATGTGAAGCCTCTCGCCACTCCAATGGCTACATCTGTAGCATTGGATCCTAACGAAGATGGAGAAGCCGTAGATCAGAAGGAGTTCCGAAGCATGATCGGCTCCCTTCTCTACTTGACTGCTACAAGGCCGGACATACACTTCGCAGTGTGTCTGTGCGCTCGTTTTCAGGCTTCACCACGAGCTTCGCACCGCCAAGCGGTAAAACGCATACTCAGGTATCTCAAACATACCCTCGAATTTGGCATATGGTATTCAGCATCTTCATCTTTATGTCTTCAAGGTTATTCCGATGCGGATTTTGCTGGGTGTAGGATTGATAGGAAGAGTACAATCAACGGCTAGTGTTGCACAATCAACGGCTGAGGCCGAATATGTTGCTGCAGCTAGTTGTTGCTCTCAGATTCTGTGGATGGTTTCCACTTTGCGAGATTTCAGGTTAGATTATAAGAGTGTTCCACTTTTCTGTGATAACACTAGCGCTATTTGTATTGCAAACAACCCGGTTCAGCACTCCAGAACCAAACACATTGATGTGCGGCATCATTTTCTCAGAGATCGCAATGAGAAGGGTGATATTGAACTTCAATATGTTGATACCCAACACCAGCTAGCCGATATTTTCACAAAACCCCTCAATGCTTCTCGATTTGCTTACTTGCGTGGGGAACTTGGCGTTTGTCACCCTTACGGCATTTTGTGAGGGGGAGCAGTGTTAGATGGATATGCATTTGCTAAGTGTGTGTTGAAATTGCATTTACATCTTTTGCACTTATATGCCTGATTATAATCCATGACATCATGACAGCTCAACTCTTTTTAATTTATCTGAAACATTCATGTGCATGATATTTTCTTTTCAAAATCAAATCATGCTCACTGCTTAGTCTTGAATCTAGCATGTTTAGGCAGGACTGCTTTTAGCTATCTTTTATCTGCTTGATAGCAAGACACTGTTCATTGGATGCTAAAAATTGCAACTTGAACAATTGTTCTACATTCTCATGGATATTCATCAAGTGTTTAACAAATTGATTCACTTAATTGAAATCAAAAACTCCATGATTTGCATGCTTTAAGTGAAAAGATCCAGGTGGGTTTGTTTGTCGCACTACTCTATTCTAGACTGCTTACCATTGCACATTGGTCTGAACTGGAATAGTGTAGTGTATGCCAAAATCATTGCTTTAAGCTTCTAATGGTTTTTATGCCTAGGCTTGGCCAGATTGGAAAGTATAAGGTGGACAAACAAATAACCCCTGGCACTAAGAAAAGAACAACAAAATTCATTGATCATCAAGTTTGCTTTTCATGCTCCATTTGAACCGGACTTGTCTGTCTAGAGTAGAAATTGACTAGCTTTGCGCAGTCCTTGCTTTTCCTTGTCTAGTTTCCTTGACTAAGTGGTGATGCTTTTATTTCCAAACTGATCAAATCACATGCTTCATCATGTTTTTGGAGAATATTAATTTGAGCTGAGCCCCTGATCAATGGTATTATTGTTGGCATATTTTTGCTTTATATGTCTTTGCAATTCTGCTCATGTCTAAGCAATGCCTCTTTTTCATGCTCCTTGATGCCTGCATTGCCAAAGGGGGAGAGACTTGCTACGTTCTCTGCCGCAAGGGGGTATAATTTCCAAAGGAGGAGAAAATTTAACTCAGGGGGAGTTTTTATCTGAAATAGGGGAGACTTGCTGAAGGGGTTTTTTACTCTTTTGAAAAGGGGGAGGAAAATTCTTCTGTCAAGTGACATGTTTTGGCTCATTTCTGAGTTTTCATGATCACTTGTGTGCTGAAAGTTTTTTAAATTTTCTTGAACTTGAAATTGGTTGTCAATGCACTCATCAAGGGGGAGATTGAGAAACCAAGGGTTGGTTTCGGTGTGTGTGATGAGTGATTGATAGGCTCTTACCCTCGGGTTCGAAGGGGTACCTCCGAAGGGGGTTCGGAGGTTGGACCTCCGAAGGGTGTTCGGAGGTGGTTTCACCGAAGGGTGTTCGGTGGTTTGGTTGCTGCAGCTGTTGCAGCGTAGTGTGCTTGTCGGAGGGGTCCGACAGTACACGATGACTGGGTGTGTACCGAAGGCTTCAGTATTTTGGGCGGTACACCGGAGTGTGTGCCGGAGGTTGCTAACCCGGAGAGGTCTCCGGAGTACTGGATACACTTGTCTGCTTGTCTGTGGTGCGCAGGGACCTCGGAGGCGACGGACAGGTTCGCGGCAGGTGAACCTGGGTCAAGCGGGAGGCTTGATGCCAGGGGAGCGGGGAGCTCCGTCACGGTGGCTGCGAAGGGGTCCGGGTCGGTCCTCGGGTCGAGGTGCGCCAGGTGAAGGCAGAGAGTGCGGAGCGTGGCTCTGACTGAAGGTACTCCGAGACAAAGTCCTCGGAGGTGAGGCACTTCGAAGGTACTCCGGATGGAGTAACTTCGGAGTTGGATGGATCAAGTCCTCTGCGGAGGCAAGGCGTTCGAAGTGTGCTCCGGAGGGAGACATTCGAAGGTGCCCGACGAAGGTCTCAGAAGTCGAGGCGCATCGAAGGCATGGTCCGGGTGAGGCTCGTCGAGGAGTGTGCTCGGGGAGAGACACTGCGACGAAGTGCTCATGGAATGCTTCGTGCGGAGGCCTTGGACGAAGGAGGGACTTCAAAGGGTGGTACTCCGAAGGTGGGGCTTCGGAGTGTGGAAGGCTTCGGAGCGAGGCTAGCTCCGGAGTGTGGTTGTCTTGTGGTGCTTCGGCCTGCATGGCTTCGGTACACGGACTGACGGAGTTCGAGCTGGGCGGAAGCTGCGAAGCCGTGGTGGTCCACTCCGAAGGTGTTGGTGCGAAGGCCCAAGGGCTTTGACGGCTTCGGCTCAAAACCGTCACTGTATCGAAGGTTGACTTCGGTGAAGCGAAGGCCATCTGGCTCAAGGCTTCTCACCGAAGCTATCGCACCCCTCGCGTGCTAAGGGGGCTTCAGAAAGGTCAAAGGCTGCAAGTCTGACATTGTCTGCTCTGCAAAAAGCTGGCGCTGTCCCATCTGCAAAGGCTGACAGAGAAGCCTCCAATAAAGTTGACTACCTTTTGTACCCCTCAGTTTTGTAGAGACAAATCCAATGTAAACCCTAGGGGTAAAGTAGTCAATTCCTTTGGGTGAACTGTGGGCTGTAAATACGGGGGCTCGGTAGGTAACATTTAACACTTTAAGCATTTACTGTTGAGCTCCTGTACTAGCCACACACTTCGTTGTATTCATCCAGAGTTCAATTTTATTGTGTTCCTTGTTCAAGCGGCGAAGCCCTGCTTCTGTATGCTTTTTGCTTGAGCTCGTTTTACATACCTCACTAGTTGTAGTGCACCGAAGCCTGTCTAGGCGAAGGGTGTTTTGTGCGAAGTGTGTTTTTCAGTGTGCTGTCGCTTTGTGTAACAGGAGGCGAGACCTCGCTGCTTACTAGCGAAGCCCTGATCGAAGCCCGTGCTTTTATCGTGTCTGTGACTCTAGCGAAGTCTGTCAGTGTGTGTTTAGACCTTCGTGTACGAAGCCCAGCACCAGTTGCTGCTGCCAAGTACTTGGTTGAAGTCCTCAGTGGGGTGTCCACTCTTGCGAAGGGTGAAGTGCGAAGCCTGCTCGAAGCACCCTGTGTCCGCATCCTATAAGGCGAGTCAAGACGAAGTGGGGCAATCGAGCACGAGTAGCCCACGAAGCCCTACCTGCTGAATCCGTCGCCGGTGATTGCGGCGGCGGCGATACGGCCGCGAAGAAGGTGGCACAGGAATCGAGGCAAGAGACACCGGGGGAGATGCTCTCGAAGCATAGGTTGGTTTGCCTTCCTTTTCACCGTGCACCCGTTTCCTTATGCTTCGGTGCTCGTGATGTTGATTGGGTGAGATTCGCGAGCTCTTGATTCCAATCACGCATGAATGGATTGATTTTGTGTGTGTTGTTTTAGGTTTGGGTTAATACGAGAGTAGAAAAGGATGGGAATTTTCCATTCCTGAACAGGTTTTTGTTCATGATATTGATCAACCTCTATAGATTTGTCTTAGTGGTTTAGGCTTGGAACCCTAATAGTTAGAAAATATGACACTTCGATTTATAACAATACCCTAGGTTTGGCAGTGACCAAGTTCTCATCTGCTCAATAGTGTTTCTGCAACCCACATTATTATTTCATCCAAATTCCCAATTCGTGTTAGATTGAATTCCAGTGAAGCGGCATTATTCGGGGAAGCAGACCTAGATGGGCTGAAATTGAATTACTTTCGGACCTCTGAAAGTCCGAATATAAATTATTCTCAAAACTAAAACAATGCAAAGACATTCTTTCCATTTTTGATGGTAGCATGTTCATTTTATCACACACATTGCATGCCATGGTTGCTATAAGGAGCAATTTTCACTGAAAATATATGCAGTAACCGTTTTTTTTAAAGTGAGAGATTGATGGTATTATTAGATTCAGGGAAGTTCATGCCACCATGCTGCTTGGTTGAGTTCTACAATACAAAATTCTTGGATAATGGAACATTTTGTATATTAAAATACATTGGTTCACGTGTATGTTCCACACATTCTACTTATGAGCTCAACCAGTTTATTGGTATCTCTAACATATGTTTAAAATCAAGAGATGTTTATTTAAATGAGAAAAAGACTGCTGCAGTAAAGTAATTGCATTTTTTGTTTCGCTGATGAAGAGCATGGCCTTTTTCTTATAAACAGAATGTGAATTATTAGTTACTTTGTTCGGTTAAAGCAATGGCTATGGGAAGTGCGCACATCCTTATTTTTTTGTTTCCTGTTGATTTGATGACTTCACAAATGGTGAGCTGCATCCTTTTCAATTATATGGCATGATTTCTAAATGATGAGGTCCTCTTTGTATTAAAGAGGGCAGATAAATTCAAACTCTAAGATAAGGAAACAAGCCTCAAGAAAGCAGCTGCCAAAAGTAGCAAAGCTGAGGAGAAGGCCAAGAAAAAGCAGGTAGATGAGGAGATATCATGCCTCTCAGCTGAGTTAGAGGCGAAACATGTTGAGGAGCTTGCTACTTTGGGTACAAATCCTTAGGCAGCTCAGAAAAGCTCAGAAAAGGGGAACATGAACACCTTAATAAAGGCCATTGCTCGTGTTTCTGTGACCAGTAACGCGGATTCCGCAAATACTAGCAAGGGTGCACGGCGACGAGAGAAGGCAAAGGAAGAGGCTGCTAGAGAGCAGAGAATTCAAGAAGAACAAAGCCATGTTGTTAGCGGCCGCATGATAGAAAATGAGAAACTTGAGAAATCAGGCGCATCCTCGTCGGTTGCGGCAACTCTAGTCAGTACACTCAACCCTTGTGTAGGAGAAGGCTCTTGGCATCTTGTTCCTTTCGCGGCTTGCTGGTTGGGAGAAATCAGGCGTCGATTCGTGTAATTTCGACATGGGTTGGATTCACGGTAAGGCAACGATCTTCAATACATTCTATTAGAAGTAACCCTTACCTCTGATCTATGCTTGTTGCAGTGTCAACATTGGTCCAAATGAGCAATTCTTGAAGTTCGGCCAATCGCCTCAGCTCACTGTCTACCCTACTGGGCACTCAATGCAGGTGTTCGTCAATGGAAAGTCATATAGTATTAACATCTCTTTGTATCTACATTTCGTATTATATAAGTCTAGACCAAATATTTAAGTGACTATTCATGACTATATTAACCTCACTGCCATCAAAATATGTCATTTATCTGTATAGGAAATAAACCAACTTGAGTTGAGAGATGTATTTCAAAATGATTTCGAGTTTGCTGCCGATGAATTTATTAATCTAAATATACAAATGATACAAACATATTTAGTTTACTAAGCAAACATGGCTAATCGATGGGGCGCCTCCTGCCCTAGTGTAGTAAATCACATAAGATACATGGTTTGCTCCCAGATAAAAATTAGGACTGATCCTTGATTTTGTTTGCTGAAAAACATGCCGCTTTTTATGAAGAGGAATCAAGAATGATATCTATGTTAATTTTATACCTCTGAGTTTAAGTTGTGTTTTAGATCCTGGTGTAGATGGTTCCTTATTGAACATATAAAATTTGTAGTGATATGTTGATGGAATGGTGCAAAATCAAGTTTCTGTGAAAAATAACTTCTATATAATTATTATTGGACAATGGCATGTAATGTTATATGTGATCACATTGCATCGAGAGAAAGAAGCATGCATATCTTTGCTTCCCTAGTTCCCCTTTAAAAGGAAAGAAGTCGATCTACAATTAAAATCTCTAAATAGCTATCCAATATGAATCTTATTCCATGTCCAGGCTATAGTATTGGTATTTTTAAGTATAAACTTACATTAATGCATTTTTCAAACATGAACGTATACATAATAAATGTGAAGTGTTGTCTGTAAGTCTTATCCTTTTGAAATATGCAGAATGCACTTGCTGGTTTGAGATGAATCAATTTAGATGCTATCTACCAGAAACTATTCTACGATCTATGTAGGTGATGTAGATATATATTCAATGTAATGTACACACAACTTCTAGATTATGTTGCTGATGAAATGGTTGTTGTTGCTAATGATTATCTACCAGGGCGCGTTCCGGCACCAGTCAGCCGTCCAACGGCCGACTGGTTGTCACGTGGCTCTAGTCCCGGTCGGCACTTGGTCAGCCGACCGGATGCTATTTTTGGAATTTTTTTAATCTAACATACAAATTTGATTTTTTTTAAAAAATATTTTTTTAAAAAAATCGGATTTCTACATAATTATCAATTGTAATGTATATCGCTATAGTTGGATCTCAGGTTGTGAACTTCCAAAAAATGTCAAATTTACAAGGTATTTTAGCACAAATGAAATTTTTGCTATCTGTTCTATGCTTTAATCTCCTCTACTCTGTTGTGCTTACTGACCTACAGTAGATGCACACAGATTACTTAAGTTCTTTTTTTCTTCTAAAATTGCTATAACAAAATCTTTCTAAACCCAAAGGTAACTTAATCAGACAATCAGAAATGTGTCCTTTTATCAGAGTTGTATTGCCGTGCCTTTTCTTGTAGTTGTAAATTAATATATAGAATAATTAAATCCATGTCTCCCTGATTTTGTATTCTTTAGCCACGTCACTAGCGTGCTTGCTGTTGGTCCGGTCGATTGGCAAGGCAGATAGACAGCAAGGCATAGAACAGACAAGAAATTAATGAGAAAAAAGATGGAAAAGGAAAGAGGCAGATTGGCCGATTTTGAACCGCGCCCAAAAGAAGATTGGGCCAAGAGAAAAAAAATGTCAATTCATAGTTTGTTGAATTTTGAGATAAATAGGGAAGTTACAATACCATAATTTTTATGTTTAAAACAAAATACAAATTACAAAATCGGCAAATAATTAATTCGCCAAGTCCGATCGGCAAAATCTCAATCACTCAGCCAACATTCAGTTTCCCATCATAGCTAGCTGAATTCTGTCGGCAAGCTACTGCTGGGTATATGAGAAATCGATCGACTTCAATTCGTAACACGCGAAGGCTTCGATCGGCCGAGAAGACAACGGCGACGACGATGGTCGCAAAAAATATGTTCGATAAATCAAACAAGCATGAATTCAGCTATAATTATTAATTAATTTGATGTGCTTGTTTGATGGCTTATTATTTATTACTAATTCAAAGAAATCCGACTAATAATTCAAAACATAATGATTTTGTGTGTGCAAAGAACTTATTATAAAACCCTAGATAGCTAGCTAACATGCATGCATGCATCATCTATATATGCATGGCCTTCCTCTAGCTAGACCAATCGAACAATGAGCTAGCTAGCTAGTTAACACATGCAGTGGCAGTAGTGCAGGTCACCGCGAAGCTTGCACTCGCCGCCGCGGCATTGTGACTGACACCATGAGTTGCAAGGGTCGTTCAACTCCGGTCCACAACCTTTGTACTCGCCATTGTCACCCCATGAATGAAAGTCCTCGCAACAACGAGGTGCCTCCGACGCTGCAGATTAAAAAAAAGAGTAAAAAACAAAATCAGAAACCAAGCCACACATACACATCACACATTGTGTATGTATGTACTGATGATAAATTAATTATAAATAGATGCACCTACAGTTTATTTGTACCGCATGCATGCTGAAATTAGAGCACAAGATCAAGGTTGTGAAATAATCTTACACGCTGAGGCAACAAGAACAGCTAGGACAAGAAGAGCAATCGTTGCTGCACAAGCGCCAAACCGAGCCATGTCTAACGTCTCGTTTTTCTTCTTTGATTTGATGATTTGTATGGTAGAACTTATGCGTATTTATAGCTAGAATATTTCCTCCAAATTTGGAATGCCCGGATATGTCTCCCTAATGTACATATATTGATTTACATGACATATTAGGCTGCTATATTATCTTTGGAAATGAAATATATTCTGACTATGTACTGCCGCGTCTTTTCTTTTTGTTGTAACTTGATATATAGAATTAAATCCATATATACATATATATATATATATTGTACTACGTAGCTATATATATATATATATATATAATACCCCTAATAATGTAAATTGAGTTCCGTAGTTTGAGGCGCGATGGTCCGGTGAGGAAACGGCACAGTTGGATGCTTAATTCGCGGGTTAAGAGATGCACTACCAGTATAACCGTTCTATCACCATAATAAAAATCGAAAAATATTTCATAAAATACTTCATTCATGGTAAATAATTAATTAAACACAATATTAATAGCTAACTTATATAACTTTACATGGGCGGAGCTACTTGGAGCCAAGGGGGTTCTTGGGAACCCGGTTCCAAAAAAAAATTTAGTGTATATTTGTAAATTTTTACCCTATGTGCACCCTCTTAAACTAAATATGGTGTACCGCTTAAAGTGGTGCACCCCTTCAATTTCTCTCTAGCTCCGCCACTGTAACTTTATAAGGATATTATGAATTATTATTATTATATTATGTAACCTGAATTTAATTTG
This sequence comes from Zizania palustris, assembly GCA_019279435.1. Lineage (NCBI taxonomy): Eukaryota > Viridiplantae > Streptophyta > Magnoliopsida > Poales > Poaceae > Zizania > Zizania palustris. Next base: position 11,882,414 of record JAAALK010000080.1, read on the forward strand.
ATGGATGTTTATTTTCAATTTTAATTCAGTAGAAATTATATAGTTTCCAAGTAACGTGAATTTATGTGTGCATTTAGCAAGAAAGCAAACAATGAAAGTGAATTAAATCTTACAAATAATATATTTTATAATTTTACAATAAAATATAAATTACAAAATAATATGGTTAATTGGTAATTAGAGCATTTCTAACTTATCATTGTTGAATCCATTGGTTATAAGGGGCGCAACATTATATTTATCTTAGACATTAGTTGTAAGCCACATGAAGCAATAATATTTACTTTATAATTCTTCTAGCTTTATTCTATTTAAGATATGGTGGCTTGACGTTCTTCATATAACATGGAATAAAATTGAGGATCAATAAAACAAGTCTTGTGACTCAACAGTACGAATGTTTGTGGATAATAAGCTTAAAACAAATACAAGAGCCTTGTATTTTGTATTTTTATTTATCTTGCTTGGTTCATAACTTTGTGATATTTTAATATTTTTGAAAACTAATTTTACCGTAAATCATATTAATTCACCAACTATTTTTAGAATTTTTTTTTCAATTTCAATAGAGTTATCTTATGAAAGTTACCTAGCATACCTAACAACAATTAATCACTCGCACTACGGGAGAAACCCTATTTGCCGAGTGCCTAGGGCACTCGGCGAACCCTATTTTTCACTCAGCAAAGGTTTCGCCGAGTGCCACACTCGGCAAAGGGAACTTGGCCGGGACGTGGCCTAACGGCCTTTGCCGAGTGCCTCACGTGGCACTCGGCAAAGCCACGCATGGAATTTGCCGTGTGCCCCACGTGGCACTCGACAAAGCCACAGAAGCGCGCATGTGGCACTGTGGCTTTGCCGAGTGCCACATAAAATAACACTCGGCAATTTTTTTTTAAAAAATTATTCAATGCACATTTCATCCCAAAATTCACATTCAATCACAAAATTCATCACAAATTCATATTTAATCACAAAATTCATCACAAATTCACATCTCATCACAAAATTCATCACAAATTCACATTTCATCACAAATTTCTCGACAAATCACATTTCAACATAAATCCCATGAGTCAATCACATCACAAAGCATAATTTAGTTCATAAGTTCAAGTTCACATTATAGTTCACAAGTTCAAGTTCACATTATAATTTACAAATTCAAGTTCACAACAACAACTCACATTACGCCTCACAAGTTAGTCTCACAACGGAGCATTACCGCTTTGCCCAGTGTGGGGAGATGCCTGCGTGTTTGATCCTGATGCCGATGAATGGAACTGCAAAAAAGAAAATAGTTAGCACAATTGTATATAACAATAATGACAAAAACAATATTAAAAACTCACATTACCGCTCTGTAGAGTTACGGAGTTTGTGAGGGTTGAGGAAGTCCAAGCACGCCCATATGACCTGAAAAAGATCCACCCATCTGCGCAAACCACTATTGCATCTGGGCCTGCATCTGAGCCTGCATCCAAATCCTTCATCCGAGCCTCCATCTGAGTCTGCCACTCGGTCCTTTGTGATCTTTCTTCATTTAGTTGGGCCGACAAAACATTAATTCACATTCATTAACGTTCCAAAACAAACAAATTGAAATGTTCGATGATTGATGAAAATGAACTAACCTGTAGATTGACAATCAGACCCATAGATGTGTCTCGGCAAGGGCGTATACCCGGACCGGAGGTCGAGCTCCGAGCTCTCACCTCAGATAGAGAGGGGGTACTACGGGTATCAATGGCGCCGTCGCCCATCAAATATCGTCCATGTCTCTTGCCTCCTCCAACCCTCATGGCCACCTCGCCATCGATGTCATGTGCGATTAGGTCATAATCGGGACCATGCACTTCCCTCGCCATCTCTGAATAGTCCTGAAGGCGTTGATATGCGTTCTGATTAGTGTACGACTCAGCGGGGTCATTTGGATTGTAAATATTTCCTTCAACCGCACTTCCTTTGTGAGCCAGAGCATATGCCATGACTTGGGAGCATTCCTGACCCGCATTGGCCGTTGACTGAAACAAGAAGATAGTTAGAGTTATATTGTGAAATTAAGCGAAAAAAAGAAACAAGTAACTACATACCCATGTCGCCCTGAACTGGTCGAGGTTCAGCGAGCCTTGATGGTGTGCTGCCCCCGACATGAGTAGGCGTCTTTGGCGGCATGCATCGTGATTGCTCTGCCACTCAGCAGAACACCACCTATCAACAATTTGGCCCCAACATTCAAGATGAGCGGCACACCACTGTGGAGGGACCTATTTGATGCAAGTGAAGTTGTTAATGACATAATATTAAGTATTGGAAGATACACGATAATACACTTACCATCATGTATTCCTCTCGTGTCAGAAAGGTGGTCCGGGCATCCTTTTTATTCTTCCTCTCTTGGCGGTGCTGAGCGTAGAAGTCGATAACGGCTTGAATGCACGCCTCATAATGCATGTCGGTGACAAGATTCTTGGCGGCTCTATTAATAACAGCGGTAGCCTGATTCGCATACCCATCATCACATCTATAAAAATCCTACATATAGATATAAAGAGAATGTTATGTAATCCACATGTTAATAGTATTGACACATATATTAAGAAAATAAACTTATCCAGAGCTCAGCCCTGACTCGATCGGCTAGGTGGGGAAATTGTCTCCTTTCCCGGTCAGGGGCGTCCGGCGCACTTTCGTAGTGCCTCCATGAGTACGCTGGCTCCATCCTCCCATCAAAAGATACCAAACCAGGGAACTTTTCCTTTATAAGAAGCCCGAGGATGCCGTTTACGTGGCGTGAGCACTCACGACCTGCTCGTTCAACCATAATCCAGTTCCTACCCCAGTATCATTAAAAAGTATTAGTATGTGTTAAAAACTAAACTGACGAAAGGAATACATTATAGACTTTCTATAGCAACTTACCTATTTCCGTCGGGTCGAATGAGCGCACGATCAACTACTGCCACTAGTCGCCTCGGGAGTGACGAAGGACCACGCAATCACACTGCAGCCGTTTCCATAGCCTCCTCCCCACCCTCGGCCCTAACCTCCTCCTCCTCCTCCACCCTAGCCTGCTCCTCCTCCACCTCATCCGACACGTAATCAACGTCGCGACGAGATGCCGATATTTGGCTAGTAGTTTCACTCGAGGGCGCGGGTGCCTTTCCTCTCACTGCTGACTTCTTTGTTCTCCCACCTCGAGGTCTAGATGAGGACCCGACCTCATCTTGAGAGCGGGTGGATTTACCGCCTTTTCCTACTACTACACTTATTATTTTCTTTAAACCCCCCACCATATTTCAATCACCCGCTACCGAACGGGAGACACCTAGGTTACGCGACAATAATTAGAAAATATAAAAAAATTTGACAACATATACTCTCTAATACTTAGAAAAACTAACAAATTTCTCAAATATATATCACAGCACGATGGCCGGAATACACACTCACAAGATATTAATCATTCATATTCAGGTATTAGAATTGCGAGAAGAATGTGAACTATAGTGAAAATAAGTATACAATTTTGTTTAGATTATCTATAATTCAGATACTATGATTTGAAATCTCAACTTAAAGTTGTGGAATTACCATAGCTACATGCATGAATAACAAAATGAGAAACTGCACAATGTATATTTTCAGACAATGGCATGTTCAAACCTGAAATAAGGCTTTAATTTTCCAGCAAATGCAATGTGAGTACAGTAGCAGTCCCAGAAAGACAATAAAAGTTGAAATGCATCTTCCCAGGTTTCGTCTAGAATTATGGGGAAAATCCAATAAGGCCTTGTTTGGCAGCCAGAAATCCTAGCCATCCACGTGGAATGGGCTGAGATTTCTGGATGCCAAACAAGCCCAAAGAGAACATTATCATCATCAGGCGATTAACCTTAAATAGCTCAAAGTTCCTAGAATCATAACCATGGCACATGCAACAGTGAATCATAATCATGGCATATGCAACACGGCTCAACATTCCCACAATTAGAAACCCCAAAACAAGCCTTTTCAGCACTAACAACACTTTTCACTAATTTCCAGGAACAGTAATACAAACAAAGGTTCCCCTGCATGGACAAAACAACTTCAATATAAAATAATATTTTCTATGAACAAATGAAATCCTTCTTAAGTAATACAACCAAACACAATCCATTATAGCATTTTAAAGTCAGCTGTATTTGCTATCTGGCAGTAAAAGTTGACTCTTCAAAGTTCAAAAATCCAATTCATTTTGATTCTGCAATCTGCATACAATACACTAATGGGAGAAAGGCATACAGGGGCGCCGGGGGCGGCGGAGGGGCCGATGGCCGGAGGGGGCGGCGAACGAGGCGTCAGAGGAGGCTCTCGGCGGGGGCGGCGGCCGGCGACGGAGGGGCCGACGGCCGGAGGGGCGCCGGAGGAGGAGGCAGAGGAGGCTCCCGGTGGGGGAGCAAGGTGGCGAGGGGGGCCGGTGAGGGGGGCGGCGGAGCTAGTGGCCGGGGCAGCGGGGCCGTTTGCCAGGGAGGTCGGGGCGTGCCGGCGGCGGGGGGGGGGGGGGGGGAGGGTGGCGGCGGGGGAGAAGGGCAGCGGTGGCGGGGGAGTAGGGTGGCGGGTGGCGCAGGGGCCCGCCGGCGGCGGTGGGGTGCGGGGGCGGCCGACGGCGGGAGAGCAGGGTGGCGGCGGGGTGCGGGGGAGCAGATCTAGGCGCAATAAGTGCGCCCAGATCTATGAGACCTGTTCTAGCCCTAAAGCAACATTCGCCGAGTGCCAAATTGGGAGGCACTCGGCGAACACTAATTTTTTTTAAAAAAATTGTCGAGTGCCATTAGTGAGGCACTCGACGAATGTTATTTTTTTTTAAAAAAAACCTTTTTTTGCCAAGTGCCAATATCTCGGGCACTCGACAAAGATGATTTATTTGTTCTTTGCTGAGTGCTAGGGATAAATGCACTCGGCAAAGAGTTTTTAATTTTTTTTTTCAAAAAAACTAAAATAGGAAAAAGACAGTAAAAAATTCCATAATCTGGCATTATATAATATACAGTAATATTGCATCCTAGAAAATTTCTAAGTTCAAATAAACAAATATAAGGCACTTGTTGTTTAAATTTGGGATCTTTTACTTAAAATCCTATAAACAACTTTAATTAACCAAAAATAGCAAACTAACTCTAAAAAATGCCAATTTTTGACATGGTATGAGATAAATTGAGTTTTAGTAGTACAAAAAGTTTTAAGTTCAAACAAATATTTGAATATCGATTTACTTCTAAACCTAACTCATTTCATCCCTAAACTCCTAAACCTTCTCTAAGATTGTCCCATTTCTAAAGGTCATACATGAAAACTTTGTCGAAACATTATGAATTTTTTATCATAGTAAATATGTATGATATAATGACACCATGTCAAGTATCATATTTTTTAGGCATCAATTTAATTTTCCATAATTAAAAAACCATTAAGCTCCATGTTGCCGCCCGAGCGTTTCGTAAATTAGAATTTAAATATTTAGATATATTTAGTTGTAAAAGATTACAAATGGAATCATGAACATAAATATTTTTTTCTACAATTTTTGAGTCAATATTTCATGTACATGCAGTTGAAATTTGACCCACTTGGAAGTAAATCCTAGAAACATGATTAATTTATTAAAAATATCAAACCCACTCAGAAAAATATGAAACTTTTCCATGGCTTAACATAGGTTGCATTATGAGTGTAAAAAAAATTCAAGTTCAAAACATGTTTAAAATGTGATGTAGGATTAAATTGTGATCTCACATGAAATAATGAAATTTTCATCTTTGCCGAGTGTTTTATTAAATAACACTTGGCAAATACTAGGGTTTGCCGAGTGTCCGTTAGTGGCACTCGGCAAACCCTTCTTTCCCCCTCTGCCGTTACAACGGCGTCAGCAAACTGGGTGCAGCGGGTTTTTTCCACAGGTTTGCCGAGTGCCATGGATAATGCACTCGGCAAACAATTTTATTCGCCGAGTGTAATATGTTTGCCGAGTGTATTTCATTGTACACTCGGCAAACAAGGGTTTGCCGAGTGCCCGAAGGAATGCACTCGGCAAACGTTGTGTTTCCGGCAGTGTCGTATAAAAGTTTGGCAGAATCATTATATCATAATAGCCGACACTACATGATGGAGACGCTAAACCCTATATATGCTCCACTGTACTCCTAGTCCTCAGCAAAATCCTCCATGGTTGAATATTCTTAATAAACTACTTGTTGTTGTGTTCATAATCTGGTAGTAGAATTGAATCGAATCGAACAAAAGTAATTACATTGATATTCAGCGAGACTTGGAAATAAAACTAATTACTCATGACATGCAAACTCCAACTAACTCTACACTATGGGAAATCATATATTTGCCAAAGAGCCATGGACCCTCGGATCAAGTATATTTTTGTGGGGTAGTCGGTAAATAATTTATTCACTGAGTGTTTACGGTTTACCGAATATTTTTTAAAAAACACTCAACAAATTATCCTTTGCCGAGTGCCTTGAGGTTATTATACTCGTCAAAGTCTCAAGCACTCAGCAAATATTCAGTTTCCTGCTAGCTGAATTCTGTCAGCAAGCTACTGCTGGGTATATGAGAAAATGATCGAGTGTTGTCAAGGCCGAATTAAGGGAGGCGACTTCAATTCGGGTGTCAGCGTAACACGCGAAGGCTTCGATCAGTCGAGAAGACAATGGCGACGACGATCTGGTTTGGTCGCAAAAAATATCTTCGATAAATCAAACAAGTATGCATTCGGCTATAATTATTAATTAATTGGATGTGCTCGTTGTCATGCATATAGTTGTCCAATTTGTTCCAAGGTATGACTCTGACCAATCTAGGCATTATTCATGCATGAAAATTAATCAACAATGCATTCCGATCATAGTATATCTTATATCAAAATATATAGTTCATATATATCATCCCATGGAAGGCTCATTGTTTATTACTAATTCAAAGAAATCCGACTAATAACTCAAAACAGAATGACTTTGTGCGTGCAAAGAACTTAATATAAAACCCTAGCTAGCTAGTTAACATGCATGCATCTATATATGCATGGCCTTCCTAGCTAGCTAGACCGATCGATCAATGAGCTAGCTAGCTAGCTAGTTAACACATGCAGTGGCAGTAGTGGAGGTCGCCGCGAAGCTTGCACTCGCCACCGCGGCACTGCGACTGACACCATGAGTTGCAGGGGTCGTTCAACTCCGGTCCACAACCTTTGTACTCGCCATTTTCGCCTCATGAATGAAAGTCCTCGCAGCAACGAGGCGTCTCCGACGCTGCAGATTAAAAAAAGAGTAAAAACTAAATCAAAAATCAAGCCACGCATATTGCATATGTACGTAGTGATGATAGATTAATTATAGATGCCAAGTTTATATGTACCGCATGCATGCTGAAATTTAGCACAAGATCAAAGGTTGTGAAATAATCTTACACGCTGAGGCAACAAGAACAGCTAGGACAAGAAGAGCAATCGTCATTGCTGCATAAGTGCCAAACCGAGCCATGGAACAATTTTCTAGCTAACTAGTGCCTCTCTGCTGTCTCGTTTTTCTTCTTTGATTTGATGATTTGTAAGGTACGAACTTACGCGTATTTATAGCCAGAATATTTCCTCCAAATTTGTAATGCCCAGATATGTATCCCTAATGTACATATATTGATTTACATGACATATTAGGCTGCTATATTATCTTTGGAAATGAAATATATTCTGACTATGTACTGCCGCGTCTTTTCTTTTTGTTGTAACTTGATATATAGGATTAAATCCATATATACATATATATATTGTACTACGTAGCTATATATATATATAATATAATACCCCTAATAATGTAAATTGAGTTCCTTAGTTTGAGGCGCGTTGGTCCGGCGAGGAAACGGCACAGTTGGATGGTTAATTCGCTGGTTAAGAGATGCACTACCAGTATAACCGTACTATCACCATAATAAAAATCAAAAAATATTTCATAAAATATTTCATTCGTGGTAAATAGTTAATAAAACATAATATTCATAGCTAACTTTATAAGGATATTATGAATTATTATTATTATTATTATTATTATTATTATTATGTAACCTGAATTTAATTTGATGGATGTTTATTTTCAATTTTAATTCAGTAGAAATTATATAGTTTCCAAGTAACGTGAATTTATGTGTGCATTTAGCAAGAAAGCAAGCAATGAAGGTGAATTAAATCTTACAAACAATATATTTGAATTTTTAAGAAACGAAAATTTTTGTACGGTTTAATTCAATACTAAAAAACATACATTAGTGATGGACCATAATAGTCCACGCCGTGTCCGGCATGCCTCCTTTTAGTGACGGGTGAACACGGTTATCCATCACTAAAGGTCATCTTTAGTGACAGGGAGTACTTTACACCCGGCACTAATGATATGATCATTTTCAAAAAAAAGGTTGCATCCTGAATTATAGCCGGGATTTGGAAGCCAACATATGCAACATCCCAATCACATCACAAACAATTTATCACAGAAGATTCATTACCAAATTAGTATCACATATATTAACTTCTAACTCGTTATCTCGAAGAACATGGCTAAAACAAAGATAAATACAAGATGATTTCATGGCTTTTGATTAATAGCTAACTTATAGCGATATCAAGAGCTTGGATAATATCTTATCACTATCTAAGCTTGCACCACCACCACTAGAGATAGCTTGAACAAAAGTCCAGTGGGTAGTAGTAGGAGCACCATGGTAGCGTCCGAGTAGGAGAACCACCGTGAATAGTCATGCCAACTTCGAGTGCGTTATCTCAAAGAAATTGGCTAAGACCATCAATTATCTCGGAAAAATTGGTTAAAAGCATTAGGTCAGTTTACCATGTAACAATAAAATTAAAACAAAGTTAGCAACAACGGACGGTGTATTCGTACAGGGAAGAGGAGGAGGATGATGACCTTAGGAGGAGGACGAGGAGGATGCAACTAAGGTGGCGGTGAGTAGGGAGGCCACACACACCGATGGTGTGAGTGCCACAGCCGATGGTACATGTGGCCAGGAGCAGCGAAGAGCACGACGAAGGTGACGGCGGTGGCGGGAGTTAGGGTTAGGGTTGCACGAAATGAAATCCTAACGATTCACTTGGGTTCCCCGCCTATTTATAAGTGGGAGGAGTCATCAGTGACATGTGGTAATTACCATCCGTCACTAAACTATCTATTAGTGATGGTTGATTATTATTACCCATCACTAATGTTATGGTCTTTTTGAAACAAAATAATAGTTTTTAGTCTACAACCTAAATCAAAGCCAGAATTCAGCAGCCAACATTCCAAAACACATCACAGACAATTTTTAGGCTGCAACTTGAAACAAATCCAGGATTTGGCAGCCAACATATCACATACAATTTATCACGGTACATACATTACAACCTCAATTGCATCATTATTGATGTTGAAATGGAAGGCGCACACTGTGTCAACTTCTACCGAGTTGTCGCTAATGAATTTGGCCAAAACCTTTTGTTAGATAGCACCGCCCATCCGTTGCTTTAGGCACCGTAGTTAGGACTGCGTCAGATCCTGCTGCTGCCACCTGAATCTTGATGGTCTAGTAGTGTAGGTGAGGTGTGATATACTTTTCATAGTACTACATTGAAAAGTACTATAAAATAAAATTTAAACAAAGCTATTAGAGAAGGCTATCTGTATAGACCAACTACATATGCAGATAACTTACCACCGACATCTTGTTGATGATCGTGTTATTTATTGTGCAGACATATAACCGACTATCGGAGGATAAACATGCTGAGATGTCTTATAGGAGAGTCTTCCTTGCTAGAGTTACATATGTTGGATTGCCAAAATAATAGATGTGCTTCAATTGGTCCATTTGGTCTGTGTCGACCTCCTTAGCTATCCCCTTTCCCTTCCTATCTGCAATATTGCTAGGACCCTCCCTTGACATTATAAGAAACCTTGATAAGAACATAAACAAAAAATGTGCATGTGTAGTAATGCCGCTTCTCTATGTATATCACTATCGTCATTGTCCTCTACTTTGATGTCTGTTAAAGTCTTCTCATCACTAAAGTTAGTGTAGTATTTTGCCATAACAGTCAATGGGGCTTGTCCCATTGTTATTACCAAATAGTTCCCCTGTGTTAGGCCACCTCTTTGGCTAAATTCAGACCACCCTTTGTGGAGGCATATACTACCGCTGCCCGCATAGCTCGCAACCTCAAGCTTAGTGGCACACCCATCTCTTGTCATTATTTAGAGGGTGTCGCCAATACGAATGTTATTGACCTCACAAAATCATCTTTTTGATAAATACTACAATAGTAACAGATGTGCTTCATCTTGTTAAAACAATAAACATGACATGCAATGTACAAAAAACTATAATTAAACCTGGTGATGCCTGTCGTTCACTAGCTGATTGATCTTTATTAAGCAACTATCGGGAACATAGTTTGGTACTTGTAGATCGTTTGAAATCCTTGCCATATACCTAATTCACAAATTCAATAAACAAATTTTGGAGAAATGATTTTATAAACTAAAATTTAATAGTAAGCATGAACAAACTTACGAGAATGAGAATACAACCGAGGTGCATAGGGCACAGGTGACGGAGAGGCGAGGAGCACGACGAAGGCGATCGTGGCAGCGAGAGTATAGGGTTAGGGTTGCGCGAAATGTAAGCATGACGATTCACTTCGTGCTCTGCCTATTTATTAGTGTGAGTCATCAGTGACGGGTGATAAACTTTTTTAGTGATGGGTGGAAATATAACTTGTCACTATAGGGGAGATGTTTAGTGACGGTCATACCATAACCCGTCACTAATGAGGGTACCCTTATTTAGTGATGGGTCATACCACGGCCCGTCACTAATAAGGCAGCGTTACTAAAGCGTGTGAAATAATCCATCACTAAAAGTGTATTACTAACGCGTGTCTTTTTCCCATCACTAAAGTTGCGTCACTAAAGATTGTTTTTGTGGTATTGATTGTAACCATGTATTTATGTAAGAAATATAATAAAAAGTTAATGGTGAATTTAAAAAAGAAATAAATTAGTAAAAGGAAACAAATGAACTAAAATTTATATGGTATATCACCTGCGTTTAATTGATAAGTATAGGTATGATTTGAAATTAATTATAGGTGTCATATAAATTTATATGGCATGTGCTTGTGTACACATACACGTTTAAGTAATAAACAAACTAATTAAGAAACATAAACTAACAAAATTTATACGTGGTATGTTTGAATTGTTTTAAAAATTTACATGCATGGTATATATATACCCATTCATTTAAGCAGTATATAACAACATATATAGGGTGAATAAAACATATACATGCATGATATATTTGCAATGTCTAAGAAGTAATGAAAATTAATATGGTAGCATCAAACATGGGCGTTGTATCGCATGCAAAGATCACTCCCACTGAATTCATGCTTTTTCCATCTATAAATCTGTGATATACATGCATAAAGGAAAGCAGTGCTAATATGGAAGGTGACATAAAGGACTTGCAATGTAAGTCGGGGTCACCAAATGAAGCACTTGCCATACAATTAGTACTTTTCATATGAACAAACATATTATTTTTGACACGAATGAAGGGCTAGGATATACCAGATGAGTGGGCATGACGAATGAAAGGTTACGATTTATGAGATGCTAGATGAGTGATGTGTCCACTTTTTTAACTCGTCAATTATAAATAGGGTAGATTAGGGTGGGATTCTGCTATGAGGGATCGAAAGTCTTGGCATCGTCTTATCTACCCTACTATATAATTGGCGAGTTTGAGTAACACTCGATCAACCCTCTGTTAAATCATGACCATTCATTCACATATAATAAATCATAACCATCTGATCTTCTTTTTTTCTCTTGGGCCGACACAACACATTATGGCCTCCCCTCCTCTCTCTACCGCTGGGCTCCACTTGTTTTATATGGAAGTTGATCTGTTTTATATGAAAGTTATTAATATATGGAAATCATAAATATATGGAAGCTGATTTATTTTACATGGAAATTAGTAATATATGGAAATCATCAATATATGGAAACTGATATGTTTTATATGAAAACCATTAATATATAAAATGATGATCATATATATGGAAATATATGGAAATCTGATAAGTTTTATATAGAAATAATAAACAAATAGAAAACGTATTCATGGCATAATATTATCTTTGGAAGCTTTGGAATCTCCTTCCATACTCGTCTCCTTTCCTTCTTCGTCGCCTCTCTATAAAATCTGGAGTCCATGACTGAATCGTGCCAACAATTCCATCCCTAGCTGTAACACCCCAAATTTTCAAAACAATAAAAATATTATTAAATTCAATTTATTGGAATTACTATTTCAGAAAATACCTTTAAATCCCTTTTATACCCTTTTGAACTACAACATAGAGTAGATGACCAAATTAGGAGGTGAAACTTTTTGTATATGATCCTAAGGCCAAAATATAATTTTGAGAATTTTTATAAATTTTTACCAGCCTTGGAAGTAGCCCTAATATTTTAATCTATTTTCTGGAATTATTTTTATTCAGAAAAGGATTGGAACAGTAATGGGCTCCTCTCCCTCCCTTCTCTCTCTCCCGGCCGGCCCAGCCCGTTACCGCGCTCGCCTTAGACTGACACATGGACCCCACCTGTCGGCGCCGAAACCTTTCCCCTCGCGCGCGAACCCGACACTACGGCCCCACTTGTCAGCCTTCCCGTTCGCTCGCTCGCGCTCACTGGCCCGTGGACCCCGCCTGTCAGAGTCGTCGTCTCCGCGAGATCCGCCCCCAAATCCCCCCCCTCGCCGGCCGAAACCCTAGCCCTCCTCGGATTCGCTCTCGCCGGCCCCCTCACCCTAATTACTCGACGGCATTGAATTCCCCGTGTTCCCCCGACCGTTTCCCCCCGTTAATCCCCGCCATTAAACCACGAGATCAGCGCTCGCGTGCATGGCCGAGGCTCACCGGCGCCATTGAAGACCTCCCCTCCCCTTTCCTTGCATTTGTCGCCCGTTATCCCTCGCCGACGACCCTATATAAACCCCTCACCCCCGCCGCGCTCGGTCCACGCGTCCAATTGAGCCCAGACCGAACAGAGCCCCTGCATTCCACATTTTAGCGCGCCACCACCGCCCGTCCTCCAGCCGCCGCTCGCCGTCGCCGGAGTCCCTCTCCGTCCACGCCGACCGCACCGTCGTGACCACCGGGACCTCCCCAACGCCGGCCACCACCCCGTCGACGAGAACCCTCGCCGGATCGCCGTCGCCGCCAAGGACCCGAACGCCTCCACCGCCTTCACTCGTCGTCGGCCACGCTCCGTCGACCTTTCCTCGCCGCAAGGGTACCCTCATGATCCCCGTAGCACCCTCGTTCCATTTTAGGCCTTAGACTAGGTCGCCGCCGCTCGCTGTGGCCGCTGGCCCGCTCGCCGTCGTCGGAGAAGACGACCGGCACGGGTCGAGTACCCGTGCCGTGTCGGATTCACGCACGACCGTGCGATCTGGATCCGACGGTGATGGTTAATCCCCGCGTGCGGATTAATCTGATCCGTTAGATCTCGACGAAGGGGTACGTTTTAATCCCGTGCGTCCATTTGTTTTAAAACCCCGCGTTTAATCTCGTGCGTCCACGTGGTACCGGTTCACACGTTTTAATCCTGGCCGTCCGTAGCCACTTACGCGTCCCGCCTCGCCCTCGCGCGTCGGATCTGGATCCGACGGTCCAGATCGACCCGGTGCACGCGCACAGTGCGCGGGTTCACCGTGGGCCTGGCTCACCGTGGACCCGAGAGGTTTAAAATTTGAAAATAAATTCCAGAAATGCTTTTAAACTTGTAAAATTCATATCTAATGCATTTGGACTCTAAAAATTGCCATTCCAATTTTAGAAAATTCATAAAATTATTCTCTACATGTTTATGCAATAAAAACTGTAGGTTTATTTTGACATTCTCATGTTTATTCAAATAATTATTCAAAAGCCTTTAGTATTAAAATATGGATTAAAATATTTAAACTTCAGAAAAATTTATATTAATTTCCTTTCTGTCCATTCACTGAAAACCACCAAATTGACATGAACTTTTCATTTCACACTTGTTTGAGAATTTAATATGACAATAATCACATTTAAACATTTGTTTTCTAAAGGACAACCCTTCATTTTAATCCCTTTAAAATTATTTATAAAATTCAGAACCTTAACCTTTGAGTTTATTTATTTTTAATCAAACCAACTTTAACTTATATGCTTGCAATGTAATGTTATATGGTTTGATTGAATGTGGTTCTCTTTTTATTTTACTTTATATTAAAAAGACTACGACGTCGCCGAGGAGCCGGAGTACTTCCCTGAAGTCCCTCCCTCTCCCTTTGCTGAACAAGGCAAGTCACCAAACCATTCTTTTGAGCATATTGAACCCATGTCTGAATTGACTATCGCTAAAACACATAGGTTATGTATATGCATTAGTCAAATGAACCCTTACATTATATTTATTTAGGATCCCCCGACCTTGATGTGCAACCCAAGCCATGCTATCTCGCCTAACCCCCTTGTCACCACATGATCAATGATATTAGCTAGTGTCCAATGTATTGGCACGACCGCTATAGGATAAAAATGAGTCGTAGTGAAATGGTTCTATTATATGATCCCGTTACTTCTTATCTTTGGAAATTCTGTTGGTGATGAGTCATGGTTGTGAGTGTATGCATGGTGGGTTCCGGGTGCAAGCTAGGGCATTGGTCAGTCGCACCCGGGGCACTATAAGGACCGGTCTGAGGGATCCGTTGCAATACACTTACGTACTAACCACAAGTCTAGTGGGTAAGTCCTAACTAAGGTATGGGTTGTTCCAAACCGAGGCCACCACTTGGAGATGGGTCAAGTTGCACCTGCGGGTGACTTGTACCAATGTGGCGCAAAAGGGGGTGCGACGTTAGCCGGGATGCGGCCCGGCGCGCCGGCGAAACCTAGAGCGGGTGGTTATCGCTTGGAACATCTCATATTGAGGTTTTGGCACGAGTTCCCGTGAAATGGGTCATCTCGTTGAGATGAGTGCGTGCCTTGTGGGTACAGTAGTACATCTCTGATCAGAGTCTTAAATCTTTTCGAAAAGCCGAGCCCACGGTCACGGGCGGGTTGCGTGACATCCCCCAGTTAGTTTACTTTGAATATGAATGTGCATGATGGATTGACATGTAAGGACTGTTGTGCGAGGAGGTAAAACGTACTCCTCGAGTTAGTTGATGTTGATGATGTTCATATTTACTTTCCGCATGATTAAAATATGATTACACTAAATGTCACAACTGCAACTGCTTCATTCCGCATTGTTAGCCTTTATCCTTCCTTGTTTATTATCCTGCATTATTATTTGCATTTGCGGTGGCTTGTTGAGTACTTTTTGTACTCATACCCGTTGGACCCCACAGAGGATGCTTATCTTGAAGACGGTCTGGAGTAGCGACCCAGTCGAGAAGAAAGATCCTGAAGAAGACGTTCGTCATGCCGCTGTTTACCTCTATTATTATCGTTTTTATTAAAACAATGTTGTAATAAATATGGTCTGCGTACCATGGATTTTATCGTATGTACGTTGTCGCATGATGAACCTCTTGTATTATTGTTTTTCTATGGAAATTCAATAATGTCTCGATTTTGATAAATCGGGGCGCTACAAGATGGTATCAGAGCCGACTCGACTGTAGGAAGCCAAACAGACCCGCCTTGCCATTAGCCATAGGAAATTACTTCTCGAAAATCTACTTCATAAACTTTATTCCTCTCCTCACTTTTATTCAACTTGCTGTTTTGTAGATGCCAGTCTACCAAGTCCACAGTTACTGCCGCCACTACGAGGGCTTCGTCCGGGAGCTCCGCATGATGCTCACCTTCCTCGGGTTCCTCTTCGAACCTGAATTCCAAGGAGTGTACCCCGACGAGTTCGCCGGGCCTTGCGACGTCTCCCTCACCGTCCATGGCTCCGGAGAGCATCTGCCGCCCTACACCACCGCACTTGGAGGCCCGACTTTCGACGTCGCGTGCCAACGAGTCGCCCTCCAGGCCCTCATGGAGCTGAGGATGATCTACGACGATCGTCTCCAGAACTCATCCTTCCGGCTTGTACCGAAGCGTACTCCCAGAGCCCACCGTAGCATCTACCTCGGAGTTCACTCCGTGCGTGATCCGGTCATGGCCCGGCAGTCGCGTCTTCTGCAGGCCATGGATGATCTCCATACCGAGGCAGTGCTCGACGCCGACGAGCACCATGAGGCGGTTGCGTTTCTTCGTGAGGAAACGAAGAACCTGATCCAGCAGAACGGCGAGTTGCAGCGCAAGATCATGCAGCTGCAGAAGGACATCGCTGAGATGGTTCCTCTTCTTCCAAGGAAGAAGAAGCCCATCCGTGAGCCCCTCCCTCGCCCCAAGAGGATCTCGCCACGACCCTCCCCCGCCAGGCCTTCTACCAGCGCCCCTACACCACGCCCCGGCCTCGTCTCCGACTCCATCATCGAGAATTTTCTCGAGCCCACCATCTCTCTGGAGCCGCGCACTCGTGGTTCCGAGAGCACGGAGACCGCCTCCGGTGGCGAGTAGGCGTTAGGAGACGCGAGATTAAATAAAAAGCATTATTTTGTATGTGGTGCTACCCATGACGAGTGTGTTGTGGGTAGAATAAGAACTTGATTGTAATGAACATTTTTACCACTTAATTTATATGCTTGAAATATTCTTGTTAATTGTGTGGTCAACTTTTTGCCTTATAACCTTATGAATTCAGAAGATGGCCGACCACCAGAACACCGGCTCCAACAACGGAGCAGGAGGGAGCCGAGATGCGCCTGAGGGCGTTGTGCCCAACTGGGGTGCGACAGGCCCGCGCCAATCCGGGTCGCCTTCCGCCAACCACCCCACCTTGGCGGAGATGATGGCGAATCAGAATCATCTGATCACCGCCCTCCTCACCCAAATGCAGCACCAACAGGCTCAGTTGGACCGTCTGCAGAACGGGGAGCCCGCCCCTCGCGCACCAGCACCCGCGGCCGCTCCGCAACTCTCCGAGTTCTTGCGCGTGCGCCCGCCCATCTTCTCGAGCACAACCAACCCGATGGAGGCCGGAGATTGGCTTCGCACCATCGAGAAGAAGCTCGACCTCCTCCCCTGCACAGACCGTGAGCGAGTGGCCTTCGCCACTCATCAGCTCCAGGGTCCCGCCGCTGAGTGGTGGGACAACTATCGTGCGTCCCAGCCAGAGGGCCACATGGTGACTTGGGCGGAGTTCACCATCGCCTTTCGTGCCGCCCACGTCCCCGCCGGTGTCATCGCGGTCAAACAGCAGGAGTTCCGCGACCTGCAGCAGGGCAACAGGACTGTCATGGAGTACCTCCATGAGTTCAACCGCCTCGCACGCTACGCACCGGAGGAAGTGCGCACCGACGCCCTCCGCCAAGCCAAGTTCCTCAGGGGACTTAAGGATGAGCTGTCCATCCAGCTCGTCACCGCCGACTTCGCCGACTTCCAGCGGCTTGTCAATAAAGCGCTCATCCAAGAGACTGAGCAGAACAAGCTGGACCTCAAGAAGAGGAAGATGATCGCCTTCAAGCACCAGCAGGCGAACACTCAGAGGCCCCGCTTCGTCCCTCCGCCACCAGCGCCCGCCTACCATCCTCGGCCCGCCTACAGGCCACCTCATGCAGCCGGTGGATCCAACGCCGGGCATCCTCGCCCCGCTCCACCAGCTCCGGCCGCTCAGCCGGCACCGGCCGCCAAGGCCCCGATCTTGAGGGATCGTCAAGGAAGGCCGGTCGTCTGCTTCAACTGCCGCAAGGAAGGGCACTACTCGCACCAGTGTCCTCACCCCAAGCAGAACCAAGGCGCAGCACCCCACCAGGCCGTTCGCGCCCGCGTCAAACACATCAGCGCGGAGGAAGCTCAGGAGGCTCCTGAAGTCGTACTCGGTACGTTTACTATGAATTCCGTACCGGCCGTCATATTATTTGACTCTGGAGCAACCCACTCCTTTGTCTCGGAAGATTTTGCAAAAACAAACCATCTGGACGTGCTCCCTCTACCAATTCCCATGGTGATTGCCACCCCCGGCAATAGGACCTCAGCTCGCTTCTACAGCCCTAAGGTTCAACTTGACATCCAAGGAGTGCTGTTTCGGGCCGAGCCTGTCCTCATCCAATGCACCGGACTTGACCTTATACTAGGTATGGATTGGTTGATGAAGCACAAGGGAGTGATCGACTGTGCCAACAAGTCCGTCACGGTGACCAGTCCTGAAGGCGTAACCGTCACCTTCCGGATGACCAGTCGCAAACCACTCGGAGCATCCCTTCGCTCGATAGCTCTTGAAGAGGTTCCAATAGTCAAGGAGTTTGCAGATGTTTTCCCCGAAGACCTGCCCGGAATGCCTCCCAAGCGGGACATCGAATTCAGAATCGAGCTTGTCCCGGGGACCACTCCAATCTCCAAGCGCCCATACCGAATGGCCGCCAATGAACTAGCCGAAGTCAAGAGCAACATCGAAGACCTAGAGCAGAAAGGTTACATCCGACCGAGTACCTCACCTTGGGGTGCACCGGTCATATTTGCCATGAAGAAGGACAAGACCAAGAGGATGTGCGTGGACTATAGAGCCTTGAACGACGTAACTATCAAGAACAAATACCCGTTGCCTCGGATCGACGACCTGTTCGATCAGCTGAAAGGATTCTCGGTGTTTTCCAAGATTGACCTCAGGTCAGGTTACCACCAGTTGAGGATCAGGGAGGAAGATATACCCAAGACTGCTTTCACCTCCCGCTATGGTCTCTACGAGTACACTGTGATGTCGTTCGGACTCACGAATGCCCCGGCCTTTTTCATGAACATGATGAACAATGTATTCATGGAGTTCTTGGACAAGTTTATCGTGGTATTCATCGACGATATCCTCGTTTACTCCAAGACCAAGGAAGAACACGAGACTCACCTCCGTCTGGCCCTCGGAAAGCTAAGGGAGCAGCAACTGTACGCCAAGTACAGCAAGTGCGAATTTTGGTCGTCTGAGGTGAAGTTCCTCGGTCATGTAATATCTGCCGGAGGAATAGCAGTGGACCCAACCACCGTAGAAGCGGTTACCAACTGGCTGCAGCCCACGACCGTGACCGAGATCCGGAGTTTCCTCGGATTGGCCGGATACTATCGCCGGTTCATCGAGAATTTTTCCAAGATCGCCAAGCCTATGACCAGACTTCTGCAGAAAGAGGTGAAGTTTGATTGGACCCCCGACTGCGAAGAAAGCTTCCAGACCCTCAAGAAGAAACTTGTGTCAGCTCCCATTCTGACTCTGCCAGACATCCGGAAAGACTTCCACGTCTACTGTGATGCCTCTCGTCAAGGATTGGGGTGCGTCTTAATGCAAGAAGGGAAGGTGATATCCTACGCCTCCCGGCAGCTGAGACCGCATGAGCTGAACTACCCAACCCACGACCTGGAACTAGCAGCCGTGGTTCATGCCTTGAAGATATGGAGACATTACCTTGTGGGAAATCGGTGTGAGGTCTTCACCGACCACAAGAGCCTCAAGTATATATTCACCCAACCAGATCCGAACCTCAGGCAAAGGAGATGGTTGGAACTGATCAAGGATTACGATTTGGGCATCCATTATCATCCGGGCAAAGCAAACGTGGTGGCAGACGCTCTTAGTCGAAAAGGGTACTGCAATGCCATCATGATTCAAGACCAGGCTCCTCTACTTTATAAAGAGATGGAAAGGCTAAACCTAGGGATCACCACTCGAGAGTACCTCGCTGCCTTGGAGTCTCGGCCTGACTTAATAGACCAGATCCGAGAGAAGCAGAAGGAAGACCCGGACATCCTGGAGATCCAGCAAAACATGAGGAAGGGTAAAGCCCCCGGATTCTCCGAGGACGAACATGGTACCATCTGGTGCGGAAACCGAGTATGCGTACCCAACCTACCTGAGTTGAAGACTCTCATCCTTCAAGAAGCCCACGATACTCTATACTCCATCCATCCCGGGAGTACAAAGATGTACCAAGACCTGAAGGAAAAATATTGGTGGGTCAGCATGAAGAGGGAAATAGCCGAGTATGTGGCCAAGTGCGACACATGCCGGCGAGTCAAGGCAGAGCATCAGAGACCTGCCGGACTTCTTCAACCCCTCAAAGTCCCTGAATGGAAGTGGGAAGAGATAGGAATGGACTTCATCACGGGACTGCCCAGGACCCAAGCTGGTCATGATTCTATCTGGGTGATCGTTGATCGACTCACCAAGGTAGCCCACTTCGTCCCGGTCAAGACAACTTACACCGTCGCCAAGTTGGCCGAGTTGTACATGACCCGGATCGTGTGCCTCCACGGAGTTCCCAAGAAGATTGTATCTGACCGCGAGAGTCAGTTTACCTCCAAGTTTTGGAAGAACCTTCAAGAGGAACTCGGCACCCGGCTGAACTTTAGCACCGCCTATCATCCACAGACCGACGGTCAGACCGAAAGGGTCAACCAGATATTGGAGGATATGCTTAGAGCTTGTGCTCTAGACTTTGGCGGAATGTGGGACAAGAACTTACCTTATGCGGAGTTCTCCTACAACAACAGCTATCAAGCCAGCCTGCAAATGTCCCCGTTCGAAGCACTCTATGGGCGTAAGTGCAGAACGCCGTTGCTCTGGGATCAAACCGGAGAATCACAACTGTTTGGGACATATTTATTGAGAGAAGCCGAAGAGAAAGTTAAGATCATAAGAGACCGCTTGAAGGCCGCCCAATCCAGGCAAAAGAGATATGCCGACAACCGTCGAAGAGATCTAGCCTTTGAGGAGGGCGATTACGTCTACCTCCGAGTCACTCCCCTCCGTGGCACTCAGAGGTTCAACATGAAAGGCAAACTAGCACCCCGCTACGTCGGACCTTTCCAGATCCTCCGTCGACAAGGAGAAGTGGCATATCAACTTGAACTGCCTCCATCCTTGGCAGGCGTTCATGATGTGTTCCATGTCTCACAGCTGAAGAAGTGCCTCCGTGTACCCACCGAGCAAGCCGACCTTCAGCAGCTTAATGTCCAAGAAGATTTGACCTACATAGAGAGACCCGTCAAGATCTTGGAAACCAAGGAGAGAGTAACCAGAAGTCGCGTCGTCCGCTTCTGCAAAGTCCAATGGAACAACCATCCTACCGAAGAAGCCACTTGGGAAAAAGAAGACGAGATGAAAGCCCAATACCCCGAGCTATTCGAGTAGCGTTCCAATCTCGAGGACGAGATTCTTGTAAGGGGGATAGGTTTGTAACACCCCAAATTTTCAAAACAATAAAAATATTATTAAATTCAATTTATTGGAATTACTATTTCAGAAAATACCTTTAAATCCCTTTTATACCCTTTTGAACTACAACATAGAGTAGATGACCAAATTAGGAGGTGAAACTTTTTGTATATGATCCTAAGGCCAAAATATAATTTTGAGAATTTTTATAAATTTTTACCAGCCTTGGAAGTAGCCCTAATATTTTAATCTATTTTCTGGAATTATTTTTATTCAGAAAAGGATTGGAACAGTAATGGGCTCCTCTCCCTCCCTTCTCTCTCTCCCGGCCAGCCCAGCCCGTTACCGCGCTCGCCTTAGACTGACACATGGACCCCACCTGTCGGCGCCGAAACCTTTCCCCTCGCGCGCGAACCCGACACTACGGCCCCACTTGTCAGCCTTCCCGTTCGCTCGCTCGCGCTCACTGGCCCGTGGACCCCGCCTGTCAGAGTCGTCGTCTCTGCGAGATCCGCCCCCAAATCCCCCCCCCTCGCCGGCCGAAACCCTAGCCCTCCTCGGATTCGCTCTCGCCGGCCCCCTCACCCTAATTACTCGACGGCATTGAATTCCCCGCGTTCCCCCGACCGTTTCCCCCCGTTAATCCCCGCCATTAAACCACGAGATCAGCGCTCGCGTGCATGGCCGAGGCTCACCGGCGCCATTGAAGACCTCCCCTCCCCTTTCCTTGCATTTGTCGCCCGTTATCCCTCACCGACGACCCTATATAAACCCCTCACCCCCGCCGCGCTCGGTCCACGCGTCCAATTGAGCCCAGACCGAACAGAGCCCCTGCATTCCACATTTTAGCGCGCCACCACCGCCCGTCCTCCAGCCGCCGCTCGCCGTCGCCGGAGTCCCTCTCCGTCCACGCCGACCGCACCGTCGTGACCACCGGGACCTCCCCAACGCCGGCCACCACCCCGTCGACGAGAACCCTCGCCGGATCACCGTCGCCGCCAAGGACCCGAACGCCTCCACCGCCTTCACTCGTCGCCGGCCACTCTCCGTCGACCTTTCCTCGCCGCAAGGGTACCCTCATGATCCCCGTAGCACCCTCGTTCCATTTTAGGCCTTAGACTAGGTCGCCGCCGCTCGCCGTGGCCGCTGGCCCGCTCGCCGTCGTCGGAGAAGACGACCGGCACGGGTCGAGTACCCGTGCCGTGTCGGATTCACGCACGACCGTGCGATCTGGATCCGACGGTGATGGTTAATCCCCGCGTGCGGATTAATCTGATCCGTTAGATCTCGACGAAGGGGTACGTTTTAATCCCGTGCGTCCATTTGTTTTAAAACCCCGCGTTTAATCTCGTGCGTCCACGTGGTACCGGTTCGCACGTTTTAATCCTGGCCGTCCGTAGCCACTTACGCGTCCCGCCTCGCCCTCGCGCGTCGGATCTGGATCCGACGGTCCAGATCGACCCGGTGCACGCGCACAGTGCGCGGGTTCACCGTGGGCCTGGCTCACCGTGGACCCGAGAGGTTTAAAATTTGAAAATAAATTCCAGAAATGCTTTTAAACTTGTAAAATTCATATCTAATGCATTTGGACTCTAAAAATTGCCATTCCAATTTTAGAAAATTCATAAAATTATTCTCTACATGTTTATGCAATAAAAACTGTAGGTTTATTTTGACATTCTCATGTTTATTCAAATAATTATTCAAAAGCCTTTAGGATTAAAATATGGATTAAAATATTTAAACTTCAGAAAAATTTATATTAATTTCCTTTCTGTCCATTCACTGAAAACCACCAAATTGACATGAACTTTTCATTTCACACTTGTTTGAGAATTTAATATGACAATAATCACATTTAAACATTTGTTTTCTAAAGGACAACCCTTCATTTTAATCCCTTTAAAATTATTTATAAAATTCAGAACCTTAACCTTTGAGTTTATTTATTTTTAATCAAACCAACTTTAACTTATATGCTTGCAATGTAATGTTATATGGTTTGATTGAATGTGGTTCTCTTTTTATTTTACTTTATATTAAAAAGACTACGACGTCGCCGAGGAGCCGGAGTACTTCCCTGAAGTCCCTCCCTCTCCCTTTGCTGAACAAGGCAAGTCACCAAACCATTCTTTTGAGCATATTGAACCCATGTCTGAATTGACTATCGCTAAAACACATAGGTTATGTATATGCATTAGTCAAATGAACCCTTACATTATATTTATTTAGGATCCCCCGACCTTGATGTGCAACTCAAGCCATGCTATCTCGCCTAACCCCCTTGTCACCACATGATCAATGATATTAGCTAGTGTCCAATGTATTGGCACGGCCGCTATAGGATAAAAATGAGTCGTAGTGAAATGGTTCTATTATATGATCCCGTTACTTCTTATCTTTGGAAATTCTGTTGGTGATGAGTCATGGTTGTGAGTGTATGCATGGTGGGTTCCGGGTGCAAGCTAGGGCATTGGTCAGTCGCACCCGGGGCACTATAAGGACCGGTCTGAGGGATCCGTTGCAATACACTTACGTACTAACCACAAGTCTAGTGGGTAAGTCCTAACTAAGGTATGGGTTGTTCCAAACCGAGGCCACCACTTGGAGATGGGTCAAGTTGCACCTGCGGGTGACTTGTACCAATGTGGCGCAAAAGGGGGTGCGACGTTAGCCGGGATGCGGCCCGGCGCGCCGGCGAAACCTAGAGCGGGTGGTTATCGCTTGGAACATCTCATATTGAGGTTTTGGCACGAGTTCCCGTGAAATGGGTCATCTCGTTGAGATGAGTGCGTGCCTTGTGGGTACAGTAGTACATCTCTGATCAGAGTCTTAAATCTTTTCGAAAAGCCGAGCCCACGGTCACGGGCGGGTTGCGTGACATCCCCCAGTTAGTTTACTTTGAATATGAATGTGCATGATGGATTGACATGTAAGGACTGTTGTGCGAGGAGGTAAAACGTACTCCTCGAGTTAGTTGATGTTGATGATGTTCATATTTACTTTCCGCATGATTAAAATATGATTACACTAAATGTCACAACTGCAACTGCTTCATTCCGCATTGTTAGCCTTTATCATTCCTTGTTTATTATCCTGCATTATTATTTGCATTTGCGGTGGCTTGTAGAGTACTTTTTGTACTCATACCCGTTGGACCCCACAGAGGATGCTTATCTTGAAGACGGTCTGGAGTAGCGACCCAGTCGAGAAGAAAGATCCTGAAGAAGACGTTCGTCATGCCGCTGTTTACCTCTATTATTATCGTTTTTATTAAAACAATGTTGTAATAAATATGGTCTGCGTACCATGGATTTTATCGTATGTACGTTGTCGCATGATGAACCTCTTGTATTATTGTTTTTCTATGGAAATTCAATAATGTCTCGATTTTGATAAATCGGGGCGCTACACTAGCCTCATGAACCTAAGCCCACACTGTGTGTTTTTGCTCTATCACTGCCAACGAAGCTCCAGAGCCACCTGTTGACATGAAAACAAGCCCGCACACTAGCGTCGGTTCGGCAATCCAAAAGCGTGTGGCCGTTTTAAGGGAAAACCCTAAAACATCGTGAGACGCGACACCATGTTCTGACGACCCTTAAACAGTGGTAAGGCCTTGTTTGGCAGCCAGAAATCCTAGCCATCCACATGGAATGGGCTGAGATTTCTGGATGCCAAACAAGCCCAAAGAGAACATTATCATGATCAGGCGATTAACCTTAAATAGCTCAAAGTTCCTAGAATCATAACCATGGCACATGCAACAGTGAATCATAATCATGGCATATGCAACACGGCTCAACATTCCCACAATTAGAAACCCCAAAACAAGCCTTTTCAGCACTAACAACACTTTTCACTAATTTCCAGGAACAGTAATACAAACAAAGGTTCCCCTGCATGGACAGAACAACTTCAATATAAAATAATATTTTCTATGAACAAATGAAATCCTTCTTAAGTAATACAACCAAACACAATCCATTATAGCATTTTAAAGTCAGCTGTATTTGCTATCAGGCAGTAAAAGTTGACTCTTCAAAGTTCAAAATCCCAATTCATTTTGATTCTGCAATCTGCATACAATACACTAATGGGAGAAAGGCATACAGGGGCGCCGGGGGCGGCGGAGGGGCCGATGGCCGGAGGGGGCGGCAGACGAGGCGTCAGAGGAGGCTCTCGACGGGGGCGGCGGCCAGCGACGGAGGGGCCGACGGCCGGAGGGGCGCCGGAGGAGGAGGCAGAGGAGGCTCCCGGCGGGGGAGCAAGGTGGCGAGGGGGCCGGCGGCTTGGGCCGGTGAGGGGGGCGGCGGAGCTAGTGGCCGGGGCAGCGGGGCCGTTTGCCGGGGAGGCCGGGGTGTGCCGGCGGCGGGGGGGGGGGGGGGAGGGTGGCGGCGGGGAAGCAGGGCAGCGGTGGCGGGGGAGTAGGGTGGCGGGTGGCGCAGGGGCCCGCCGGCGGCGGTGGGGTGCGGGGGCGGCCGACGGCGGGAGAGCAGGGTGGCGGCGGGGTGCGGGGGAGCAGATCTAGGCGCAATAAGTGCGCCCAGATCTATGAGACCTGTTTTAGCCCTAAAGCAACATTCGCCGAGTGCCAAATCCTAGAAACATGATTAATTTATTAAAAATATCAAACCCACTCAGAAAAATATGAAACTTTTCCATGGCTTAACATAGGTTGCATTATGAGTGTAAAAAAATTCAAGTTCAAAACATGTTTAAAATGTAATGTAGGATTAAATTGTGATCTCACATGAAATAATGGAATTTTCATCTTTGCCGAGTGTTTTATTAAATAACACTTGGCAAATACTAGGGTTTGCCGAGTGTCCGTTAGTGGCACTCGGCAAACCCTTCTTTCCCCCTCTGCCGTTACAACGGCGTCAGCAAACCAGGTGCAGCGGGTTTTTTCCACAGGTTTGCCGAGTGCCATGGATAATGCACTCGGCAAACAATTTTATTCGCCGAGTGTAATATGTTTGCCGAGTGTATTTCATTGTACACTCGGCAAACAAGGGTTTGCCGAGTGCCCGAAGGAATGCACTCGGCAAACGTTGTGTTTCCGGCAGTGTCGTATAAAAGTTTGGCAGAATCATTATATCATAATAGCCGACACTACATGATGGAGACGCTAAACCCTATATATGCTCCACTGTACTCCTAGTCCTCAGCAAAATCCTCCATGGTTGAATATTCTTAATAAACTACTTGTTGTTGTGTTCATAATCTGGTAGTAGAATTGAATCGAATCGAACAAAAGTAATTACATTGATATTCAGCGAGACTTGGAAATAAAACTAATTACTCATGACATGCAAACTCCAACTAACTCTACACTATGGGAAATCATATATTTGCCAGAGAGCCATGGGCCCTCGGATCAAGTATATTTTTGTGGGGTAGTCGGTAAATAATTTATTCACTGAGTGTTTACGGTTTACCGAATATTTTTTAAAAAACACTCAACAAATTATCCTTTGCCGAGTGCCTTGAGGTTATTATACTCGTCAAAGTCTCAAGCACTCAGCAAATATTCAGTTTCCTGCTAGCTGAATTCTGTCAGCAAGCTACTACTGCTGGGTATATGAGAAAATGATCGAGTGTTGTCAAGGCCGAATTAAGGGAGGCGACTTCAATTCGGGTGTCAGCGTAACACGCGAAGGCTTCGATCAGTCGAGAAGACAATGGCGACGACGATCTGGTTTGGTCGCAAAAAATATCTTCGATAAATCAAACAAGTATGCATTCGGCTATAATTATTAATTAATTGGATGTGCTCGTTGTCATGCATATAGTTGTCCAATTTGTTCCAAGGTATGACTCTGACCAATCTAGGCATTATTCATGCATGAAAATTAATCAACAATGCATTCCGATCATAGTATATCTTATATCAAAATATATAGTTCATATATATCATCCCATGGAAGGCTTATTGTTTATTACTAATTCAAAGAAATCCGACTAATAACTCAAAACAGAATGACTTTGTGCGTGCAAAGAACTTAATATAAAACCCTAGCTAGGTAGCTAACATGCAGGTATAATCTATATATGCATGGCCTTCCTAGCTAGCTAGACCGATCGATCAATGAGCTAGCTAGCTAGCTAGTTAACACATGCAGTGGCAGTAGTGGAGGTCGCCGCGAAGCTTGCACTCGCCGCCGCGGCACTGCGATTGACACCATGTGTTGCATGGGTCGCTCAATTCCGGTCCGCAACCTTTGTACTCGCCATTTTCGCCCCATGAATGAAAGTCCTCGCAGCAACGAGGCGCCTCCGACGCTGCAGATTTAAAAAAATGAGAGAGAGTAAAAAAATATCAGAAACCAAACCACGCACACATTGTAGTGACGATAGATTAATTATAGATGCACAATTTATATGTACCACATGCATGCTGAAATTAGAGCACAAGATCAAAGATTGTGAAATAATCTTACACGCTGAGGCAACAAGAACAGCTAGGACAAGAAGAGCAATCGTTGCTGCACAAGCGCCAAACCGAGCCATATCCGTCGTCTTCTTTAATTTCTGTATCTCACCGTCCCAGCTTGATTTAACAATTTTCTAGCTAGCTAGTGCCTCTCTGCCGTCTCGTTTTTCTTCTTTGATTTGATGATTTGTAAGGTACGAATTTACACGTATTTATAGCCAGAATATTTCCTCCAAATTTGGAATGCCCAGATATGTATCCCTAATGTACATATATTGATTTACATGACATATTAGGATGCTATATTATCTTTGGAAATGAAATATATTCCGACTATGTAGTACTGCCATGTCTTTTCTTTTTGTTGTAACTTGATATATAGAATTAAATCCATATATACTGTACTACGTATGATAGCTACATAGCTATATATATAATATAATACCCCTAATAATGTAAATTGAGTCGTTCCGTAGTTTGAGGCGCGTTGGTCCGGCGAGGAAACGGCACAGTTGGATGGTTAATTCGCTGGTTAAGAGATGCACTACCAGTATAACCGTACTATCACCATAATAAAAATCAAAAGAAATATATCATAAAATTCATACAGTAACAAACAATTCATTTGTAATAGAGAGTTAATAAAACACAATATTCATAGCTCAATTTGCAAGGATATTATGAATTATTATTATTATGTAACCTAAATTTAATTCGATGAATGTTTATTTTTAATTTTAATTTGGTACAAATTATATAGTTTCCAAGTAACATGAATTTAGGTGTGCATTTAGTAGGAAAGCAAGCAATGAAAGTGAATTAAATCTTACAAATAATATATTTGAATTTTTAAGAAACAGGTATGTTCGTACAGTTTAATTGTAACTGTGTATTTATGTAAGAAATATAATAAAAAAATTAATGGTCAATTTAAATAAGAAATAAATTAAGAAAACGAAACAAAGAAACTAAAATTTATATGGTATATCACCCACGTGTAATTGGCAGGTATAGGTATGATTTAAAATTAATTATAGGTGTCATGTAAATTTATATGCACTACTACACAAATGACCTTTATTGACATTGCTTTAGTGATGGTTAAAAGGCACGCATCACTAATTTACCTTTAGTGATAGATGTGTTTATAACTATAACGACCTGATTTTCATCACGCATTAAAATAAATAAAGTAAATAATAAATAAATTTCAAGCAAATGATTCAAAGTAAAGTGATAAATAATAAAATAAAGTAAATAATAAATAAATCGCTGCTGGAGCATTTTTTCCAAAATTCTCCGAGCTCTAAATTACGTCCCAAAAATTTTCTAGAATTTTTGGCGCAAAGAAATTAATTAAGACATAATCAATATCATTTCAACACGAAACTCTAATGTTAATTAATAGACTACTTCTTGTTGTTCATAATCTGGTAGAAGAATTGAATCGAATCGAACAAAAGTAATTACATTGATATTGAGCAAGACTTGGAAATAAAACTAATTACTCATGACTCCAAATCTACACTACAGGAAATCATATATTTGCCGAGTGCCACGGGTACTCCGCAAAACTCTATTTACATTCAGCGAAGGTTTCACACAAAATAAATATTATTTTAGGTTTGTTGAGTTTTTTTAAAATAACACGCCGTCAGAACGTCCGTTAGTATACAACTTTATTGAGTGTATTTTTGTGGGGTAGTCCGTAAATAATTTATTTGCTAAGTGTTTAAAGTTTACCGAATATTTTAAAAAAAACACTCAATAAATTATCCTTTGCCGAGTGCATTGAGGTAATCTCAAGCACTCGGCAAATATTCAGTTTCCTACTAGCTGAATTCTGTCGGCAAGCTACTGTTGGGTATACGAGAAAATGATCTAGTGTTGTCAAGGCCGAATTAAGGGAGGCGACTTCAATTCGGGTGTCACCATAACACACGAAGGCTTCGATCAGCCGAGAAGACAATGGCGACGACGATCTGGTTTGGTCGCAAAAAATATGTTCGAGATAAATCAAACAAACGTGAATTCGGCTATAATTATTAATTAATTGGATGTGCTCGTTGTCATATGCATAGTCCAATTTGTTCCAAGGTATGACTCTGACCGATCTAGGCATTATTCATGTATGAAAAGTAACCAACCGTGCATTCCAGTCATAGTATATCTTATATCAAAATATATAGTTCATATGTATCATATCATGGAAGGCTCATTGTTTATTACTAATTCAAAGAAATCCGACTAATAATTCAAAACAGAATGACTTTGTGCGTGCAAAGAACTTAATATAAAACCCTAGCTAGCTAGTTAACATGCATGCATCTATATATGCATGGCCTTCCTAGCTAGACCGATCGATCAATGAGCTAGCTAGCTAGCTAGTTAACACATGCAGTGGCAGTAGTGGAGGTCGCCGCGAAGCTTGCACTCGCCGCCGCGGCACTGCGACTGACACCATGAGTTGCAGGGGTCGTTCAACTCCGGTCCACAACCTTTATACTCGCTATTTTCGCCCCATGAATGAAAGTCCTCGCAGCAACGAGGCGCCTCCGACGCTGCAGATTAAAAAAAGAGTAAAAACTAAATCAAAAATCAAGCCACGCATATTGCATATGTACGTAGTGATGATAGATTAATTATAGATGCCAAGTTTATATGTACCGCATGCATGCTGAAATTTAGCACAAGATCAAAGGTTGTGAAATAATCTTACACGCTGAGGCAACAAGAACAGCTAGGACAAGAAGAGCAATCGTCATTGCTGCATAAGTGCCAAACCGAGCCATGGAACAATTTTCTAGCTAACTAGTGCCTCTCTGCTGTCTCGTTTTTCTTCTTTGATTTGATGATTTGTAAGGTACGAACTTACGCGTATTTATAGCCAGAATATTTCCTCCAAATTTGTAATGCCCAGATATGTCTCCCTAATGTACATATATTGATTTACATGACATATTAGGCTGCTATATTATCTTTGGAAATGAAATATATTCCGACTATGTAGTACTGCCATGTCTTTTCTTTTTGTTGTAACTTGATATATAGAATTAAATCCATATATACTGTACTACGTATGATAGCTACATAGCTATATATATAATATAATACCCCTAATAATGTAAATTGAGTCGTTCCGTAGTTTGAGGCGCGTTGGTCCGGCGAGGAAACGGCACAGTTGGATGGTTAATTCGCTGGTTAAGAGATGCACTACCAGTATAACCGTACTATCACCATAATAAAAATCAAAAAAAAAAATTCAAAAAATATTTCATTCGTGGTAAATAGTTAATAAAACATAATATTCATAGCTAACTTTATAAGGATATTATGAATTATTATTATTATTATTATTATTATTATGTAACCTGAATTTAATTTGATGGATGTTTATTTTCAATTTTAATTCAGTAGAAATTATATAGTTTCCAAGTAACGTGAATTTACGTGTGCATTTAGAAAGAAAGCAAGCAATGAAGGTGAATTAAATCTTACAAACAATATATTTGAATTTTTAAGAAACGAAAATTTTTGTACGGTTTAATTCACTACTAAAAAACATACATTAGTGATGGACCATAATAGTCCACGCCGTGTCCGGCATGCCTCCTTTTAGTGACGGGTGAACACGGTTACCCATCACTAAAGGTCATCTTTAGTGACAGGGAGTACTTTACACCCGGCACTAATGATATGATCATTTTCAAAAAAAGGTTGCATCCTGAATTATAGCCGGGATTTGGAAGCCAACATATGCAACATCCCAATCACATCACAAACAATTTATCACAGAAGATTCATTACCAAATTAGTATCACATATATTAACTTCTAACTCGTTATCTCGAAAAACATGGCTAAAACAAAGATAAATACAAGATGGTTTCATGGCTTTTGATTAATAGCTAACTTATAGCGATATCAAGAGCTTGGATAATATCTTATCACTATCTAAGCTTGCACCACCACCACTAGGGATAGCTTGAACAAAAGTCCAGTGGGTAATAGTAGGAGCACCATGGTAGCGTCCGAGTAGGAGAACCACCGTGAATAGTCATGCCAACTTTGAGTGCGTTATCTCAAAGAAATTGGCTAAGACCATCAATTATCTCGGAAAAATTGGCTAAAAGCATTAGGTCAGTTTACCATGTAACAATAAAATTAAAACAAAGTAAGCAACAACGGACGGTGTATTCGTACGGGGAAGAGGAGGAGGATGATTACCTTAGGAGGAGGACGAGGAGGATGCAACTAAGGTGGCGGTGAGTAGGGAGGCCACACACACCGATGGTGTGAGTGCCACAGCCGATGGTACATGTGGCCAGGAGCAGCGAAGAGCACGACGAAGGTGACGGCGGTGGCGGGAGTTAGGGTTAGGGTTGCACGAAATGAAATCCTAACGATTCACTTGGGTTCCCCGCCTATTTATAAGTGGGAGGAGTCATCAGTGACAGGTGGTAATTACCATCCGTCACTAAACTATCTATTAGTGATGGTTGATTATTATTACCCATCACTAATGTTATGGTCTTTTTGAAACAAAATAATAGTTTTTAGTCTACAACCTAAATCAAAGCCAGAATTCAGCAGCCAACATTCCAAAACACATCACAGACAATTTTTAGGCTGCAACTTGAAACAAATCCAGGATTTGGCAGCCAACATATCACATACAATTTATCACGGTACATACATTACAACCTCAATTGCATCATTATTGATGTTGAAATGGAAGACGCACACTGTGTCAACTTCTAACGAGTTGTCGCTAAGAAATTGGCCAAAACCTTTTGTTAGATAGCACCGCCCATCCGTTGCTTTAGGCACCGTAGTTAGGACTGCGTCAGACCCTGCTGCTGCCACCTGAATCTTGATGGTCTAGTAGTGTAGGTGAGGTGTGATATACTTTTCATAGTACTACATTGAAAAGTACTATAAAATAAAATTTAAACAAAGCTATTAGAGAAGGCTATCTGTATAGACCAACTACATATGCAGATAACTTACCACCGACATCTTGTTGATGATCGTGTTATTTATTGTGCAGACATATAACCAACTATCGGAGGATAAACATGCTGAGATGTCTTATAGGAGAGTCTTCCTTGCTAGAGTTACATATGTTGGATTGCCAAAATAATAGATGTGCTTCAATTGGTCCATTTGGTCTGTGTCGACCTCCTTAGCTATCCCCTTTCCCTTCCTATCTGCAACATTGCTAGGACCCTCCCTTGACATTATAAGAAACCTTGATAAGAACATAAACAAAAAATGTGCATGTGTAGTAATGCCGCTTCTCTATGTATATCACTATCATCATTGTCCTCTACTTTGATGTCTGTTAAAGTCTTCTCATCACTAAAGTTAGTGTAGTATTTTTCCATAACAGTCAATGGGGCTTGTCCCATTGTTATTACCAAATAGTTCCCCTGTGTTAGGCCACCTCTTTGGCTAAATTCAGACCACCCTTTGTGGAGGCATATACTACCGCTGCCCGCATAGCTCGCAACCTCAAGCTTAGTGGCACACCCATCTCTTGTCATTATTTAGAGGGTGTCGCCAATACGAATGTTATTGACCTCACAAAATCATCTTTTTGATCAATACTACAATAGTAACAGATGTGCTTCAGCTTGTTAATACAATAAACATGACATGCAATGTACAAAAAACTATAATTAAACCTCGTGATGCCTGTCGTTAACTAGCTGATTGATCTTTATTAAGCAACTATCGGGAACATAGTTTGGTACTTGTAGATCGTTTGAAATCCTTGCCATATACCTAATTCACAAATTCAATAAACAAATTTTGGAGAAATGATTTTATAAACTAAAATTTAATAGTAAGCATGAACAAACTTACGAGAATGAGAATACAACTGAGGTGCATAGGGCACAGGTGACGGAGAGGCGAGGAGCACGACGAAGGCGACCGTGGCAGCGGGAGTATAGGATTAGGGTTGCGCGAAATGTAAGCATGACGATTCACTTCGTGCTCTGCCTATTTATTAGTGTGAGTCATCAGTGATGGGTGATAAACTTTTTTAGTGATGGGTGGAAATATAACTTGTCACTATAGGGAGATGTTTAGTGACGGTCATACCATAACCCGTCACTAATGAGGGTACCCTTATTTAGTGACGGGTCATACCACGACCCGTCACTAATAAGGCAGCGTTACTAAAGCGTGTGAAATAATCCATCACTAAAAATGTATTACTAACGCGTGTCTTTTTCCCATCACTAAAGTTGCGTCACTAAAGATTGTTTTTGTGGTATTGATTGTAACCATGTATTTATGTAAGAAATATAATAAAAAGTTAATGGTGAATTTAAAAAAGAAATAAATTAGTAAAAGGAAACAAATGAACTAAAATTTATATGGTATATCACCTGCGTTTAATTGATAAGTATAGGTATGATTTGAAATTAATTATAGGTGTCATATAAATTTATATGGCATGTGCTTGTGTACACATACACGTTTAAGTAATAAACAAACTAATTAAGAAACATAAACTAACAAAATTTATACGTGGTATGTTTGAATTGTTTTAAAAATTTACATGCATGGTATATATACCCATTTATTTAAGCAGTATATAACAACATATATAGGGTGAATAAAACATATACATGCATGATATATTTGCAATGTCTAAGAAGTAATGAAAATTAATATGGTAGCATCAAACATGGGCGTTGTATCGCATGCAAAGATCACTCCCACTAATTTCATGCTTTTTCCATCTATAAATCTGTGATATACATGCATAAAAGAAAGCAGTGCTAATATGGAAGGTGACATAAAGGACTTGCAATGTAAGTCGGGGTCACCAAATGAAGCACTTGCCATACAATTAGTACTTTTCATATGAACAAACATATTATTTTTGACACGAATGAAGGGCTAGGATATACCAGATGAGTGGGCATGACGAATGAAAGGTTACGATTTATGAGATGCTAGATGAGTGATGTGTCCACTTTTTTAACTCGTCAATTATAAATAGGGTAGATTAGAGTGGGATTCTGCTCTGAGGGATCGAAAGTCTTGGCATCGTCTTATCTACCCTACTATATAATTGGCGAGTTTGAGTAACACTCGATCAACCCTCTGTTAAATCATGACCATTCATTCACATATAATAAATCATAACCATCTGATCTTCTTTTTTTCTCTTGGGCCGACACAACACATTATGGCCTCCCCTCCTCTCTCTACCGTTGGGCTCCACTTGTTTTATATGGAAGTTGATCTATTTTATATGAAAGTTATTAATATATGGAAATCATAAATATATGGAAGCTGATTTATTTTACATGGAAATTAGTAATATATGGAAATCATCAATATATGGAAACTGATATGTTTTATATGAAAACCATTAATATATAAAATGCTGATCATATATATGGAAATATATGGAAATCTGATAAGTTTTATATAGAAATAATAAACAAATAGAAAACGTATTCATGGCATAATATTATCTTTGGAAGCTTTGGAATCTCCTTCCATACTCGTCTCCTTTCCTTCTTCGTCGCCTCTCTATAAAATCTGGAGTCCATGACTGAATCGTGCCAACAATTCCATCCCTAGCCTCATGAACCTAAGCCCACACTGTGTGTTTTTGCTCTGTCACT
This sequence comes from Zizania palustris, assembly GCA_019279435.1. Taxonomy (NCBI): domain Eukaryota; kingdom Viridiplantae; phylum Streptophyta; class Magnoliopsida; order Poales; family Poaceae; genus Zizania; species Zizania palustris. Next base: position 11,917,845 of record JAAALK010000080.1, read on the forward strand.
GCCAACGAAGCTCCAGAGCCACCTGTTGACATGAAAACAAGCCCGCACACTAGCGTCGGTTCGGCAATCCAAAAGCGTGTGGCCGTTTTAAGGGAAAACCCTAAAACATCGTGAGACGCGACACCATGTTCTGACGACCCTTAAACAGTGGTAAGGGGTAACGGAGTTGCCAAGAAATCAGACAAGTATTTAGTAATAATGCCCGATTAGCCGGAGTGTTGGAAAATAATAAAATAAACCGGCCGAACTAGGGCCGATTTGGATCTACCGTGCAAGAGTGGTCGGACCAATAGAAGACCCCCGTCAGACCGGTAGTGCGAAGGGAGTGGCGCCGAAGGGTGGCTTTAGCTTCTTGTGTGAAGGGGGTCCGAAGGGTCCTCAAGGGATCCATCGGCCTGACGCCCAGTCGGACCGGGGTGCGGGCCTCGGTCAGACCAAGAACACTCGAAGGCTGCTCCGGGTGATCTACGAAGGGGATCGACCGAAGGGGTCGGTACAAAGAGTACCCACCGGTCAGAATGATAGAGGATCTACGGTCAGACCGATGGAGGGGGTCCGTTCAGACCGCACGCGAAGTCTCGGTTGGACTGGGGGCTTCGGCAACTATAGTATGGGGTTCGATGCAGCGGATCACTTCGGTGTGGGGACCTCGGTCAGACTGGCGTGTGAGCACTGTTCAGACTAAAGGATGCCAACGGTGGATGATGAGCGTGTCGGCAACAGCCTTACGAGGTGGTACGACACACTCTGGTCAGACCGGCGTGTAGCCTCCTGTCAGACCGACAATGCAGATTCGATTGTCCTGATTTCTCCAGCGACCCTATAGATGATATCCGATCGCTCCCAAACTCCTTGGTGAGGTATTTGGGAGTAATATCTCTGCAAAACAGGAAGATATCAAGTGCAATTCGACCAAAGGCCTAATTTACAATGGTAGCAGAGAAAACCGATGAAAACGATAAAAATCTGTTACGTGGATTAAACGGATGATTCGCAGGATAATCAAGAAGGCTTACCACAGTTAAAACGTGATGCACAGAGGGCTTTCAGCGCAAACCCACTAAGATGGACATTACGTCTAATCCTAGGGCAACGAAGGTAGATTGAAATAAAAGTGTGATTCAAAACTAGGGTTTTGAAGTATTGATATATGTTGGATGATATCCTTTGAATCGACCTCACTCCTATATTTATAGGGACTAGTCTCAAGTTCCCTAACACCTAATATGAGTAGGATTTGGCCAAAGGTGGTTAAGATTTAATTAGAGGTCAAAATAACCTGAAACTAACTCTATCTCTAATTTTCAAACATGGGCTGGTCTGATCGGACCCATTGGGCCGGTCTGACCTGACCCATTGGACCAATATGTCCGGCCTACTATGGCCGGTTGGACCGGCCCGTGCCAGGAAAGGCATATTTTTGGCCTAAATTGCCAAAAATTGATATTTTGACAATTTCAACCATTAATTCTATTTTTTGCTATCAACACATGCCCCCTGCCTTTAAGCAAACTTAGTGAGCTAAAAGCACAACGGGCTAAGGGCGATACAATCCATATAGGCCTTACAATCTCTCAAGTGTTTTTTGTTGAGTTCTTTAAAATTACTAACTATTTATTTGCCACCAAACCATCCATTTCATAACTCAAGACATCTGAATTTGATGAGGACGATTTGCATGAATTACTACTAATATGACTAGGGGACTTAAGCGCTGAATTTTCCACCAACTTGCCTTCAGTGCTTTTACTAGTTTTGCCCCCGAGTCCCTTTTAGGGACACATCATTGAGATAATCGGCCTTCTTCGGGCGGGTTATCCTCGAATTCTTAGGCCTTCTTCTCTTTGATATAATCGGCACGAAGACGTTGTAAACGTCTCTTTTGAGACTTAGTCATTCCGGGGGTGCCCACGAAGGTTGTGGCTTAGTTCTGGGCATCAAAAACTTACTCCTAGAATCTTTAGCCGAACAGTGAATGCCCCGATCGGCTTTGGCAATTCTGCGCTTAGTAGGGGCATTCTCCTAACTTCTATCAGTCATACCGGCCTTGTTGGGCCAGTCTGACCGAATCATGTCAGCCACATGAGATGGGTCGATCGGATCGGACATAGTAGGCCGGTTAGACCGGGGTGATGCCAGCGGTCTAGTCCATTGCGGGCCAAACTCGCGCCTCCGCGGTAGGTTTGGCCTCCTTGGCGGTCATGGCTGAGAGTGTGTTTCCTCGGCCCTCCTCTTATGCCTCTAGAGCAGCATCCTAAAAGTTATCTTCGACTTCTTGTGGGACCTAGCCGAAGATGACGTGTCGACATTCACTTTCCACACTCCTACTTCAGGATTCTTTGGTACGAGCGTGCGTGGGCGAGGCTTTCCAATGACGACCACCTTCCCTTTGGATGACTCAGCCTGCTCAGGCCGAATCAACACCCTCTTCCTATCGAGGTCGATGTTATTCACGGGAAAGGTATCCTGGTATAGCTTCATCTTGGGGCTAGAATCTATTTTCAATCGTCCTTCATCTATGGCTGATTGAACCTGCCAACAAAAAACGTTGCAATCATTAGTAGAATGAGAAAGCGAATCATGCCACTTACAGTATGAATGTTTCTTCAAGTCATCAACAGTTGGAATGACGTGACCTTTAGGCAACCTGAGGAGCTTCATTTTTAATAAAAAGTCAAATATTTTATCACATTTGGTCACATCAAAAGAGTACTTAACTTCACTGGGCCGATTCTTAGTGGGAGACGACCGTAATTCAGAGCAAGTGGCCATTTTGGACCCATTAGACCAGGTCCATTCAGCCATGAATACGTCGGCCGAGTCATCTTCTTCTTCCGATGGCTCTTCATCGGAATGCTCTGCGATGTGTACCTCGGCCTTGGGCTCACTAAGAGTTTTGATGCCCCTTTTAGATTTGACTCGGCCTTCTTGGACCAGAGCCCTCTCCATAACTTGGCTAACCTCGAGGAAATTATGGCCATCCAACTTCTCCTTGAGTTCGGAGTGTAAGCCATTAAAAGTTAGATCGGCCAAATCCCTCTCGGAGATGTTCAAACTAAAACATCAGTTTCTAGTGTCCCAGAAACGCCTAATGTAATCGAAGACACTCTCACTAGCCTTTTTTTCTAACCAATGTTAAGTGTGAAAGCCTAAGTTCGGTTTCCCTAATATAGAAATAGTCATGAAATTTCTGCTCTAGCTGGGCCCAAGTTTGCACGGAGTTCGACGGCAATGCTGAAAACCAAGTGAAAGCGGTGTCGAAAAGCGACAAAGAGAATAATCTAAGTTTAAATGCGTCTGACCCACTTGCTTCGCACTGTGCCAGGAATTGATCTATATGCTCTAGGGTGGTCTTGCTACCCTCACCATCAAACTTGGTGAACTCATGTAACACCCCAAATTTCCCAAGGTAAAATAAAATGTGCAAAATTTAATTTCTGAAAATAAAAAGGATTATTTGAATTAAAATAAAGGTAAAAACACCCGAAATAAATCCAAACATAGAGAAATAATTCAAATTCAGAGTTAATAAAATTATGGTAAGTTCTATAAGCCAAGATATATTTTTGAGAATTTTTACAACATTTTATGACCTTTGCCTTTAGCTCCAAATTTATACACCAATTTCTGTAATTATTTTAATGAGAAAATGAATTTTAAATATGATTGGGCCACCTCCTTCGAATCTGCCTCGGCCCAGCCCAGTCCAGCACCTGTGGCACTGACAGGTGGGACCAACCTATCGGCGGAAACCCCCCCTCTCTCTCTCCTGCGCCCACCATGGCTCACTGGCCAGCCGCACACGCCCTCTCAGCCACTGACCGCTTTGGCCCGCCTGTCGACACCTTTTCCCTCGCGCTCGCTCACCGACAGGAGGGGGCCACCTGTCAGGACCGTCTTCTACATGGCAACCCCCCTTTCCTTCGCCGGCGACCCCATTTTCCAATTCGCCGCCACCGGTCACCTTCCATCAAATTGCCTCTGGGATCTTGACCCCCCGATCTCCGGCGACTGTTTTCCCCAGAAAGCCGATGCGTTTTCGTCCCTATGGCAAGAACACGTGCGCATGGAAGCTCGCTGGAGTAAATTTGGAAACCCTCCTCGATTTCCTTCTCCCGGCGACCCCCTATAAAGACCCCAACCTCCACCGCACTCTTGCCATGCCAAATTGCCCCGACACTCACACTCCTGAAGCGTTGCACTCCGTTTGAGCCGTCAGCCGTTGGAACCCGGTCGCCACCGCCAACCCGAGAGCCCCGTCGCCTCGTCTCGTCGCCAGTCGCCCTTCGCCACCATGTCCGGTACCCCCGTGCTCCCCATTCCCTCCTCTTTCCGTTTTAGCCACTTGTTTTGGGTTCTGTCAACCATCGCCGCCGTCCGCCGTTTGGCCGGCGCCGGGGATGAAGCCCTTGGCTTCCCCTGTGCCGCGCGCGTGCCGGACGATGCCTTGACCGTTCGATCCGGACTGAACGGGTGAGATTAAATCACCCGGTGATTTAATCTCAGCCACCCGCTCTCGGCGAAGGGGTATAGTGTGATCTGGGCCGTCCAGATCCACTTAACCTCCCGCCTCACATCTGGTCGTTGGATATCGATCGGGCCACCCAGAAAAGTTGGGTCCACATGCACAGTGCGCTGGTCCATGGTGGGCCTAGCTCACCGTGGAGCAGAGGCTGATTTCTATTTAAATAAAATCTAGAAATTCAATTTAAACTTCAAAAATTCATATCTCACTCATTTTAACTCCAAATTTCACCATTCGAATTTTATAAAATTCTAAATTTAATTCTCCACAACTTTAGCCCATTTAATCCATATGTTTTGTATTGCTATTTCCATGTTGTTAATTGTTTGCTCTCTTTGATTTTGGTACCGAGAAGATTACGCCGCCGTCGAGGATCCAGAGTATTATCCAGAGGTCCCCTGTTGACACGAAAATGTGCCCCCACACTTGGGTCAGTTCGATGATCCAAAAATGTGTGGATACTTAGGGATAAGCCTAAGTGTAACACAACACCGACGTCGCGTTCCGACTACCCTTAACCGTGGTAAGGGGGGTGGAGTCGCCAGATAATCAGATCACACAGAAAGAATCCAATTAGCCAAAATAAATGTATTAGATAGAACAAATCAGCAAGCGGAGCGTAGCCTGACTGATTCAAAGTATAGTGCGAAGGGTGTCACCGAGGGGTACCTTCGGGTCTGGTGCGAAGTGTCCCGCCGAAGGGTACCTTCGGCCTTCGGACTGATCTAGCCAAAGATGAACTCCGAACCGAGCTGGACGCGACAATCACCTCCAAACAACGGGGTTCGGCGTGAAGTCTCCAATACAATAAGATATAGAATAATGACTTAGACGCAACGCTCGAGCGTGACTTCGTTTGACGTGGGGTACAAGCATGGCGAAGCCTGTCGTGACGAAGCCTGTTGCAGAGCGTGTTGGCGTGCGGGACTTGGTAAAACTGACAACGGTGCGACGTTCTGGCATGGGCGGTCGAAGTAGTACTCTCGTCGAGGGGTGTTCTAGAAGCCTTCAAAACCGATCTCTTAGTTTTGGGCACCTCCGGCGAAGTATCTCCGAATGTGGAAACCTGCAACAGAGTAGATTCAAAGTACCGATTCGGCCTGAGGACCAAATTCTGCTAAGTGTTGCACTAGGGGCGAAGGTAGCAATCTGTTCCGCGGATTAGCGGATACTTCACAGGCGAAGTAACAAGGCGATAGCAATCTATTACGTAGATTAATGGATACATCACAAGCGAAGTAACAAGGATGACCACTGTTCCGAAGTGGCTATCGGAGGGCTTCCAGGCAAACCCACGAAGATTGCAGAGAGTAAAGGTAAAATAAAGGTACGGTTCAAAGCTAGGGCTTTGTGTTGATTTTTGTTTGGGGGTTTCTGAACCGGCCTCACCCTATATTTATAGGGGCTAGACTTCTAATCTCTAATTCTAATCTGGTATAATTTGGCTTAATCACGCGTGGAAAAAGACTTAATCAAAAATCGGACTCAATCTATATCTCTGCCCGAAGTGGGCCTTCGGCCAAGCCCGCCAAAGCCTGCTCCTTGGGCCAAAGCTTTGGCAGAATCGGCCTCTGAAGGCCTTCGGGTCGAAGGCTGCGGGCTTGCTGGAAGCTTCTGAAGCTGATAGCCTAGTGGGCCTTCGGGCCTATTGGGCTTCGGCCCAACCTGAGACATGTGTATTTCGGCCCAAATTACTAAAATTGATATTTTGACAATCTTAACCATTAATGCCATTTTTTGCTATCTACACCCCCATCACCCTTTGCTGATAAAGGCAAGTCATGACCCCATTTTGATCATAATTGAGCCCATTTTTAATAATTACCGCTATAACTCATAGGATTATAATTGCATTAGTCTAATCAAAAGCCTTACACTATATTTATTAGATCCCCGTCCTTGTTGTGGAAACCCAAGCCATGCTTATTGAGATTAAAATCCTTGTCACCTATAAGTATAAATATTAGATAGTGTCCAATGTATCGACACAACTGCTATAGGGTAAAAATGAGTCTTAGTCAGTTGGATTCTGTTGGCGTATAAGTTTACGCTAACAGGTTCTCTGAGATCAAGAATGGACAAACAGAGAGTTTGTGTTTAAGAACTGTCTCAAGCCTCCGTATTGGATAATAGCTCAAGTAGTTCGAATAAGTGTATTGAATAGCTGAGTATTCGATCCTCGTTACTGGGTAGAGAGGGGGGTATTTATAGGCGAAAATGTCTAAGGAAAAGACCTAATTACCCCTAGATTACAACCGACATAGTGGAAACTATTCGGTACCCGGAGCAGGGTTAAAAGGGTAAAGTTATCTGAGGCAGATGGATAAGCCAAACATCTTATCAATCCTGTCGTTCTGCTTCGGAGTCTTCGTATCTTGCAGAGGGCTTCTCAGGGCTTCGGATCAAGGCACCCTTCGGCTTGACGCCTTCACCTTCGAATAGGAGCCCACCAGCTCCGAAGCTTAGTGAACCTTCGAGTTATTAATCTCTAAGTCCTGAAAGTGAAGCAATTTCCCCCAACAGTAGCCCCTCAAATACGCCTCTCCGTATTTAACCTGTACAGAAGGGAGGCAGTATACACAAGGAATATTTTCATATTCTGAGACTTAGAGAAAATTTGAACATATTACGGTCCTTCGGAGGATTTCGGACCCAGAGCATTCGGACCCCTTCTCCAAGTTCTCAACGCGGTGTGAACACATCGTAGGAAAGAGTACTGCTCCGAAGCGCAAACGCCATGAGGAGCCGTTTGATTATAGCCATTACGACGCAAGTAGCCGTTACACCCTGTAAAAGGTAACGGTCGAAATTTACGGCAGTTTCTTGCCGTTCCACTTTCTGGACCCACCTGCCAGTGGCGAAAGCCGAACCTGCAGTGTGAATGCAATCGAAGCGTAGCAACCAACGATCGGTTATAAAAGGAGGATTAGAAGTTACCCAAAACTTTTTACCGCACTTAGCACCTGCGATTCACTTTCCTCATCCTCCAATTCTCACAATCTCCCAATCCACCGAGCAAATGGCGAGAACCAGCCACACCGTTCCGACGACGGCGAGTACTCTGGCGCAGAGGCAAGCGTGGGCTGCCTCAGCTGCGGCAGCAATGGCGGGAGCTCCGGGCGACGCCTAGCCCAAGAACCCTCGGGAGCTCCGCCCGCCATCTAAGAAGAAGATTCCTCAGAGCTTTTTTATCTGCCAATCCACGAGCACCGCCGAGTCTATTGAGGAGGCCGTGGAAGGGAAGCTGGGTGCCGGACTGAGGACTCGAGTCCCTGGGTCGGAGTCAATCCCGAGGCCGCGAAGTGGAGAAGTGGTGGTCTTCGAGGCGTTCTTCGAAGCGGGCTTGGGACTTCAAGCCATCGACTTCTTGGCAGAGGTGCTGGACCTGTTTCACATCACGTTACCTTAGTTATCCCCCAATGCCGTCGCCCGCCTAGCTGTCTTCGAGTGGGCGCTCCGGGCCAAAGGGTGCGAAGGACGCTCGGAGGTCTTCGCCGCCACTCATGAAGCTATATGCCAGCCGAAGCCGCAGGACGGGCCCGGAGACTCCAAGGTGATAACAGCCTTCGGCAGTGTCAACTTCTAGTTGCGGAGGGAGCATGCCCTACACTTCCCTGTGAAGGCCATCAACGATTGATGGTACACCAACTGGATCCTTCGGTGGTTCTACGCCGAAGTCGGAGAGGACTCCCCCCTCGCAGGGCCTCTCCAGGAGATCTGGTTTCGGAAGGAGGCGGAGATCGCTCCGAACCCTAGCCTGCTCTCCACGCGGCTAGGGCTGTTGACCTCGGTGGCACGCCGCATGAGCATGCGTGACTTGGCCGAAGAGTTCATCGCCCTTCGGATTCCACCTCTCGGAGCCAACTGGCCGATAGTGTTCCAGTAGGCCTCGGAGGGTGATCTTCGAACCCTAGGTAAGACTTTAACTCCTGTAGTAATGCATTAGATGATGAAAATAACATACTTATAATATGTTACCCTTTTTTCCAGCGGCTCCCTTGGCGTTAGCTCCGGAAGACATACCTCGGGCCACCGAACGGGTCCTCGGAGCCCCTACAGTGGCTAAAAAGCAGAAGAGGCTAGAGCTAGTGGGGAGCTGGGAGCGCTCCAATAGAGTATGGGGAGCTCTCGGGATGGAGCCCCCTCCTCTACCAGACTTTACCTCGACCGGAGCAGCCGCCCGGAAACGGAAGGCCATCGCTGAGCCTCCCAAGAAAGCCAGCAAGCCGCCATCTAAGAAGAAGAAGGTGGCGAAGATCCCTTCGCAGCTGGCTCCTACTTTGTCGGCTTCGTCCTTGGATGTTCGGAGCTCGGCCTCCGAGGAGTCCGCGGACTCCAATGCCCAACTAGCGGCGGCCTTCGAGAATTATCTCTTGGAGGACAACGAAGACTTGGGGGAAGTCCCAGCCGGAACTTCTGCTCGGGAAGTTGCGGAGGTATACCCGACACGCCCTCCCGTGCCCGCTGTGGTAAGCTTGGAACCGAACTCTGCCACCCCCAACTCACCCGTAACCGGGGTGATCACGGCGGAAGTCGAGGCTCCAGCAGAAAACGTGGCGGAGATGACTTCGCGAGACAACATCGCTGATATCCTCCAGATGTATGAAGTTCTGGAGGATCCGACGATCCTGCCTCATAGGGCCTCCGAAGGTACATTTCGAAGCCCTTGCTTTGGTTGATACCTGCAACAATCCTTACTTGCAAATGCTTATCAAATAATTTGACACTGTAGGTACCTCTAAGGGTGACGAAGCCTCGGCGTCACCCGATGTAACACCCCAAGATTTAAAAAGAAATAAAATAAAAGAAAAATATTATTAAAGAAATTTCTGAATTTTATTATTAAACAAAATCCTAAAAGAGCCCTATTAAAGCCAAACATGGAGGAATATTCAAAATTTGGACTTGAAAATTTTATGGGATAAACTAGAGGCCAAAACATAATTTCAGGAATTTTTACAAATTTTATCAACAGTGACACAACCCTTAATCAAATTAATGAATTACTGAATTTATTTTAAATCAGAAAACCATTTTAAATCTTAAAAGGCCTCAACCCTCAAAGTACCCCGAGCCCGGCCCAGTCCAGCCGCGTGTCACCGACAGGTGGGGTCCACCTGTCGGCGCACTCCCCTTCCCTCTCTCCCGCCCGCGCCCGCCTCGGCCCCTCATGGCAGCCACTCCCTTCCGTCTTCTTCTCTCTGACCAACGGGGCCCGCTTGTCGGCCCTTCCTTTTCTGTTTCACCCGCTGACAGGTGGGGGCCCCCTGTCAGCTTCGTCTTCTTCATGGAAAGGGATCCCCCCGGCGACCCCCTTCGTAACAGCGGACTTCCCTCTGAGGACTTCGATCAGCTTTGCTAAGTCAGTGCAGACTCCGCACATTGGGTGCCTTCGAGCAGGCTTCGCACTATAGACTTCGCAAGAGCAGACTTTCCTCTGCGGACTTCGACCAAATACTCAGCGACAACAACTGGTGCTGGGCTTCATACTTCGAAGGTCTAAACGCACACTGAACACACTTCGCCAAGGGCTTCGACAAGGGAAGAAAAACGGGCTTCGATCTAAGACAAGACCAGTGCTTTCCTAGTAATCAGAGAGGTCTAGCCTCCAGTTTACATAGAGCGAACAAACACTGAAAAAACACACTTCTCTCGAACACACTTCGCTCGAACATGCTTCTCACACACCTCTCTAGAAAAACTCACAAGAAAATGGAGTACAGATAAATCGAAGCATGCAGAGAAGTATGCATACAAGTTCAAGCAGAAAATGAAAACAGAATCAAAGCTTCGTTGCTTGAACAGGGAACACAAAATGAACTCACAGGATGAATACAAGGTATGTGGCGGCTAGCACAGGAGCTCAAAAATGACTGCTCAAAGTGTTGATGTGACCTAGCCAGCCTCCACTATTTATAGACACTATTCAGCCCTGTGAATAGACTACTTTACCCCTAGGGTTTACACTAGTTTTGTCTCATCAGAACAGGGGGTACAATTGGTAGTCTACTTTATTTGGAGGCTTCTTTTGTCAGCTTCGCAGAGGGGACAACACCAGCTTTTACAGAGCAGACACTGTCAGCCTTTACAGTTTTGGACCCTTCTGAAGCCCCCCTTCGAACGCGAGGGGTGCGGTAGCTTCGGTGAGAAGCCTTGAGCCTGACGGCCTTCGCTTCACCGAAGTCAGCCTTCGATACAGTGACGGTTTTGAGCCAAAGTCGTCAAAGCCCTTGGGCCTTCGCACCAACACCTTCGGAGTGGACCACCACGACTTCGCAACTTCTCCCAGCTCGAACTCCGTCAGTCCATGTACCGAAGGCATGCATGGCCGAAGTACTTCAAGTCAGTCTCACTCCGAAGCTAGCCTCGCTCCAGAGCCTGCCTCGCTCCGAAGTCAGCCTTGCTCCGAAGCCAGCTTCACTCCGAAGCCCCACCTTCGGAGTACCACCCTTCGAAGTCCCTCCTTCGTCCAAGGCCTCCGCATGAAGCATTCCATGAGCACTTCGTCGCAGTGTCTCTCTCCGAGCACACTCCTCGACGATCCTCACCCAGACCATGCCTTCAATGCACCTCGACTTCTGAGACCTTCGTCGGGTATACCTTCGAGCGTCTCCCTCCGGAGCACACTTCGAACGCCTTGCCTCATTGCTGAGGACTTAGTCCACCATACTCCAAAGTCACTCCATTCGGAGTACCCTTCGAAGTGCCTCGCCTCCGAGGACTTCGTCTCGGAGTACCTTCACCCGGAGCCACGCTCCGCACTTACTGCCTTCTCCTGGCGCACCTCGACCCGAGGTCTGACCTCGACCCCTTCACAACCTTCGTGATGGAGCTCCCTGCTCCCCTGGCTTCAAGCCTCTCACTTGACCCAGGTTCACTTGCTATGAACCGTCCGTCGCCTCCGAAGTCACCTGCGCACCACAGACAAGCAGACAAGTGTTTCCAGTACCCCGGAGACCTCTCCGGGTAAACAACCTCCGATACACACTCTGGTGTACCGCCCAAAGTATCGAGACCTTTGGTACGACAAAGTCATCGTGTACTATCGGACCCCTCCGACAGGCACACTCCGTTGCAACAGCTGTAGCAACCAGACCCACTGAACCCTTCGGTGAAACCACCTCTGAATCCCTTCAGAGGGACAACCTCCGAACACCTTCGGAGAACCAACCTCCGAACACCTTCGGAGGGACCCCTTCGAATCAGAGGGTAAACTCTGTCAATCACTCATCACAGACTCCGAAACCAACCCTTGGTTTCTCAAGCGCCGCCACCGCCCATGCCCGAACGCATGCCACCGCACCGTGAGCACCAATCGCCGCTCATCGCGTCCCATGCCTACATGCGTGTCACACAGCCGTAGGGCTTGATAACGAGCCAGCTCGTCTCGTTTAGCTCGACTCATTATAGCTTGTTATATTAACGAGCTAGCTCAGTTCGGCTCGTTAACATAACAAGCAAAAAATCCAGCTTGGCTCGGCTCAGTTCATCTAGCGAGTCAGATTTTTAAAATATGATTAAATAATAAATATTTAAATAATCACATATCAAAAATCAAAATATGAGATAAATGTAGTACATAAAGTTCTAAAATTCAAATATCTATAGTTTATTAATATTTCCATGATTCCATCAATCTATCACCTATGTTATTTGTTTTATACCCTTATACGATAATTTTATTGAACATACTAATAAAATTATAATATTAATTTACCAAGTAATAACTAGACACTAGTAAATAAATTATAAAACGATGAGTCTCATACTCTCATATAGTGTTTTATTATTGTTTTAGTATATTGGGTTAACTACTTAGGTTGAGCTCGTTAAGCTCGCGAGCAGCTCAAGAGCCAGTTCAAATTCACTCGTTATATTAATGAGCTAAAATATGTGCTCAGCTTGTTAGAAAAACAGAACGAGTCGCCGCCACATCGCCCCCACGCCGCCGCCATAGCCAGCGGGCATTTGAGCCTTTCATGGGTCGGACAACCACAAAGGAAAAAAGGGAGCAACAAGTGATCCACAAATGATTGACCTATGTGCAACAATTACAGACGGCGTGACACAAAAAGGTTGGACAATATGATTTCAACATTATATCTCACAGCTGAGTTGTTTGTTGGGGAGGTGGAAAATATTATAGACTTCTCTTTATGGGTCAGTGGCTAGGGCTGGGCTGAGGCCCAAGTCAAACCAGTTAGAGATAATTTTGTTTAGGTTTCAGTTAGAGATAATTCAGTTTAGATTTCCTCCTAATGATAGTAGATTAGATTAATAGAGTCCAGAGATTAAGGGACTTAGCCTTATGAAAGGAAGAGGCAATGGCTGTAAGGGCATTCCCAACCAAAAAACTATCTAGTAATTTCTATACATGCCATGTCACTAAGAAACTACTCATATAAACTCACTCTCACAATGCATAGTTTCTTGTCCCTATTTATTTTTCCCTCCTTTGCCCAATTATAAATAAGTGGGCCCCATCTATAGAAACTATTACACTCTCCCAATGCATATAGAGTGGTTTCTTCATCCTTGGTTGAGAAACCAAGGGTTGGTTTCGGTGTGTGTGATGAGTGATTGACAGGCTCTTACCCTCGGGTTCGAAGGGGTACCTCCGAAGGGGGTTCGGAGGTTGGACCTCCGAAGGGTGTTCGGAGGTGGTTTCACCGAAGGGTGTTCGGTGGTTTGGTTGCTGCAGCTGTTGCAGCGTAGTGTGCTTGTTGGAGGGGTCCGACAGTACACGATGACTGGGTGTGTACCGAAGGCTTCGGTATTTTGGGCGGTACACCGGAGTGTGTGCCGGAGGTTGCTAACCCGGAGAGGTCTCCGGAGTACTGGATACACTTGTCTGCTTGTCTGTGGTGCGCAGGGACCTCGGAGGCGACGGACAGGTTCGCGGCAGGTGAACCTGGGTCAAGCGGGAGGCTTGATGCCAGGGGAGCGGGGAGCTCCGTCACGGTGGCTGCGAAGGGGTCCGAGTCGGTCCTCGGGTCGAGGTGCGCCAGGTGAAGGCAGAGAGTGCGGAGCGTGGCTCCGACTGAAGGTACTCCGAGACAAAGTCCTCGGAGGTGAGGCACTTCGAAGGTACTCCGGATGGAGTAACTTCGGAGTTGGATGGATCAAGTCCTCTGCGGAGGCAAGGCGTTCGAAGTGTGCTCCAGAGGGAGACATTCGAAGGTGCCCGACGAAGGTCTCAGAAGTCGAGGCGCATCGAAGGCATGGTCCGGGTGAGGCTCGTCGAGGAGTGTGCTCGGGGAGAGACACTGCGACGAAGTGCTCATGGAATGCTTCGTGCGGAGGCCTTGGACGAAGGAGGGACTTCAAAGGATGGTACTCCGAAGGTGGGGCTTCGGAGTGTGGAAGGCTTCGGAGCGAGGCTAGCTCCGGAGTGTGGTTGTCTTGTGGTGCTTCGGCCTGCATGGCTTCGGTACACGGACTGACGGAGTTCGAGCTGGGCGGAAGCTGCGAAGCTGTGGTGGTCCACTCCGAAGGTGTTGGTGCGAAGGCCCAAGGGCTTTGACGGCTTCGGCTCAAAACCGTCACTGTATCGAAGGTTGACTTCGGTGAAGCGAAGGCCATCTGGCTCAAGGCTTCTCACCGAAGCTATCTCACCCCTCGCGTGCGAAGGGGGCTTCAGAAAGGTCAAAGGCTGCAAGTCTGACAGTGTCTGCTCTGCAAAAAGCTGGCGCTGTCCCATCTGCAAAGGCTGACAGAGAAGCCTCCAATAAAGTTGACTACCTTTTGTACCCCTCAGTTTTGTAGAGACAAATCCAATGTAAACCCTAGGGGTAAAGTAGTCAATTCCTTTGGGTGAACTGTGGGCTATAAATATGGGGGCTCGGTAGGTAACATTTAACACTTTAAGCATTTACTGTTGAGCTCCTGTACTAGCCACACACTTCGTTGTATTCATCCAGAGTTCAATTTTATTGTGTTCCTTGTTCAAGCGGCGAAGCCCTTCTTCTGTATGCTTTTTGCTTGAGCTCGTTTTACATACCTCGCTAGTTGTAGTGCACCGAAGCCTGTCTAGGCGAAGGGTGTTTTGTGCGAAGTGTGTTTTTCAGTGTGCTGTCGCTTTGTGTAACAGGAGGCGAGACCTCGCTGCTTACTAGCGAAGCCCTGATCGAAGCCCGTGCTTTTATCGTGTCTGTGACTCTATCGAAGTCTGTCAGTGTGTGTTTAGACCTTCGTGTACGAAGCCCAGCACCAGTTGCTGCTGCCAAGTACTTGGTCGAAGTCCTCAGTGGGGTGTCCACTCTTGCGAAGGGTGAAGTGCGAAGCCTGCTCGAAGCACCCTGTGTGCGGAGCCTGCACTGACTTAGCAGAGTAGATTTTCGAGGGTTGTAAGTGGAGCGAAGTCTTCTTGGCTTCGAACTTTTGGTCCTACGAAGCCTGTGTTCAGAGCTGTCAAAACACCTCCGAACCAGACCTTCGAAGGTAGTGTTCGAAGCCTGTTCCGCAGAAGACAGAACTAAAACCGAAGGCTAGTTTTTAGCCCGAAATTTTAAAAGCTCCCATTCACCCCCCTATGGTCGCCGTTTCCGGTCCAACATTGGTATTAGTGATAGAGACCATTTCTTGCATGAGAAACCATTTCCTCAACTTTTCTTATCTTTCCTCATTAACTCTCATGCCACATCAGATTTTTGCTTATGTGGACTGTTATTTAATGCTATAGAAACCATCCTAGTCATTGCATTGGGGATGCCCTAATCTTTATGATGAAGGAATAAAGGTCTTCCCAATTAGGACGAGATTTACCTTTTTAACCTGGCCGATATTAAAATTCAAAGCTATTTAATCATGTCCATATTACTATCATTAAAAGCAGCTCCGGATTGCTCTCCCCACAGTGAGCCACGTCACTTCTTTGCAAAAAGCCCCTTCGCTTTTCGGTAATTGGCTAATCCTCCAGAATTTTGGCTGGCGTGGCGACTCTGCAAGCCTCCACGTCGCCCCGGACGGGGCTGACTTTTTTGTGAAAACCTCCTCTTGTTCATCCTTAATTGTGTGAAGTCCGTACGCTTCGCTGTGATGCGTATTTTACGTCTGAGTCCTCGTTTCCTGGGATTTTATACACGAAGGAGAAAAATTCGAAAAAAGTAGCACACTCTGAAAACTTAAAACTCAGGGTGTTTTTGAAAAACATCCGAGCCGGTGGGAGCTCCTAGCCCCCGCGAACCCCGAAGCCACTGCCACCGCCGTTGGCGCCTTCCCGCTAGCGGCTAGCGCCGGGATAGAGGCGGCCGGTGGAGACAATGCTCGTGTGGCTCCGTGAGGTGGGGAGCTTCCTTACCGTGAGGGGGGAGCATCCCATTCCCGGAGAAGGGGGCGACCAGATCCGAGGCGACAGGATGACGGGAGGGGGAGCAGGAGGGATGACGGCGCAAGCGTACGAGGAGGCGTGGTACTGGGACGAGCTCTACCGCAAGGAGGCCGGCCTGTTTGACTAGTACTGGAAGTGCCCCGCCCTAGCGCCGCTGCTCGAGTACTGGATCAGATCCGCATCCTATAAGGCGAGTCAAGACGAAGTGGGGCAATCGAGCACGAGTAGCCCACGAAGCCCTACCTGCTGAATCCGTCGCCGGTGATTGCGGCGGCGGCGATACGGCCGCGAAGAAGGTGGCATGGGAATCGAGGCAAGAGACACCGGGGGAGATGCTCTCGAAGCATAGGTTGGTTTGCCTTCCTTTTCACCGTGCACCCGTTTCCTTATGCTTCGGTGCTCGTGATGTTGATTGGGTGAGATTCGCGAGCTCTTGATTCCAATCACGCCTGAATGGATTGATTTTGTGTGTGTTGTTTTAGGTTTGGGTTAATACGAGAGTAGAAAAGGATGGGAATTTTCCATTCCTGAACAGGTTTTGTTCATGATATTGATCAGCCTCTATAGATTTGTCTTATTGGTTTAGGCTTGGAACCCTAATAGTTAGAAAATATGACACTTCGATTTATAACAATACCCTAGGTTTGGCAGTGACCAAGTTCTCATCTGCTCAATAGTGTTTCTGCAACCCACATTATTATTTCATCCAAATTCCCAATTCGTGTTAGATTGAATTCCAGTGAAGCGGCATTATTCGGGGAAGCAGACCTAGATGGGCTGAAATTGAATTACTTTCGGACCTCTGAAAGTCCGAATATAAATTATTCTCAAAACTAAAACAATGCAAAGACATTCTTTCCATTTTTGATGGTAGCATGTTCATTTTATCACACACATTGCATGCCATGGTTGCTATAAGGAGCAATTTTCACTGAAAATATATGCAGTAACCGTTTTTTTTAAAGTGAGAGATTGATGGTATCTGTGAAGCTCGGATACTTCAAAAAACCCACGTACCCGTATCGGATTCGTCTCCAGATACGGATACGTATCGGATACGTCTGGATACGTATCCGGTGCGTATCCGGTATTTTTTAATTTTCCAAATAATTAAAATAATTCCGATACGTATCGGACACCGTAGGATACGCGAAACAGGGAAGATTTCCACCGACGCCCGACGCCCGACGCCCGACGCCCGTGACTTACCAGTGTGCCCTAACTCGCCTGCACCCAAGCTCGAGTCAGTACTCGAGAGCGCCGCCAGTCGCCGCCGGCTGCCGCCGCGCTCCCTCTCTCTCGTGCCACATCCCATCTCCCCGTGCCGCTGTGGCTTGGGGTCTGGAGCCGCTGCCAGAGCTTGGTATCTTGGGGGCTGCCGGGCTAGGGCCGCCGCACTCCTCCGGGCAGTGAGCAGCACCCGAGCGAGCACCCGAGAGTAGATCTGGGCACCCGAGAGTAGGTCTGGGCATCTGGCCACCGATGGTCCGCTGCAGCTCCCCATTCCTCCATCTGCAGCACTGCATCAGCCTTTGTTCTGTTCGAGGCTTCGAGCAGTGAGCAGGACTACAAGAGCCAGGAGCAACCGAGGCAACTAGTAGTGAACAGGCGAGCAATGAGCATTGAGCACTGAGCAGGAGGAGGCCAAAAGCAGGTTATATTTTATTCTGTACTTCTGTTCAGTTCGGCTGTTGCTTCATTTATTTTTCTTTGTACATTGTGCAATACTAAATGTGATAGTGATGTGTTGTTTAGTGAATAATTGTGGTGTTTTACTTGTTTGTGTGATTGTGTTAATGTTGAATTTGCTGATGGATAGTAATATTGAATTCATTTTATTATGTTTCTGTGGTGTTAAATACAATAATGTAGTTGCATAAATTTTTTTTGACATTGTACATTTTGGCTGTTGGTATACGTTGGAATTCTGTCAAGCATCAACATCTGGTTGTTTACAAACACATGAACTTGCATGCTTGCACATGCATGTAATTCTGTGCAATAACAACACTTTTTCTGCTGAGGCAAGATATTGTGGTTAGTTCTGCCTAATTTATATATATATATATATGTGCGTATCGCCGTATCCATGTTTTTTGAAAAATGCCGTATCGAAGTATCGCGGTATCGCGTATCCGTATCCGTATCCACGTATCCGGGCTACATAGGATGGTATTATTAGATTCAGGGAAGTTCATGCCACCATGCTGCTTGGTTGAGTTCTACAATACAAAATTCTTGGATAATGGAACATTTTGTATATTAAAATACATTGGTTCACGTGTATGTTCCACACATTCTACTTATGAGCTCAACCAGTTTATTGGTATCTCTAACATATGTTTAAAATCAAGAGATGTTTATTTAAATGAGAAAAAGACTGCTGCAGTAAAGTAATTGCATTTTTTGTTTCGCTGATGAAGAGCATGGCCTTTTTCTTATAAACAGAATGTGAATTATTAGTTACTTTGTTCGGTTAAAGCAATGGCTATGGGAAGTGCGCACATCCTTATTTTTTTTGTTTCCTGTTGATTTGATGACTTCACAAATGGTGAGCTGCATCCTTTTCAATTATATGGCATGATTTCTAAATGATGAGGTCCTCTTTGTATTAAAGAGGGCAGATAAATTCAAACTCTAAGATAAGGAAACAAGCCTCAAGAAAGCAGCTGCCAAAAGTAGCAAAGCTGAGGAGAAGGCCAAGAAAAAGCAGGTAGATGAGGAGATATCATGCCTCTCAGCTGAGTTAGAGGCGAAACATGTTGAGGAGCTTGCTACTTTGGGTACAAATCCTTAGGCAGCTCAGAAAAGCTCAGAAAAGGGGAACATGAACACCTTAATAAAGGCCATTGCTCGTGTTTCTGTGACCAGTAACGCGGATTCCGCAAATACTAGCAAGGGTGCACGGCGACGAGAGAAGGCAAAGGAAGAGGCTGCTAGAGAGCAGAGAATTCAAGAAGAACAAAGCCATGTTGTTAGCGGCCGCATGATAGAAAATGAGAAACTTGAGAAATCAGGGGCGTCCTCGTCGGTTGCGGCAACTCTAGTCAGTACACTCAACCCTTGTGTAGGAGAAGGCTCTTGGCATCTTGTTCCTTTCGTGGCTTGCTGGTTGGGAGAAATCAGGCGTCGATTCGTGTAATTTCGACATGGGTTGGATTCACGGTAAGGCAACGATCTTCAATGCATTCTATTAGAAGTAACCCTTACCTCTGATCTATGCTTGTTGCAGTGTCAACATTGGTCCAAATGAGCAATTCTTGAAGTTCGGCCAATCGCCTCAGCTCACTGTCTACCCTACTGGGCACTCAATGCAGGTGTTCGTCAATGGAAAGTCATATGGTATTAACATCTCTTTGTATCTACATTTCGTATTATATAAGTCTAGACCAAATATTTAAGTGACTATTCATGACTATATTAACCTCACTGCCATCAAAATATGTCATTTATCTGTATAGGAAATAAACCAACTTGAGTTGAGAGATGTATTTCAAAATGATTTCGAGTTTGCTGCCGATGAATTTATTAATCTAAATATACAAATGATACAAACATATTTAGTTTACTAAGCAAACATGGCTAATCGATGGGGCGCCTCCTGCCCTAGTGTAGTAAATCACATAAGATACATGGTTTGCTCCCAGATAAAAATTAGGACTGATCCTTGATTTTGTTTGCTGAAAAACATGCCGGTTTTTATGAAGATGAATCAAGAATGATATCTATGTTAATTTTATACCTCTGAGTTTAAGTTGTGTTTTAGATTATGCTGTAGATGGTTCCTTATTGAACATATAAAATCTATAGTGATATGCTGATGGAATGGTGCAAAATCAAGTTTCTGTGAAGAAATCTATATAATTATTATTGGACAATGGCATGTAATGTTATATGTGATCACATTGCATTGAGACAAGATGGAATTTAATGAGAACAGACAAGAAATTAATGAGAAAAAAGATGGAAAAGGAAAGAGGCAGATTGGCCGATTTTGAACCGCGCCCAAAAGAAGATTGGGCCAAGAGAAAAAAATGTCAATTCATAGTTTGTTGAATTTTGAGATAAATAGGAAAGTTACAATACCATAATTTTTTATGTTTAAAACAAAATACAAATTACAAAATCGGCAAATAATTAATTCGCCAAGTCCGATCGGCAAAATCTCAATCACTCAGCCAACATTCAGTTTCCCATCATAGCTAGCTGAATTCTGTCGGCAAGCTACTGCTGGGTATATGAGAAATCGATCGACTTCAATTCGTCACACGCGAAGGCTTCGATCGGCCGAGAAGACAACGGCGACGACGATGGTCGCAAAAAATATGTTCGATAAATCAAACAAGCATGAATTCAGCTATAATTATTAATTAATTTGATGTGCTCGTTTGATGGCTTATTATTTATTACTAATTCAAAGAAATCCAACTAATAATTCAAAACATAATGATTTTGTGTGTGCAAAGAACTTATTATAAAACCCTAGATAGCTAGCTAACATGCATGCATGCATCATCTATATATGCATGGCCTTCCTCTAGCTAGACCAATCGAACAATGAGCTAGCTAGCTAGTTAACACATGCAGTGGCAGTAGTGCAGGTCACCGCGAAGCTTGCACTCGCCGCCGCGGCATTGTGACTGACACCATGAGTTGCAAGGGTCGTTCAACTCCGGTCCACAACCTTTGTACTCGCCATTGTCACCCCATGAATGAAAGTCCTCACAGCAATGAAAGTCCTACCAGTATAACCGTACTATCACCATAATAAAAATCGAAAAATATTTCATAAATACTTCATTCATGGTAAATAATTAATTAAACACAATATTAATAGCTAACTTATATAACTTTATAAGGATATTATGAATTATTATTATTATATTATGTAACCTGAATTTAATTTGATGGATGTTTATTTTCAATTTTAATTCAGTAGAAATTATATAGTTTCCAAGTAACGTGAATTTATGTGTGCATTTAGCAAGAAAGCAAACAATGAAAGTGAATTAAATCTTACAAATAATATATTTTATAATTTTACAATAAAATATAAATTACAAAATAATATGGTTAATTGGTAATTAGAGCATTTCTAACTTATCATTGTTGAATCCATTGGTTATAAGGGGCGCAACATTATATTTATCTTAGACATTAGTTGTAAGCCACATGAAGCAATAATATTTACTTTATAATTCTTCTAGCTTTATTCTATTTAAGATATGGTGGCTTGACGTTCTTCATATAACATGGAATAAAATTGAGGATCAATAAAACAAGTCTTGTGACTCAACAGTACGAATGTTTGTGGATAATAAGCTTAAAACAAATACAAGAGCCTTGTATTTTGTATTTTTATTTATCTTGCTTGGTTCATAACTTTGTGATATTTTAATATTTTTGAAAACTAATTTTACCGTAAATCATATTAATTCACCAACTATTTTTAGAATTTTTTTTCAATTTCAATAGAGTTATCTTATGAAAGTTACCTAGCATACCTAACAACAATTAATCACTCGCACTACGGGAGAAACCCTATTTGCCGAGTGCCTAGGGCACTCGGCGAACCCTATTTTTCACTCAGCAAAGGTTTCGCCGAGTGCCACACTCGGCAAAGGGAACTTGGCCGGGACGTGGCCTAACGGCCTTTGCCGAGTGCCTCACGTGGCACTCGGCAAAGCCACGCATGGAATTTGCAGTGTGCCCCACGTGGCACTCGACAAAGCCACAGAAGCGCGCATGTGGCACTGTGGCTTTGCTGAGTGCCACATAAAATAGCACTCGGCAATTTTTTTTAAAAAAATTATTCAATGCACATTTCATCCCAAAATTCACATTCAATCACAAAATTCATCACAAATTCATATTTAATCACAAAATTCATCACAAATTCACATCTCATCACAAAATTCATCACAAATTCACATTTCATCACAAATTTCTTGACAAATCACATTTCAACATAAATCCCATGAGTCAATCACATCACAAAGCATAATTTAGTTCATAAGTTCAAGTTCACATTATAGTTCACAAGTTCAAGTTCACATTATAATTTACAAATTCAAGTTCACAACAACAACTCACATTACGCCTCACAAGTTAGTCTCACAACGGAGCATTACCGCTTTGCCCAGTGTGGGGAGATGCCTGCGTGTTTGATCCTGATGCCGATGAATGGAACTGCAAAAAAGAAAATAGTTAGCACAATTGTATATAACAATAATGACAAAAACAATATTAGAAACTCACATTACCGCTCTGTAGAGTCTACGGAGTTTGTGAGGGTTGAGGAAGTCCAAGCACGCCCATATGACCTGAAAAAGATCCACCCATCTGCGCAAACCACTATTGCATCTGGGCCTGCATCTGAGCCTGCATCTGAGCCTGCATCCGAGCCTTCATCCGAGCCTCCATCTGAGTCTGCCACTCGGTCCTTTGTGATCTTTCTTCATTTAGTTGGGCCGACAAAACATTAATTCACATTCATTAACGTTCCAAAACAAACAAATTGAAATGTTCGATGATTGATGAAAATGAACTAACCTGTAGATTGACAATCAGACCCATAGATGTGTCTCGGTAAGGGCGTATACCCGGACCGGAGGTCGAGCTCCGAGCTCTCACCTCAGATAGAGAGGGGGTACTACGGGTATCAATGGCGCCGTCGCCCATCAAATATCGTCCATGTCTCTTGCCTCCTCCAGCCCTCATGGCCACCTCGCCATCGATGTCATGTGCGACTAGGTCATAATCGGGACCATGCACTTCCCTCGCCATCTCTGAATAGTCCTGAAGGCGTTGATATGCGTTCTGATTAGTGTACGACTCAGCGGGGTCATTTGGATTGTAAATATTTCCTTCAACCGCACTTCCTTTGTGAGCCAGAGCATATGCCATGACTTGGGAGCATTCCTGACCCGCATTGGCCGTTGACTGAAACAAGAAGATAGTTAGATTTATATTGTGAAATTAAGCGAAAAAAAGAAACAAGTAACTACATACCCATGTCGCCCTGAACTGGTCGAGGTTCAGCGAGCCTTGATGGTGTGCTGCCCCCGACATGAGTAGGCGTCTTTGGCGGCATGCATCGTGATTGCTCTTGTTGGACCGGAAACGGCGACCAGAGGGGGGGTGAATGGGAGCTTTTAAAATTTCTGGCTAAAAACTTAGCCTTCGGTTCTGTTCTGTCTTCTGCGGAACAGGCTTCGAACACAACCTTCGAAGGTCTGGTTCGGAGGTACTTCGACAGCTCCGAACACAGGCTTCGCAGGAGCAAAAGTTCGAAGCCAAGAAGACTTCGCTCCACTAACAACCCTCGAAAATCTACTCTGCTAAGTCAGTGCAGGCTCCGCACACGAGGTGCTTCGAGCAGGCTTCGCACTTCACCCTTCGCAAGAGTGGACAGCCCTCTGAGGACTTCGACCAAGTACTTGGCGACAGCAACGGGTGCTGGGCTTCGTACCCGAAGGTCTACACGCACACGCAAAAAGGACTACGCTAAGGGCTTCGACACAAGAAGCACTACGGGACAGAACAGGGCTTCGCTAGTAAGCAGCGAGGTCTTGCCTCGTGTTACACAGAGCGACAGCACACTGTAATGCACACTTCGCGATAAAAACACCCTTCGCCAAGACAGGCTTTGGTGAACTATAAGCTAACGAGGTATGCAACGCGAGCTCAAGCAAAAGCACAAAGAAGCAGGGCTTCGCTGCTTGAACAAGGAACACTGAAATAAATTGAACTCAGAATGAATACAGCGAGGTCTGTCTACAGGAGCTCAACAGTAAATGCTCAAAGTGTTAAATGTTACCTACCGAGCCCCCATATTTATAGCCCACGGCTTCATCCTAAGGAAGTGACTACTTTACCCCTAGGGTTTACAACAGATTTGTCTCTACAGAACTAAGGGGTACAAAAGGTAGTCCACCTTTATTTTGGAGGCTTCTCTGTCAGCTGCAGAGGGGACAGTGTCAGTCTTTTTCAGAACAGACAGTGTCAGCCTTTACAGAGTTGACTTCTGGAACCTCCCTTCGCACGCGAGGGGTGCGGAAGCTTCGGCGAGAAGCCTGCAGCCTGTTGGCCTTCGCTCCGCCGAAGAAGTCCTTCGATATAGTGACGGTTTTGAGCCGAAGCCGTCAAAGCCCTTGGGCCTTCGCACCACCACCTCCGGAGTGGACCTCCACGGCTTCGCAGCTACTTCGAGCTCAACCACCGTCCGTCCGTGTACCGAAGCCATGCATGGCCGAAGCACCACAAGTCATCCTCACTCCGAAGCCCCACCTTCGGAGTACCACCCTTCGAAGTCCCTCCTTCGTCCAAGGCCTCCGCATGAGGCATTCCATGAGCACTTCGTCGCAGTGTCTCACTCCGAGCACACTCCTCGACGAGCCTCATCCGGACCATGCCTTCGATGCGCCTCGACTTCTGAGACCTTCGTCGGGCCACCTTCGAGTGTCTCCCTCCGGAGCACACTTCGAACACCTTGCCTCCGCAGAGGACTTGTTCCACCAACTCCGAAGTCACTCCATTCGGAGTACCTTCGAAGTGCCTCACATCCGAGGACTTTGTCTCGGAGTACCTTCAGCCGGAGCCACGCTCCGCACTCTCTGCCTTCACCTGGCACGACTCGACCCGAGGACCGACCCGGACCACCTTCGCAGCCACCGTGATGGAGCTCCCCGCTCCCCTGGCATCAAGCCTCCCGCTTGACCCAGGTCCACCCGGCTCGAACCTTGTCCGTCGCCTCCGAAGTCCCTGCGCACCACCGACAAACAGACAAGTGTATCCAGTACTCCGGAGACCTCTCCGGGTTAGCAACCTCCGGCACACACTCCGGTGTACCGCCCAAAGTACCGAAGCCATCGGTACAAACCCAGTCATCGCGTACTGCCGGACCCCTCCGACAGGTACACTCCGCTGCACAGCTGCAGCAAGCAAACACCGAACACACTTCGGTGACATACCTCCGAACACCCTTCGGAGGTACCACCTCCGAAGCCCCTTCGGAGGTACCCTTCGAACAGAGGGTAAATAAACCTGTCAATCACTCATCACATACACCGAAACCACCCTTGGTTTCTCAATCTCCCCCTTGATGAGTGCATTGACAACCAAATTGAGGTTCAAGAAAAAGTAAAAATTTCAGCACACAAGTGACCATAAAAACTCAGAAAAGAGCCAAAGCATGTCACTTGATAAAAGAAAATTTTCTCCCCCTTTCTCAAAAGAGTAAAAGCCCTTTTTGGCAAATCTCCCCTTGATAAGAACTCCCCCTGAGTTAAGCAAATTTTTCTCCCCCTTTATGTCAAAAAGACTCTCCCCCTTTCAAAATTATGCCTTCTTGCGGCAGAGAACATAGCAAACCTCTCCCCCTTTGGCAATGCAAGCATCAAGGAGCAGTCAAAAGATGCAAAGCTTCGAAATGAATAGAATTGCAAGGACATATAATGCAAAAATATGCCAAACTTAACACAGATGATCATGTGCTCAGCTCAATTTAACAATCTGTGAAACAAGATGATGGCATGTGATTTTGTCATTTGGAAGTAAAAAGCATCACCACTTAATCAAAGCAGCTAGACATGTGAAGGCAAGGACTGCGCAAAGCCAACAAATTCTACCCTAGACAGACAAGTCTTGTTCAAAAGGAGCTGTCAAAGCAAACTTGATGATTAATTAATTTTGTTGTTCTTTTTCTTAATGCCAGGGGTTATTTGTGTGTCCACCTTATACTTTCCAATCAAGCCAAGCCTAGGCATGAAAGCCATCTGAAGCTTAAGGCGGTGATTTTGGCATACACTACACTATCCCAGTTCAGACCAAAGTGCAATGGTAAGCAGTCTAGAATAGAGTAGTGCGACAAACAAACCCTCCTGGATCTTTTCATTTAAATCAGGCAAATCATGGATTTTTGATTTTGATTCAGATGAATGAAATATTTTGATGAATATCCATGAATAATGAACACATTTTTCAAGTTGCAAATTTTAGCATCCAAAGAACAGTGTCTTGCTGTCAAGTAGATAAAAGATAGCTAAAAGCAGTCCAGCCTAAACAAGCTAGATACAAGATTATGCGGTGAGCAAGTTTCGATTTTTAGAAAATAAAACATCATGCACAATCAATGTTCCAGACATATTTCATAGAGCTGAGCTGTCATGATTTCTTTGAATTAAAAGCAGGCATATAATAGCACAAGATGTAAGTGCAATTCCACACATAATGAGCATATGCAAGACAATTAAAATCAGCTCCCCCTCACAAAATGCCGTAGGGATGACAAATACCAAGTTCCCCACGCAAGTAAGCAAATCGAGAAGCATCGAGGGGTTTTGTAAAAATATCGGCAAGCTGGTGTTGGGTATCAACATATTGAAGTTCAATATCACCCTTCTCATTGTGATCTCTGAGAAAATGATACCGTACATCAATGTGTTTGGTTCTGGAGTGCTGAACCGGGTTGTTTGCAATACAAATAGCACTAGTGTTATCACAGAAAAGTGGAACACTCTTATAATTTAACCCGAAATCCCGCAAAGTGGAAACCATCCACAAAATCTGAGAGCAACAGCTAGCTGCAGCAACATATTCGGCTTCAGCCGTCGATTGTGCAACACTAGACTGTTTGCGGGAAGACCAGCAAACCAGAGATGTACCCAGAAAATGACAAGTACCAGAGGTACTCTTCCTATCAATTCTGCACCCAGCAAAATCCGCATCTGAATAACCTTTAAGACATAAAGATGAAGACGATGAATACCATATGCCAAACTCAAGGGTGTGTTTGAGATACCTTAGAATGCGCTTAACCGCTTGGCGGTGCGAAGCTCGTGGCGAAGCCTGAAAACGAGCGCACAGACACACAGCGAAGTGTATGTCCGGCCTCGTGGCAGTCAAGTAGAGGAGGGAGCCGATCATGCTTCGGAACTCCTTCTGATCTACGGCTTCTCCATCTTCGTCAGGGTCCAATGCTACAGATGTAGCCATTGGAGTGGCGAGGGGCTTCGCATCGGACATGTCGAACTTCTTGAGCAGGTCCTTGGTGTACTTCGTCTGGTGAACGAAAGTACCTTGTTTGTTTTGCTTGATTTGCAAACCAAGGAAAAAGGTGAGTTCACCCATCATTGACATTTCAAACTCCCT
Source organism: Zizania palustris (assembly GCA_019279435.1). Classification (NCBI taxonomy): domain Eukaryota; kingdom Viridiplantae; phylum Streptophyta; class Magnoliopsida; order Poales; family Poaceae; genus Zizania; species Zizania palustris. The sequence goes on from JAAALK010000080.1 coordinate 11,944,850, forward strand.
GCTCATGGTATCTGCAAACTCGGCAACCAAAGCATGAGAAGAGCCACCAAAGATGATATCATCCACATAAATCTGAACTAGGAGGAAATCTTTGCCATGCTTGAGAGTAAACAAAGTTTTATCAACAGAGCCCATCAAATACCCTCGCTCAAGCAGAAAAGACTTAAGTCTATCATACCATGCCCGAGGGGCCTGCTTGAGTCCATAAAGAGCCTTATGAAGTTTAAGGACTTTATGTGGGTACTTGGGGTTTTCAAAACCAGGGGGTTGTTTTACATAAACATCTTCACCTATGAAGCCATTAAGAAAAGCACTTTTGACATCCATTTGATAGAGTTTGAATCCCCGGGATGTCGCAAAGGCAAGCAAAATCCTAATGGCCTCAAGGCGAGCAACAGGTGCAAACGTTTCAGTAAAATCAATCCCTTCTAGCTGAGAAAAGCCCTGAGCTACAAGTCTAGCCTTATTTCTAATAATTGTTCCATCCTCCCCTTGTTTATTTTTAAAAATCCATTTTGTTCCAATGAAATGAACATTAGGTGGAGGATCAACTAAAGTCCAGACTTGGTTTCTTTCAAAATTCTCAAGCTCTTCATGCATGACATTGATCCAACTAGAATCAGAAAGTGCATGACTAACATCTAAGGGCTCGAAAGAAGCAACAAAAGCAGCATTAGTGAAATGGGCATGAGAACGAGTTACCCTTTGATCAAGCTCACCGATGATCTGCTCGGGAGGGTGCATCCTTTGAACATGATGTGGAGCCTCGCGGCGGGATGCAGTCTCCCCCTCAACTTGTGCGTTGGAGTGGTCCAAGATGACCGATGTTGAGGTAGTCGCTTCGGGACCTCGTGCCGAAGTAGAAGAAGCGGGGTCAGCTTCGGGGGTCGATGTCGAGGGTAGTAGGGGTTCATCCTCGAATTCTCCGGGATCTTCTTCTTCGAACAAAGTCTGTTCCATGTCGTGTTCATTTGCCTGTTCAAGAGTAGAACTAACAGAGGGGGTTGATTCATCAAAAGTCACATCACATGACTCGATGACAGTGTTAGTTTCTAAGTTATAAACACGATAAGAATGACCATGAGTAGTATAACCAAAAAAGATCCCGTCAGAAGATCGCGACTCAAATTTATCCAAGTTACCACGTTTTAGGATAAAGCAGCGACAGCCAAAAACTCGAAGATGAGTAACCTTGGGCTGTCTCCCAAAACGCAGCTCATAAGATGTCAAGTTTAAAATTGAGCGCAAGAAGATTCGGTTTGAGATGTAACATGCAGTGTTCATGGCCTCAGCCCAGAATTTTCTAGGAGTCCTATGCTCGTCAAGCATCGTCCTAGCCATCTCAACCAAAGTGCGGTTTTTCCTCTCAACAACACCGTTCTGTTGAGGAACCCGCGGAGCAGAGAATTGATGTTCTATGCCATGCTCCATGCAAAAGTCAACAAAGAGACTGTTTTTGAACTCGGTGCCATTATCGCTTCGAATGAATTTTAATGCACCAGGGAGTTCTGTGAAAAGTCTCAAAGCCAAGCTCCGAAAGTGTGAAAACACTTCATCCTTGCTGGCAAGAAAGAAGACCCAAGAGTAGCGAGAGAAATCGTCGACAATAACAAGTACATACCACTTCCCGCCTAAAGAACTGACCCGAGAAGGACCTACAGTGTCCATATGGAGAAGTTCTCCGGGCTGTTCAGTCATCACTATGGTGACTGGCGAATGCGAAGCGGCAATCATTTTTCCATGTCGACAAGGAGCGCAAACTAAATTCTTCTCAAACTTGAGCTTGGGCAATCCTCGGATCAAGCCTAGGGCGCTCAAACGAGCGAGCAACTCAAAGCTCATATGCCCTAGTCTCCTATGCCACTTCCAAAGCTCAGAAGTCGAATGTGCAACAAGGCAATGAGAAGAACCAGACGACTCTGAAAAATCAGCTCCAAAAACTCTCCCAACTCTAAAGATCTTACACACCACAACGCCATCAGAATTGAGCACTTGCGAAGTATCGCGATGAAATCGCACTTCGAAGCCCTCATCAAGCAACTGAGATACAGATAGCAAATTGTATCCCAGGTTCTCAACCAAAGCAACATCTTTGAGAGTGAAGTTCGCGTTAATTCTTACCACACCTTTACCTTTCACTCTACTCCTTCGATTGTTTCCGAAGGTGATATGTTCCCTTTGCTTGGTTGTAGTGAGGCTGGAGAACCAAGCTGCATCTCCGGTCATGTGGCGCGAACAACCGGAGTCCATGATCCACGTGCCCTCCAAGCCTCGACCTGTCGCCTACACATGATGAAAACGTCTCGATCGCTCAGTGCTGGGGTGAGTAAAATAATGACGAGGCATCCAGCACTGAGTGACACGAGTAGTAGGCACAGTAGAAGTAGACGGTCTACGCACATAAAAATCAGAATGATGCAAAGTGCGAGGTCTACCTACATGCAAAGAACGAAAAGCATGTAGAGGTCTCCTACTCTGACGAGGTACAAACCTACTCGCCCGAGGTCTACCACCATATGGAACATGGTGAACACCTCGAGGAGCAAAACCTCTCCGAGAAGCACGAGGAGCCTCTAAAACAGGACGAGAGTAGAACTCAGACTCATGCATACCTAAAGATGGGTAATGCATGTCCTGATAGCTCATCGCCTGTGCACGTCGCTCATCCTTGATGCGACGGAAACAGAAACCAATCAAATGACCCGCCCGCTGACAATAAGAACAGTGAAACACTCTCCTGGGGGCACTCTCATGGGTCACAGGAGCAATTCTCACAGGCTCCTTGGGTTTCTTCTGAGTGGTTTTCTTGGGAGGATTTTTCTTGATAGGAGGTGTGGTTTTCTTTGGTGGATGGGTAGGCTTTTTGGCTGATGGGGTGTCCAACAGAGCTCTCTCTTTCTCTAGGGTGGTGGGAGAGGTAAAAACAGTTTTGGTCTTACTGTCTGAAGCTATCCTCTCAAAACCCAAACCTAGAGCTACCCCGGCTCTGTCAGCACACAACTTGGTCTTGGCCAAGAGCAAATCCATCCTACCCTTTCCCTCAGTGCATTTGTTTACCACAGAAAGAAGGTATTCATTTTCTGACATGAGGTTTTCAGCTCGCTCTCTAACAGTGCCTAGCTGGTCCTTAAGGGTAATGCAAGTGTCACAAGCAGGTTGCACATCCTTAGAACTACCGGCCCTCTCCAATCTAGCCTCCAAGTCATGAACATGCTTATCGCGTAAAGAAATGCTATCGCGTAATAAAGAGCAGTTCATGCAATCAATAATATCATGAGGTCTAGAATCCACCTCCAAAAGCTGCTTCTGTGCAGTCTCAAGCTCAGAGAGTGTTTGAGCATGTACAGAACGCAACTGAGCAAGCTCACTCATGACAACAGAACATGATTCACATTCAGCATCATCATACTTAGACTTAAGCATGGCATATTCAGTAGATACATTTTCTAGCCTAAGTCTAAGGTCTTTTCTTTCTCTAGCGGCTTGCACAAGTAATCTATCCTGACCTAGCACAACTTCATTCAGCTCATCTAATTTAATTAGAAGCTGGTCAGATGATAGGTTTACCTCAGATGAGTCAAGCTCATCGCCGCTGTGATCGCTGTCGGCCATGAAGCAAAGGCCGGTGAAGTCACGTCCCTTCTTGTCCTTCTTGTCCTCCTTTCTTGGGGACTCCTCCTCCTCAGAGCTCGACTCCTCAGTTGAGGATGTGTCGATGTCGCTGAGAGCAGCAACAAAAGCTCTGGAAGCGGCCTTGGCTACTTTCTTAGCCATCTTGCCGCGCTTGCCCTTCACAAAGGGCTTCCTCTCCTTTTTGTGGAATTTGGGGCGGTCACTCTCTTCTCTCTTCTTGACCTTGGGGCAATTGGCCTTGATGTGAGAGGTGTCGCCACATTCATAGCAGCCACTAAAACCACTTCTCCGCTGATCCCGTCTCTCATGATGAAAGCGGGTGAACCTCCGGGCAATGAGAGCAAGCTCGTCATCAGCTAGAGTATCCACCTGCTCCTTTGTGACGGAGACCAGGGAGGACAAAGCAAAACCATCTGCAAGAACACAAGTGCCTGATGTGCTTGGTTCTGCAGTGGTGCCACGGCTAGTGCTAGAAACCAATGCCAATGGCTGTGGCAAAGAGCTTCTGTGCACTGCAAGAGATGCCTTGGCAATCTCTGTGGACTTCAGCTTGCTAAAGAGTTCATCACAGGTTAGAGTGTCATAGCCTGTGGACTCCTCAATGCTGGATATCTTCACCTCCCATATGCTACGGTCAAGAGCATAGAGAAGCTTGATAGCCCTATCGTGATCACTGTAAGCAAGCGTCCCGTTGGATCGCAAGTTACTCACTATCGCGTCAAAGCGAGAAAACATGGCATCTACAGATTCACCAGGTGCCTGCACAAACAGCTGATACTGTTGATTGTAGGTGCTTTGGCGCCTGGCCTTAATCTGAGCAGAGCCTTCATGAAAGACAGTGAGTGTAGTCCAAATCTCCCTAGCAGTCCTAAGGTGCTGCACCCTATCAAACTCACTCCGACTCAAACCAATGAACAGTATGTTCCTTGCCTTCGAGTTGGCAATGTACTGATCCTTTTCGGTTTGAGTGGTGCGGGTATCAGGGATGGAGTATTGTGAGTCCACAATCTCCCAAATTGCATTTCCTTGGCTTAACAAATAAGCCTCCATGCGCACCTTCCAGTATGCAAAATCTGTCCCATCGAACAGAGGAATTTTACTGCCTCTATCCATGTTGCCAACAGATCACAAAACCGGTTAAGGTCAACTGGTGATCTTAACCCGCTCTGATACCAATTGTTGGACCGGAAACGGCGACCAGAGGGGGGGTGAATGGGAGCTTTTAAAATTTCTGGCTAAAAACTTAGCCTTCGGTTCTGTTCTGTCTTCTGCGGAACAGGCTTCGAACACAACCTTCGAAGGTCTGGTTCGGAGGTACTTCGACAGCTCCGAACACAGGCTTCGCAGGAGCAAAAGTTCGAAGCCAAGAAGACTTCGCTCCACTAACAACCCTCGAAAATCTACTCTGCTAAGTCAGTGCAGGCTCCGCACACGAGGTGCTTCGAGCAGGCTTCGCACTTCACCCTTCGCAAGAGTGGACAGCCCTCTGAGGACTTCGACCAAGTACTTGGCGACAGCAACGGGTGCTGGGCTTCGTACCCGAAGGTCTACACGCACACGCAAAAAGGACTACGCTAAGGGCTTCGACACAAGAAGCACTACGGGACAGAACAGGGCTTCGCTAGTAAGCAGCGAGGTCTTGCCTCGTGTTACACAGAGCGACAGCACACTGTAATGCACACTTCGCGATAAAAACACCCTTCGCCAAGACAGGCTTTGGTGAACTATAAGCTAACGAGGTATGCAACGCGAGCTCAAGCAAAAGCACAAAGAAGCAGGGCTTCGCTGCTTGAACAAGGAACACTGAAATAAATTGAACTCAGAATGAATACAGCGAGGTCTGTCTACAGGAGCTCAACAGTAAATGCTCAAAGTGTTAAATGTTACCTACCGAGCCCCCATATTTATAGCCCACGGCTTCATCCTAAGGAAGTGACTACTTTACCCCTAGGGTTTACAACAGATTTGTCTCTACAGAACTAAGGGGTACAAAAGGTAGTCCACCTTTATTTTGGAGGCTTCTCTGTCAGCTGCAGAGGGGACAGTGTCAGTCTTTTTCAGAACAGACAGTGTCAGCCTTTACAGAGTTGACTTCTGGAACCTCCCTTCGCACGCGAGGGGTGCGGAAGCTTCGGCGAGAAGCCTGCAGCCTGTTGGCCTTCGCTCCGCCGAAGAAGTCCTTCGATATAGTGACGGTTTTGAGCCGAAGCCGTCAAAGCCCTTGGGCCTTCGCACCACCACCTCCGGAGTGGACCTCCACGGCTTCGCAGCTACTTCGAGCTCAACCACCGTCCGTCCGTGTACCGAAGCCATGCATGGCCGAAGCACCACAAGTCATCCTCACTCCGAAGCCCCACCTTCGGAGTACCACCCTTCGAAGTCCCTCCTTCGTCCAAGGCCTCCGCATGAGGCATTCCATGAGCACTTCGTCGCAGTGTCTCACTCCGAGCACACTCCTCGACGAGCCTCATCCGGACCATGCCTTCGATGCGCCTCGACTTCTGAGACCTTCGTCGGGCCACCTTCGAGTGTCTCCCTCCGGAGCACACTTCGAACACCTTGCCTCCGCAGAGGACTTGTTCCACCAACTCCGAAGTCACTCCATTCGGAGTACCTTCGAAGTGCCTCACATCCGAGGACTTTGTCTCGGAGTACCTTCAGCCGGAGCCACGCTCCGCACTCTCTGCCTTCACCTGGCACGACTCGACCCGAGGACCGACCCGGACCACCTTCGCAGCCACCGTGACGGAGCTCCCCGCTCCCCTGGCATCAAGCCTCCCGCTTGACCCAGGTCCACCCGGCTCGAACCTTGTCCGTCGCCTCCGAAGTCCCTGCGCACCACCGACAAACAGACAAGTGTATCCAGTACTCCGGAGACCTCTCCGGGTTAGCAACCTCCGGCACACACTCCGGTGTACCGCCCAAAGTACCGAAGCCATCGGTACAAACCCAGTCATCGCGTACTGCCGGACCCCTCCGACAGGTACACTCCGCTGCACAGCTGCAGCAAGCAAACACCGAACACACTTCGGTGACATACCTCCGAACACCCTTCGGAGGTACCACCTCCGAAGCCCCTTCGGAGGTACCCTTCGAACAGAGGGTAAATAAACCTGTCAATCACTCATCACATACACTGAAACCACCCTTGGTTTCTCAGCTCTGCCACTCAGCAGAACACCACCTATCAACAATTTGGCCCCAACATTCAAGATGAGCGGCACACCACTGTGGAGGGACCTATTTGATGCAAGTGAAGTTGTTAATGACATAATATTAAGTATTGGAAGATACACGATAATACACTTACCATCATGTATTCCTCTCGTGTCAGAAAGGTGGCCCGGGCATCCTTTTTATTCTTCCTCTCTTGGCGGTGCTGAGCGTAGAAGTTGATAACGGCTTGAATGCACGCCTCATAATGCATGTCGGTGACAAGATTCTTGGCGGCTCTATTAATAACAGCGGTAGCCTGATTCGCATACCCATCATCACATCTATAAAAATCCTACATATAGATATAAAGAGAATGTTATGTAATCCACATGTTAATAGTATTGACACATATATTAAGAAAATAAACTTATCCAGAGCTCAGCCCTGACTCGATCGGCTAGGTGGGGAAATTGTCTCCTTTCCAGGTCAGGGGCGTCCGGCACACTTTCGTAGTGCCTCCATGAGTACGCTGGCTCCATCCTCCCATCAAAAGATACCAAACCAGGGAACTTTTCCTTTATAAGAAGCCCGAGGATGCCGTTTACGTGGCGTGAGCACTCACGACCTGCTCGTTCAACCATAATCCAGTTCCTACCCCAGTATCATTAAAAAGTATTAGTATGTGTTAAAAACTAAACTGACGAAAGGAATACATTATAGACTTTCTATAGCAACTTACCTATTTCCGTCGGGTCGAATGAGCGCATGATCAACTATTGTCACTAGTCGCCTCGGGAGTGACGAAGGACCACGCAATCACACTGCAGCCGTTTCCATAGCCTCCTCCCCACCCTCGGCCCTAACCTCGTCCTCCTCCTCCGCCCTAGACTGCTCCTCCTCCACCTCATCCGGCACGTAATCAACGTCGCGACGAGATGCCAATATTTGGCTAGTAGTTTCACTCGAGGGCGCGGGTGCCTTTCCTCTCACTGCTGACTTCTTTGTTCTCCCACCTCGAGGTCTAGATGAGGACCCGACCTCATCTTGAGAGCGGGTGGATTTACCGCCTTTTCCTACTACTACACTTATTATTTTCTTTAAACCCCCCACCATATTTCAATCACCCGCTACCGAACGGGAGACACCTAGGTTACGCGACAATAATTAGAAAATATAAAAAAAATTGACAACATATACTCTCTAATACTTAGAAAAACTAACAAATTTCTCAAATATATATCATGGCACGATGGCCGGAATACACACTCACAAGATATTAATCATTCATATTCAGGTATTAGAATTGCGAGAAGAATGTGAACTATAGTGAAAATAAGTATACAATTGTAACGACCCGGGTTCTCACGAACCGCAAATTCATTGAATATAACTGAAAAGTCATTATTACAAGACGCTCACAGCTGAAAACGAAATAAACGGAAATAAAGCGAGTACGTAGCTCATAGGCTACACTTATTACAACTCAAAATTTAGCGGAAGCAAAATAAAGCAGCTGCAGAACGCCTTGACTCCACGGATCCGACTCCTCGCCTGGGACGCTACTCCTGGACTTCTTCTTCATACACGACATCTAAAAGAATTAACCCACGAGGGGTGAGTACAAAGTACTCAACAAGCCACGGACATGCAAATAATGGTGGCTGTTGAACAAGGATGCATAACAGGGCTAATTGCGTAAAAGCAGGTTAAATGTTGTTTAATCTTTAATGAGCAGTATTAAACAGAAATAAACATGCTGAATTAAATAACAGTACTTAACTTCCCACTACCTCGAGTTGCACACCTGTGCCCACTCGCTCTTTCAAACCATAATCCACATGACATGCAATTCACAACTTCAACACTGAAAACTAACTGCGGAGAACATCACTTGGCCGCCCGTGACCGTGGGCACGGCTTTTCGAAAAGTTTATACTCTGATCAGAGGTGTACTACTTTCCCCACAAGGCACTTTGTAACACCCCAAATTTTCAAAGCAATAAAAATATTATTAAATTCAATTTATTGAAATTATTATTTCAGAAAATACTTTTAAATCCCTTTTATACCCTTTTGAACTACAACATAGAGTAGATGACCAAATTAGGAGGTGAAACTTTTTGTATATGATCCTAAGACCAGAATATAATTTTGGGAATTTTTTATAAATTTTTATCAACCTTGGAAGCAGCCCTAATATTTTAATCTATTTTCTGGAATTATTTTTATTCAGAAAAGTATTAGAACAGTAATGGGCTCCCCTCCCTCCCTTCTCTCTCTCCCGGCCGGCCCAGCCCACTCAACTCGCGCGCTCTCACTGACGATCGGACCCCACCTGTCGGCGCCGAACTCCCTCCCCTCGCGCGCGAACCCGACACCCCGGCCCCACCCGTCAGACGCCACCCTCGCCCGCTCGCGCCCACTGGCTTGTGGCCCCCGCTAGTCAGAACCGTCTTCAACCCCGCGCCGGCCCCCCCCTAATCCCGCCGGCGAAGACTTCGCCTCGGATCCCCTCTCCGGCTCCCCCTCCCGTTAAACCGGCGCCGGCTCTTAACTCCCCGAGGTCCCCCGCCCATTTAAACCCTTAATGGCACGCGTTTAAGCCCCGGGAACGCAGCTCCATGCACGGCCGCGCCCTCGCCGGCGACTTCAATTTCCCCCTCGGCTTTCCTTGCATGTGAGCCCCCTCCGACGTCCTATTTAACCCCGGCCCCTCCGCCGCGTCCGACCCCCACGCCCACTCGCTTTGAGAACGAACAGAGCGCCCTCCCTTCGCCGTTGAACAATTTCCCCCTGCTTCACCTCCGGCCACCGCTCGCCGTCGCCTCGGACCACCCCGGCCCGCGCCTCCGCCACCGTCGTGACCGCAAAGACGTCCCCTACCTCGGACACGCCTCCGCTGGTCAAGGAGATCGCCGGAACACCGTCGCCGTCGAGTACCCGAGGAGCCTTCCGCGTCCACCCTCGTCGCCGGCCACGCCCCTTCGTCCCCGGACCGCCGCCAAGGTACCATCGTGACCGCTGTAGTCCCCTCCTTCCATTTCTAGGCTTAGCTAGGGTCGCCGTCGCTCGCCGTGGCCGCTGGCCCGCTCGCCGTCGTCGGAGAAGACGACCGGCACGGGTCGAGTACCCGTGCCGTGTCGGATCTGATCCCGACCGTGCGATCGCGATCGGACGACGCATGTGAGCCCACGTACGCGATCTAATCCGCGCCGTCGGATCTGGTCAAAGCGGTACGTTTTAATCTCGTGCGTCCATCTGTATTTAAAACCCGCGTTTAATCCTGTGCGTCCACGTGGTACCGGTTCGCACGTTTTAATCCTGGCCGTCCGTAGCGACTTACGCGTCCCGCCTCACTCTCGCGCGTCGGATCTGGATCCGACGGTCCAGATCGACCCGGCGCACGCGCACGGTGCGCGGGTTCACCGTGGGCCTGGCTCACCGTGGACCCGAGAGGTTTAAAATTTGAAAATAAATTCCAGAAATGCTTTTAAACTTGTAAAATTCATATCTAATGCATTTGGACTCTAAAAATTGCCATTCCAATTTTAGAAAATTCATAAAATTATTCTCTACATGTTTAGGCAATAAAAACAGTAGGCTTATTGGGACATTTTCATGTTTATTTAAATAAGTATTCAAATGCCCTTAGGATTTAAATGTAAATTTAAATATTTAAATTCCAGAAAAATTATATAATTGTCCTTTACTGTTTAAACACTAAAACCACTGGGTTTTCTCTAAATCATTTAAATTAAATTGATTAGAAAACTTAATGTAGTGTTATTCCCACTTAAAAACCCTTTTATGAAAAACGATGATTCATTTAGATTCACTTTAAATTAATGGAGGAATAAATTTCAGAACTTTAATATCTGAATTTATTTTATTTATAATCAAACCAACTTAAACTTATGTGTTTATAATGTAATGTTATACTGTTTGATTAGATGTTATGTTCTTTTTATTTTACCTTTATATTAAAAAGACTACGACGTCGCCGAGGAGCCGGAGTACTTCCCCGAAGTCCCTCCCTCTCCCTTTGCTGATCAAGGCAAGTCACCAAACAATTCTTTTGAGCATATTGAACCCATGTCTGAATTGATTATCGCTAAAACCCATAGGTTATGTATGTGCATTAGTCAAATGAACCCTTACATTATATTTATTTAGGATCCCCCGACCTTGATGTGCAACCCAAGCCATGCTATCTCGCCTAACCTCCTTGTCACCATATGATCAATGATATTAGCTAGTGTCCAATGTATTGGCACGGCCGCTACAGGATAAAAATGAGTCGTAGTGAAATGGTTCTACTATATGATCCCGTTACTTCTTATCTTTGGAAATTCTGTTGGTGATGAGTCATGGTTGTGAGTGTATGCATGGTGGGTTCCGGGTGCAAGCTAGGGCATTGGTCAGTAGCACCCGGGGCACTATAAGGACCGGTCTGAGGGATCCGTTGCAATACACTTACGTACTAACCACAAGTCTAGTGGGTAAGTCCTAACTAAGGTATGGGTTGTTCCAAACCGAGGCCACCACTTGGAGATGGGTCAAGTTGCACCTGCGGGTGACTTGTACCAATGTGGCGCAAAAGGGGGTGCGACGTTAGCCGGGATGCGGCCCGGCGCGCCGGCGAAACCTAGAGCGGGTGGTTATCGCTTGGAACATCTCATATTGAGGTTTTGGCACGAGTTCCCGTGAAATGGGTCATCTCGTTGAGATGAGTGCGTGCCTTGTGGGTACAGTAGTACATCTCTGATCAGAGTCTTAAATCTTTTCGAAAAGCCGAGCCCACGGTCAAGGGCGGGTTGCGTGACATCCCCCAGTTAGATTATTTGAATATGAATGTGCATGATGGATTGACATGTAAGGACCGTTGTGCGAGGAGGTAAAACGTACTCCTCGAGTTAGTTGATGTTGATGATGTTCATGTTTACTTTCCGCATGATTAAAAATATGATCACACTAAATGCCATAACTGCAACTGCTTTATTCCGCATTGTTAGCCTTTATCCTTCCTTGTTTATTACCCTGCATTATTATTTGCATTTGCGGTGGCTTGTTGAGTACTTTTTGTACTCATACCCGTTGGACCCCACAGAGGATGCTTATCTCGAAGATGGTCTGGAGTAGCAACCCAGTCGAGAAGAAAGATCCTGAAGAAGAAGTTCGTCATGCCGTTGTTTAACTATTTATTACTGTTTTTACTAAAACATTGTTGTAATAAATATGGTCTGCGTACCATGGATATTGTCGTATGTACGTTGTCGCATGATGAACCTCTTGTATTATTGTTTTTCTATGGAAATTCAATAATGTCTCGATTTTGATAAATCGGGGCGCTACAAGATGGTATCAGAGCCGACTTGACTGTAGGAAGCCAAACAGACCCGCCTAGCCATTAAGCCATAGGAAATTATTTCTTGAAAATCTACTTCATACACTTTGCCCCTCTCCTCACTTTTATTCAACTTGCTGTTTTGTAGATGCCAGTCTACCAAGTTCACAGTTACTGCCGCCACTATGAGGGCTTCGTCCGGGAGCTCCGCATGATGCTCACCTTCCTCGGGTTCCTCTTCGAACCCGAATTTCAAGGAGTCTACCCCGACGAGTTCGCCGGGCCTTGTGACGTCTCCCTCACCGTCCATGGCTCCGGAGAACACCTGCCGCCCTACACCACCGCACTTGGAGGCCCGACTTTCGACGTCGCGTGCCAACGAGTTGCCCTTCAGGCCCTCATGGAGCTGAGGATGATCTACGACGATCGTCTTCAGAACTCATCCTTCCGGCTTGTGCCGAAGCGTACTCCCGGAGCCCACCGTAGTATCTACCTCGGAGTTCACTCCGTGCGTGATCCGGTCATGGCTCGGCAGTCGCGTCTTCTTCAGGCCATGGATGATCTCCACACCGAGGCGGTGCTCGACGCCGACGAGCACCATGAGGCGGTTGCGTTTCTTCGTGAAGAAACGAAGAACCTGATCCAGCAGAATGGCGAGCTGCAGCGCAAGATCATGGAGCTGCAGAAGGACATCGCGGAGATGGTTCCTCTTCTTCCAAGGAAGAAGAAGCCTATCCGTGAGCCCCTCCCTCGCCCCAAGAGGATCCCGCCACGACCCTCCCCCGCCAGGCCTTCCACCAGCGCCCCTACACCACGCCCCGGCCTCGTCTCCGACTCCATCATCGAGAATTTTCTCGAGCCCACCATCCCTCTGGAGCCGCGCACTCGTGGTTCCGAGAGCACGGAGACCGCCTCCGGTGGCGAGTAGGCGTTAGGAGACGCGAAAATAAATAAAAAGCATTATTTTGTATGTGGTGCTACCCGCGACGAGTGTGTTGTGGGTAGAATAAGAACGTGATTGTAATGAACATTTATACCACTCTATATACTTATGTGCTTGAATTTTATATGGTACTTTTGGTTGTATTATTGTTTCGTCATCTTTGCTTTATCACTTTGGATATTCAGAAGATGGCCGACCACCAGAACACCGGCTCCAACAACGGAGCAGGAGGGAGCCGAGATGCGCCCGAGGGCGTTGTGCCCAACTGGGGTGCGACAGGCCCGCGCCAATCCGGGTCGCCTTCCGCCAACCACCCCACCTTGGCGGAAATGATGGCGAATCAGAATCATCTGATCACCGCCCTCCTCACCCAAATGCAGCACCAACAGGCTCAGTTGGACCGTCTGCAGAACGGGGAACCCGCCCCTCGCGCACCAGCACCCGCAGCCGCTCCGCAACTCTTCGAGTTCTTGCGCGTGCGCCCGCCCATCTTCTCGAGCACGACCAACCCGATGGAGGCCGGAGATTGGCTCCGCACCATCGAGAAGAAGCTCGACCTCCTCCCCTGCACGGACCGTGAGCGAGTGGCCTTCGCCACTCACCAGCTCCAGGGTCCCGCCGCTGAATGGTGGGACAACTACCGTGCGTCCCAGCCAGAGGGCCACATGGTGACTTGGGTAGAGTTCACCATCGCCTTTCGTGCCGCCCACGTCCCCGCCGGTGTCATCGCGGTCAAACAGCAGGAGTTCCGCGACCTGCAGCAGGGCAACAGGACTGTCATGGAGTACCTCCATGAGTTCAACCGCCTCGCACGCTACGCACCGGAGGAAGTGCGCACCGACGCCCTCCGCCAAGCCAAGTTCCTCAGGGGACTTAAGGATGAGCTGTCCATCCAGCTCGTCGCCGCTGACTTCGCCGACTTCCAGCGGCTGGTCAACAAAGCGCTCATCCAAGAGACTGAGCAGAACAGGCTGGACCTCAAGAAGAGGAAGATGATCGCCTTCAAGCACCAGCAGGCGAACACTCAGAGGCCCCGCTTCGTCCCTCCGCCACCAGCGCCCGCCTACCATCCTCGGCCCGCCTACAGGCCACCTCATGCAGCCGGTGGATCCAACGCCGGGCATCCTCGCCCCGCTCCACCAGCTCCGGCCGCTCAGCCGGCACCAGCCGCCAAGGCCCCGATCTTGAGGGATCGCCAAGGAAGGCCGGTCGTCTGCTTCAACTGCCGCAAGGAAGGGCACTACTCGCACCAGTGTCCTCACCCCAAGCAGAACCAAGGCGCAGCACCCCACCAGGCGGTTCGCGCCCGCGTCAACCACATCAGCGCGGAGGAAGCTCAGGAGGCTCCTGAAGTCGTACTCGGTACGTTTAATATGAATTCCGTACCGGTCGTCGTATTATTTGATTCTGGAGCAACCCACTCCTTTGTCTCGGAAGATTTTGCAAAAACAAACCATCTGGACGTGCTCCCTCTACCCATTCCCATGGTGATTGCCACCCCCGGCAATAGGACTTCAGCTCGTTTCTACAGCCCTAAGGTTCAACTTGACATCCAAGGGGTGCTGTTTCGGGCCGAGCCTGTCCTTATCCAATGCACCGGACTCGACCTTATTCTAGGTATGGATTGGTTGATGAAGCACAAGGGAGTGATCGACTGTGCCAACAAGTCCGTCACGGTGACCAGTCCCGAAGGCGTAACCGTCACCTTTCGGATGGTCAGTCGCAAACCACTCGGAGCGTCCCTTCGCTCAATAGCTCTTGAAGAGGTGCCAATAGTCAAGGAGTTTGCAGATGTTTTCCCTGAAGATCTGCCCGGAATGCCTCCCAAGCGGGACATCGAATTCAGAATCGAACTTGTCCCGGGGACCACTCCAATCTCCAAACGCCCATACCGAATGGCCGCCAATGAACTAGCCGAAGTCAAGAGCAACATCGAAGACCTTGAGCAGAAGGGTTACATCCGACCGAGTACCTCACCCTGGGGTGCACCGGTCATATTTGCCATGAAGAAGGACAAGACCAAGAGGATGTGCGTGGACTATAGAGCCTTGAACGACGTAACTATCAAGAACAAATACCCATTGCCTCGGATCGACGACCTGTTCGATCAGCTGAAAGGATCCTCGGTGTTTTCCAAGATTGACCTCAGGTCAGGTTATCACCAGTTAAGGATCAGGGAGGAAGATATACCCAAGACCGCCTTCACCTCCCGCTATGGACTCTACGAGTACACTGTGATGTCGTTCGGACTCACGAATGCCCCGGCCTTTTTCATGAACATGATGAACAATGTATTCATGGAGTTCTTGGACAAGTTCATCGTGGTATTCATCGACGATATCCTCGTTTACTCCAAGACCAAGGGAGAACACGAGACTCACCTCCGTCTGACCCTCGGAAAGCTAAGGGAGCAGCAACTGTACGCCAAATACAGCAAGTGCAAATTTTGGTCGTCTGAGGTGAAGTTCCTCGGCCATGTTATATCTGCCGGAGGAATAGCAGTGGACCCAACCACCGTTGAAGCGGTAACCAACTGGCTACAGCCAACGACCGTGACCGAGATCCGGAGTTTTCTCGGACTGGCCGGATACTACCGTCGATTCATCGAGAATTTTTCCAAGATCGCCAAGCCTATGACCAGACTTCTGCAGAAAGAGGTGAAGTTTAATTGGACCCCCGACTGCGAAGAGAGCTTCCAGACTCTCAAGAAGAAGCTTGTGTCAGCTCCCATTCTAACTCTGCCGGACATCCGGAAAGACTTCCACGTCTACTGTGATGCCTCTCGTCAAGGATTGGGATGCGTCTTAATGCAAGAAGGGAAGGTGATATCCTACGCCTCCCGGCAGTTGAGACCACATGAGCTGAACTACCCAACTCACGACCTGGAACTAGCAGCCGTGGTTCATGCCTTGAAGATATGGAGACATTACCTTGTGGGAAATCGGTGTGAGGTCTTCACCGACCACAAGAGTCTCAAGTACATATTCACCCAACCAGATCTGAACCTCAGGCAAAGGAGATGGTTGGAACTGATCAAGGATTATGACTTGGGCATCCATTATCATCCAGGCAAAGCGAATGTGGTGGCAGACGCTCTTAGTCGAAAAGGGTACTGCAATGCCATCATGATTCAAGGCCAGGCTCCTCTACTTTATAAAGAGATGGAAAAGCTAAACCTAGGGATCACCACTCGAGAGTACCTCGCTGCCTTGGAGTCTCGGCCTGTCTTAATAGACCAGATCCGCGAGAAGCAGAAGGAAGACCCAGACATCCTGGAGATCCAGCAAAACATGAGGAAGGGTAAAGCCCCCGGATTCTCCGAGGACGAACATGGTACCATCTGGTTCGGAAACCGAGTATGCGTACCCAACCTACCTGAGTTGAAGACTCTCATCCTTCAAGAAGCCCACGATACTCTATACTCCATTCACCCCGGGAGTACAAAGATGTACCAAGACCTGAAGGAGAAATATTGGTGGGTCAGCATGAAAAGAGAAATAGCTGAGTATGTGGCCAAATGCGACACATGCCGGCGAGTCAAGGCAGAGCATCAGAGACCTGCCGGACTGCTACAACCCCTCAAAGTCCCTGAATGGAAGTGGGAAGAAATAGGGATGGACTTCATCACGGGACTGCCCAGGACCCAAGCTGGTCATGATTCTATCTGGGTGATCGTTGATCGACTCACCAAGGTAGCCCACTTCGTTCCGGTCAAGACAACCTACACCGTCGCCAAGTTGGCTGAGTTGTATATGACCCGGATCGTGTGCCTCCACGGAGTTCCCAAGAAGATTGTATCTGACCGCGGAAGTCAGTTTACCTCCAAGTTTTGGAAGAACCTTCAAGAGGAACTCGGCACCCGGCTGAACTTTAGCACCGCCTATCATCCACAGACCGACGGTCAAACCGAAAGGGTCAACCAGATATTGGAGGATATGCTTAGAGCTTGTGCTCTAGACTTTGGCGGAATGTGGGACAAGAACTTACCTTATGCGGAGTTCTCCTACAACAACAGCTATCAAGCCAGCCTGCAAATGTCCCCGTTCGAAGCACTCTATGGGCGTAAGTGCAGAACGCCGTTGCTCTGGGATCAAACCGGAGAATCACAACTGTTTGGGACAGATTTATTGAGAGAAGCCGAAGAGAGAGTTAAGATCATAAGGGACCGACTGAAGGCAGCCCAATCCAGGCAAAAGAGCTACGCCGATAACCGTCGAAGAGATCTAGCCTTTGAGGAGGGCGATTATGTCTACCTCCGAGTCACTCCCCTCCGTGGCACTCAGAGGTTCAACATGAAAGGCAAACTAGCACCCCGCTACGTCGGACCTTTCCAGATCCTCCGTCGACAAGGAGAAGTGGCATATCAACTTGAACTGCCTCCATCCTTGGCAGGCGTTCATGATGTGTTCCATGTCTCGCAGCTGAAGAAGTGTCTCCGTGTGCCTACCGAGCAAGCCGACCTTCAGCAGCTCGACGTCCAAGAAGATTTGACCTACATAGAGAGGCCCGTCAAGATCCTGGAAACCAAGGAAAGAGTAACCAGAAGTCGCGTCGTCCGCTTCTGCAAAGTCCAATGGAACAACCATCCCGCAGAAGAAGCCACTTGGGAAAAAGAAGACGAGCTGAAAGCCCAATACCCCGAGCTATTCGAGTAGCGTTCCAATCTCGAGGACGAGATTCTTGTAAGGGGGATAGGTTTGTAACACCCCAAATTTTCAAAGCAATAAAAATATTATTAAATTCAATTTATTGAAATTATTATTTCAGAAAATACTTTTAAATCCCTTTTATACCCTTTTGAACTACAACATAGAGTAGATGACCAAATTAGGAGGTGAAACTTTTTGTATATGATCCTAAGACCAGAATATAATTTTGGGAATTTTTTATAAATTTTTATCAACCTTGGAAGCAGCCCTAATATTTTAATCTATTTTCTGGAATTATTTTTATTCAGAAAAGTATTAGAACAGTAATGGGCTCCCCTCCCTCCCTTCTCTCTCTCCCGGCCGGCCCAGCCCACTCAACTCGCGCGCTCTCACTGACGATCGGACCCCACCTGTCGGCGCCGAACTCCCTCCCCTCGCGCGCGAACCCGACACCCCGGCCCCACCCGTCAGACGCCACCCTCGCCCGCTCGCGCCCACTGGCTTGTGGCCCCCGCTAGTCAGAACCGTCTTCAACCCCGCGCCGCCCCCCCCTAATCCCGCCGGCGAAGACTTCGCCTCGGATCCCCTCGCCGGCTCCCCCTCCCGTTAAACCGGCGCCGGCTCTTAACTCCCCGAGGTCCCCCGCCCATTTAAACCCTTAATGGCACGCGTTTAAGCCCCGGGAACGCAGCTCCATGCACGGCCGCGCCCTCGCCGGCGACTTCAATTTCCCCCTCGGCTTTCCTTGCATGTGAGCCCCCTCCGACGTCCTATTTAACCCCGGCCCCTCCGCCGCGTCCGACCCCCACGCCCACTCGCTTTGAGAACGAACAGAGCGCCCTCCCTTCGCCGTTGAACAATTTCCCCCTGCTTCACCTCCGGCCACCGCTCGCCGTCGCCTCGGACCACCCCGGCCCGCGCCTCCGCCACCGTCGTGACCGCAAAGACGTCCCCTACCTCGGCCATGCCTCCGCTGGTCAAGGAGATCGCCGGAACACCGTCGCCGTCGAGTACCCGAGGAGCCTTCCGCGTCCACCATCGTCGCCGGCCACGCCCCTTCGTCCCCGGACCGCCGCCAAGGTACCATCGTGACCGCTGTAGTCCCCTCCTTCCATTTCTAGGCTTAGCTAGGGTCGCCGTCGCTCGCCGTGGCCGCTGGCCCGCTCGCCGTCGTCGGAGAAGACGACCGGCACGGGTCGAGTACCCGTGCCGTGTCGGATCTGATCCCGACCGTGCGATCGCGATCGGACGACGCATGTGAGCCCACGTACGCGATCTAATCCGCGCCGTCGGATCTGGTCAAAGCGGTACGTTTTAATCTCGTGCGTCCATCTGTATTTAAAACCCGCGTTTAATCCTGTGCGTCCACGTGGTACCGGTTCGCACGTTTTAATCCTGGCCGTCCGTAGCGACTTACGCGTCCCGCCTCACTCTCGCGCGTCGGATCTGGATCCGACGGTCCAGATCGACCCGGCGCACGCGCACAGTGCGCGGGTTCACCGTGGGCCTGGCTCACCGTGGACCCGAGAGGTTTAAAATTTGAAAATAAATTCCAGAAATGCTTTTAAACTTGTAAAATTCATATCTAATGCATTTGGACTCTAAAAATTGCCATTCCAATTTTAGAAAATTCATAAAATTATTCTCTACATGTTTAGGCAATAAAAACAGTAGGCTTATTGGGACATTTTCATGTTTATTTAAATAAGTATTCAAATGCCCTTAGGATTTAAATGTAAATTTAAATATTTAAATTCCAGAAAAATTATATAATTGTCCTTTACTGTTTAAACACTAAAACCACTGGGTTTTCTCTAAATCATTTAAATTAAATTGATTAGAAAACTTAATGTAGTGTTATTCCCACTTAAAAACCCTTTTATGAAAAACGATGATTCATTTAGATTCACTTTAAATTAATGGAGGAATAAATTTCAGAACTTTAATATCTGAATTTATTTTATTTATAATCAAACCAACTTAAACTTATGTGTTTATAATGTAATGTTATACTGTTTGATTAGATGTTATGTTCTTTTTATTTTACCTTTATATTAAAAAGACTACGACGTCGCCGAGGAGCCGGAGTACTTCCCCGAAGTCCCTCCCTCTCCCTTTGCTGATCAAGGCAAGTCACCAAACAATTCTTTTGAGCATATTGAACCCATGTCTGAATTGATTATCGCTAAAACCCATAGGTTATGTATGTGCATTAGTCAAATGAACCCTTACATTATATTTATTTAGGATCCCCCGACCTTGATGTGCAACCCAAGCCATGCTATCTCGCCTAACCTCCTTGTCACCATATGATCAATGATATTAGCTAGTGTCCAATGTATTGGCACGGCCGCTACAGGATAAAAATGAGTCGTAGTGAAATGGTTCTACTATATGATCCCGTTACTTCTTATCTTTGGAAATTCTGTTGGTGATGAGTCATGGTTGTGAGTGTATGCATGGTGGGTTCCGGGTGCAAGCTAGGGCATTGGTCAGTAGCACCCGGGGCACTATAAGGACCGGTCTGAGGGATCCGTTGCAATACACTTACGTACTAACCACAAGTCTAGTGGGTAAGTCCTAACTAAGGTATGGGTTGTTCCAAACCGAGGCCACCACTTGGAGATGGGTCAAGTTGCACCTGCGGGTGACTTGTACCAATGTGGCGCAAAAGGGGGTGCGACGTTAGCCGGGATGCGGCCCGGCGCGCCGGCGAAACCTAGAGCGGGTGGTTATCGCTTGGAACATCTCATATTGAGGTTTTGGCACGAGTTCCCGTGAAATGGGTCATCTCGTTGAGATGAGTGCGTGCCTTGTGGGTACAGTAGTACATCTCTGATCAGAGTCTTAAATCTTTTCGAAAAGCCGAGCCCACGGTCAAGGGCGGGTTGCGTGACATCCCCCAGTTAGATTATTTTGAATATGAATGTGCATGATGGATTGACATGTAAGGACCGTTGTGCGAGGAGGTAAAACGTACTCCTCGAGTTAGTTGATGTTGATGATGTTCATGTTTACTTTCCGCATGATTAAAAATATGATCACACTAAATGCCATAACTGCAACTGCTTTATTCCGCATTGTTAGCCTTTATCCTTCCTTGTTTATTACCCTGCATTATTATTTGCATTTGCGGTGGCTTGTTGAGTACTTTTTGTACTCATACCCGTTGGACCCCACAGAGGATGCTTATCTCGAAGATGGTCTGGAGTAGCAACCCAGTCGAGAAGAAAGATCCTGAAGAAGAAGTTCGTCATGCCGTTGTTTAACTATTTTATTATTGTTTTTACTAAAACATTGTTGTAATAAATATGGTCTGCGTACCATGGATATTGTCGTATGTACGTTGTCGCATGATGAACCTCTTGTATTATTGTTTTTCTATGGAAATTCAATAATGTCTCGATTTTGATAAATCGGGGCGCTACACACTTGTCCCTGCACACCGCAGTGTGTTACGAGGACCCGAGTCCCAGGAACGCATGCCAAAACCTTTCACATGTCCGGCTCCGCAAGAGGACAACCTCACTAGGTTTCATCGACGCTCCACTAGGATCTCACTCATGGTGTCTGAGTAGACCCCGATTGGTAGACGTGCGACCCCCATTAGTGCCTCGTCAGCACAAGCCATCACTGGGCAACTCCCGATAGATGGTCTTGTCTCCTCCGCTCGGTGCATCAAGCTGAACCGACCCATACTACGGATTAGGTCTTACCCATAGACTTGTGGCTAGCACGATAATGCTTTGCGACAGATCCCGCAGACCGGTCCTTATAGTGCCCCGGGTGCGACCACCAATGCCCTAGCTTGCACCCGGAACCCACCATGCACAATATCACTTCGACTCCACAACGCTTTCCACAATTCAGAATATCGACGAGACAAAGACATATATATCCAAAGGAGTATAAAGAGATTAACCTGACGACTAATAATAATTGTAATTAAGCTAGCCATTAATGCGCCTCGACTATATAGTGCTAACTATTAAGCGACGATGGCGACAAGGAGAATGTGATACAAGCATGGCTTGGGTTTACACTTCAGGGAGCAATGCTATACATTAGCTAAATAAACAGACGAGTGAACATGTTATCGCTAATGCAGTTATTAACCTATGGGTTATAGCGATTATTGCAAAAATGGGTTCAACATGATCAACTATTTCC
Organism: Zizania palustris; assembly: GCA_019279435.1. Lineage (NCBI taxonomy): Eukaryota > Viridiplantae > Streptophyta > Magnoliopsida > Poales > Poaceae > Zizania > Zizania palustris. Next base: position 11,966,745 of record JAAALK010000080.1, read on the forward strand.
ACAGGAGGGTTCTGTGACTTGCCTTGATCCTCGTAGAACTGATGCGGATCCTCGGCGGCGATCGGCAACTCTTCGGTCGCCTCGACTTCGACTACAACGCGCCGAACAACACCACAAATAAATAAACAGTACAATATGACATGTAAACAGTACAAAATAATTACATCAGTATGTAGAAAATAATTTTATGAATATTTAGAAATTTGAATGGGCTCAATCGGAGCTATTTTGGATTTTATATGCATTTTACAAGATTTAAAAGAATTCAGCCACATTTTAAACCTAAAACAGTCGCTAATGGTCCACGGTGGGTCGTGGACCACGCGCCTACGCCCTGCGGCCCACGGTGGACCGACGACCGCGCGCACCGCGAGTCCACGATGAACCGTGCGCATGGTGCACCCGTGCACCCGGGCCGTGGACCGACCATGCTGGGCCGTTGGATCGGAGATCCACGGCCAGCAGTGCGTCCGACACGCGGGCGGCACGCACGTGCGACCAAGGGCGACGGGGGGCGCCAGGGGGCTTCTTCCCCGGCTCCGGCGACGGCCACGGCGAGGCGGCGACGGCGCAAGGCGGCCCTAGCGCCCAAATAAACTGCAAAAATGGAACGGGGGTGAAGAGGGGAGCGAGAGGGTACCGGAGGCGGCGAGGTCCGGGCGAGGAGGTGGCCGGCGGCGAGCTCGGAGCGGCGGCGGCTTCGGGTTGGCGGCGGGGGGTGGCTTCCGGTGGCGAGGAAGCCGCAAGGAGTGGAGGCCGGGGTCCGGTGGATGACGACGAGCGCGGGGGTGCCGACGGCGGGGCGCGGGACGGTCGCCGGCGACGGCGGCGTGCGGCTGAAGGCGGCGGCGGCGAGCTCACGGGAAGGCGAATTGCGGCGAATAGGGTGCGCGAAAATGAAAACGGAGCGGGGATTCGGTTGCGGGAGGGTAAATATAGCCGAAAAGGGGGCACGGGGGTTCTAGAGGGCGGGGGCGGCTTCCGGCGAAGTCGGCGGGCGGTTACGGCGGGGAGGAGAGAGAGAGTGTGGCGCGGGGCTGGCGCGAGAAGAAAGGAGCCGGGGGCTGACAGGCGGGCCCGGCCGCAGGGAGGCTGGCGGGCGCTGGCAGGCGGGCCCCGCCGGCAGAGAGAGGGAGGAGAGAAAACCAGCGTGGGGGCGGCGCCGACAGGCGGGCCCCACGCGGCAGAGAGAGAGGGGAAGGGAAAGAGGGCTAGCGGGCCGGCTGGGCCAAAAGGGAGGGCGCGGCCCACTAAGAATAAAAATTATTTTCGAATTAATTTAATTCCGAAAAATAGATTTGAAGTTTGAACTATGAATTTGAATTCTAAAAATTTCCAAAATAATTTTATAAAATATTTTAAGGTTCAAGGACCCTAACAAAATTATTAATGTCAAAATTCAATACTTTTGGCTAAAGGTTTTAAATTGCAAAGCTTTTCTTCATCTAAACCAATTTTAAATTCAAATTTAGTTTGAAAATTTTGGTTTGGCAGTTTGAAAAAAACAAGGGTGTTACAAACCTACCCCCCTTAAAGAGAATCTCGTCCTCGAGATTCGAAACGACCTTCGAATAACTCGGGATGCGAAGCCTTTAACTCATCCTCTTTTTCCCACGTCGCTTCTTCTGGCGAATGGTTACTCCACTGAACCTTGCAGAACTTGATAACCCTGCTTCTTGTAACTCGTTCATTGGTATCCAGAATTCGGATAGGCTTCTCCACATAAGTCAGATCCTCTTGAATCTCTAGCTGCTGATGATCGGCTTGCTCAGTAGGCACTCGGAGACACTTCTTCAGCTGCGAGACATGAAACACATTGTGCACACCTGACAATGACGCTGGTAGCTCAAGCTCGTAGGCAACCTCTCCTCGGCGATGGGTAACCAAGAACGGACCAACAAAGCGAGGAGCGAGCTTGCCTCTCATGTTAAACCTTTGAGTACCACGAAGCGGGGTCACTCGGAGATAAACATGGTCTCCTTCTTTATAGGACAAATCTTGGCGACGAACATCGGCATAACTCTTTTGACGAGACTGAGCTATCTTCAACCTGTCCTGAATAACTTTGACCTTGTCTTCAGCTTCACGAAGGATATCTGTTCCAAAAACCTGACTTTTTCCGATCTGATCCCAAAGCAGAGGGGTTCTGCACTTGCGACCATACAGAGCTTCAAACGGTGACATTTGTAGACTGGCTTGATAACTGTTGTTGTAAGAAAACTCGGCATACGGCAAATTTTTATCCCAAGAACCTCCAAAGTCTAAAGCACAAGCTCTCAACATGTCTTCGAGAATCTGATTAACCCTTTCTGTCTGACCATCCGTCTGAGGATGATATGCTGTACTGAAATTTAACCTGGTACCAAGCTCTTCTTGTAGATTCTTCCAGAACTTTGAAGTAAACTGACTTCCTCTATCTGAAACGATCTTCTTCGGAACACCGTGCAAACACACTATCCGAGCCATATACAATTCTGCTAACTTCGGTCCACTGTAAGTTGTCTTGACTGCTATAAAGTGAGCCACTTTAGTCAGACGATCAATGATCACCCATATCGAATCATTACCTGCTTGAGTTCTGGGCAGACCGGTAATAAAATCCATACCGACTTCTTCCCACTTCCACTCGGGAACCTTAAGAGGTTGTAACAGTCCTGCTGGCCTTTGGTGTTCCGCTTTGACCTGCTGACAAGTGTCACACATTGCCACATATTCAGCGATCTCTCTTTTCATACTAACCCACCAATACTTCTCTTTTAAGTCCTGATACATCTTCGTACTTCCGGGATGGATAGAGTACAAGGTATCATGGGCTTCCTTTAGAATAATGGTCTTCAACTCGGGCTTATTTGGCACACAAAAACGATTCCCAAACCAAACTGTTCCCATTTCATCTTCCGAGAAACCGGGGGCTTTCCCTTTCCTCATGTTCTTCTTTATATCTGCCATATCTGGATCTTCCTTCTGAGCTTCACGAATCTGATCTTCGAGAGCTGGTTTTTCCTCGAGCGTAGCAAGGTATGCTCGGGTGGTGACTCCCAGGTTCAATCTTTCCATCTCGCGACACAACATAGGGGCTCTGTCTTGGAGAACTATGGCGTTGCAATACCCTTTTCGACTCAGTGCATCCGCCACTACATTAGCTTTGCCTGGATGGTAATGAATTCCCATGTCGTAATCTTTAATCAACTCTAGCCATCTTCTTTGCCTTAGGTTCAGATCTGGCTGTGTGAATATATACTTCAGACTCTTGTGATCAGTGAACACTTCACATCTGTTGCCGATGAGGTAATGCCTCCAAATCTTTAAAGCATGCACTACGGCTGCTAGCTCTAGATCATGAGTAGGATAGTTCAGCTCATGAGGGCGAAGCTGACGTGAGGCATAGGATACAACCTTTCCATCTTGCATCAATACACATCCCAGTCCTTGACGAGACGCATCACAATAGACATGAAAATCGCTTCGGATATCCGGCAGAGTCAACACTGGTGCTGAGACTAACTTTTTCTTCAAGGTACGAAAGCTCTCTTCACAATCTGGTGTCCACTTGAACTTGGTGTCCTTCTGAAGCAATCTGGTCATGGGCTTGGCAATCTTGGAGAAGTTCTCGATGAATCGACGGTAATAGCCCGCCAGTCCAAGAAAACTACGAATCTCCGAAACTGATGTAGGCTGCAACCAATCTGTCACCGCTTCAACAGTGGTAGGATCCACTGCTACCCCTTTATCAGATATGATGTGTCCCAAAAACTTTACTTCAGACGTCCAAAACTCACACTTGCTGTATTTGGCGTATAGCTGATGTTCTCTTAGCTTCGTCAGGGACAGACGAAGATGCTCTTCATGTTCTTCCGGGGTCTTGGAGTAAATGAGGATATCATCGATGAACACCACAATGAACTTGTCCAAACAGTCCATGAAGACCTTATTCATCATGTTCATAAAGAATGCTGGAGCATTAGTAAGTCCAAACGACATCACTGTATACTCATATAGACCATATCTTGATGTGAAAGCAGTCTTCGGAATATCTTCCTCTCTGATTCTCAACTGATGGTAACCTGATCGAAGATCAATCTTAGAGAACACTGTAGCTCCTCTCAACTGATCAAACAGATCATCAATGCGAGGCAACGGATACTTGTTCTTGATGGTGACTTCATTCAAAGCCCTGTAATCCACACACATTCTCTTTGTCTTGTCCTTCTTCATTGCAAAGATTATCGGTGCTCCCCATGGGGAAGTACTCGGCCTGATGTACCCTTTTTGCTCGAGATCTTCAATATTCTTCTTCACCTCCGCTAGCTCATTAGCGGCCATTCTGTACGGGCGCTTTGAGATGGGAGTGGTTCCTAGCACAAGGTCAATTCTGAATTCGATGTCTCTTTTTTGGCGGCATCCCTGTCAGATCTTCAAGAAAAACATCCATAAACTCTTTGACCACATGTACTTCTTCCCAGGCTATCTGGTTCACCATTGGAGTCTCGGTTGCCTGATGGTGATCTTCAGCAGCTGGCTGACTGGCTCTGGCATTGCTAGCCTCGGGATTGTCACTCGGGTTGGAAGACATCTGAGAGAAGATAAGCGGACCCACCCAAGAGAGTAACGCGAAAACTAAGAATAAGAGTGAAAAGGTTTTAATAACAAACTAGCACGTCTTTGGCACTAGTTGCCAACCACGCACACTAACAAGCAGACACAAAAGCAAGCACACTAACAAACAAGACTGACAACTACGGAAGCTAGCGTTCTAAGGCTCCACCTGCATCTCACTCACAGTGACATGCTACAAAAATTTTGAAATTTGGAGAGGCGACAGAACAGAATAAAACAAGATTAGACAAGAAGTATAAATAAAACTATCCAAGTAAATAAGCTTTAGAAGACTTTTAAAATAGTCCCTATCGACGGTCCAGGAGGCTTCCTACAGTCGAGTCGGCTCTGATACCATCTTGTAACGACCCGGGTTCTCACGAACCGCAAATTCATTGAATATAACTGAAAAGTCATTATTACAAGACGCTCACAGCTGACAACGAAATAAACGGAAATAAAGCGAGTACGTAGCTCATAGGCTACACTTATTACAACTCAAAATTTAGCGGAAGCAAAATAAAGCAGCTGCAGAACGCCTTGACTCCACAGATCCGACTCCTCACCTGGGACGCTACTCCTGGACTTCTTCTTCATACACGACATCTAAAAGAATTAACCCACGAGGGGTGAGTACAAAGTACTCAACAAGCCACGGACATGCAAATAATGATGGCTGTTGAACAAGGATGCATAACAGGGCTAATTGCGTAAAAGCAGGTTAAATGTTGTTTAATCTTTAATGAGCAGTATTAAACAGAAATAAACATGCTGAATTAAATAACAGTACTTAACTTCCCACTACCTCGAGTTGCACACCTGTGCCCACTCGCTCTTTCAAACCATAATCCACATGACATGCAATTCACAACTTCAACACTGAAAACTAACTGCGGAGAACATCACTTGGCCGCCCATGACCGTGGGCACGACTTTTCGAAAAGTTTATACTCTGATCAGAGGTGTACTACTTTCCCCACAAGGCACTTGTCCCTGCACACCGCAGTGTGTTACGAGGACCCGAGTCCCAGGAACGCATGCCAAAACCTTTCACATGTCCGGCTCCGCAAGAGGACAACCTCACTAGGTTTCATCGACGCTCCACTGGGATCTCACTCATGGCGTCTGAGTAGACCCCGATTGGTAGACGTGCGACCCCCATTAGTGCCTCGTCAGCACAAGCCATCACTGGGCAACTCCCGATAGATGGTCTTGTCTCCTCCGCTCGGTGCATCAAGCTGAACCGACCCATACTACGGATTAGGTCTTACCCATAGACTTGTGGCTAGCACGATAATGCTTTGCGACAGATCCCGCAGACCGGTCCTTATAGTGCCCCGGGTGCGACCACCAATGCCCTAGCTTGCACCCGGAACCCACCATGCACAATATCACTTCGACTCCACAACGCTTTCCACAATTCAGAATATCGACGAGACAAAGACATATATATCCAAAGGAGTATAAAGAGATTAACCTGACGACTAATAATAATTGTAATTAAGCTAGCCATTAATGCGCCTCGACTATATAGTGCTAACTATTAAGCGACGATGGCGACAAGGAGAATGTGATACAAGCATGGCTTGGGTTTACACTTCAGGGAGCAATGCTATACATTAGCTAAATAAACAGACGAGTGAACATGTTATCGCTAATGCAGTTATTAACCTATGGGTTATAGCGATTATTGCAAAAATGGGTTCAACATGATCAACTATTTCCACAGGAGGGTTCTGTGACTTGCCTTGATCCTCGTAGAACTGATGCGGATCCTCGGCGGCGATCGGCAACTCTTCGGTCGCCTCGACTTCGACTACAACGCGCCGAACAACACCACAAATAAATAAACAGTACAATATGACATGTAAACAGTACAAAATAATTACATCAGTATGTAGAAAATAATTTTATGAATATTTAGAAATTTGAATGGGCTCAATCGGAGCTATTTTGGATTTTATATGCATTTTACAAGATTTAAAAGAATTCAGCCACATTTTAAACCTAAAACAGTCGCTAATGGTCCACGGTGGGTCGTGGACCACGCGCCTTCGCCCTGCGGCCCACGGTGGACTGACGACCGCGCGCACCGCGAGTCCACGATGAACCGTGCGCATGGTGCACCCTTGCACCCGGGCCGTGGACCGACCACGCTGGGCCGTTGGATCGGAGATCCACGGCCAGCAGTGCGTCCGGCACGCGGGCGGCACGCACGTGCGACCAAGGGCGACGGGGGGCGCCAGGGGGCTTCTTCCCCGGCTCCGGCGACGGCCACGGCGAGGCGGCGACGGCGCAAGGCGGCCCTAGCGCCCAAATAAACCGCAAAAATGGAACGGGGGTGAAGAGGGGAGCGAGAGGGTACCGGAGGCGGCGAGGTCCGGGCGAGGAGGTGGCCGGCGGCGAGCTCGGAGCGGCGGCGGCTTCGGGTTGGCGGCGGGGGGTGGCTTCCGGTGGCGAGGAAGTCGCAAGGAGTGGAGGCCGGGGTCCGGTGGATGACGACGAGCGCGGGGGTGCCGACGGCGGGGCGCGGGACGGTCGCCGGCGACGGCGGCGTGCGGCTGAAGGCGGCGGCGGCGAGCTCACGGGAAGGCGAATTGCGGCGAATAGGGTGCGCGAAAATGAAAACGGAGCGGGGATTCGGTTGCGGGAGGGTAAATATAGCCGAAAAGGGGGGCACAGGGGTTCTAGAGGGCGGGGGCGGCTTCCGGCGAAGTCGGCGGGCGGTTACGGCGGGGAGGAGAGAGAGAGAGAGTGGGGCGCGGGGCTGGCGCGAGAAGAAAGGAGCCGGGGGCTGACAGGCGGGCCCCGGCCGCAGGGAGGCTGGCGGGCGCTGGCAGGCGGGCCCCGCCGGCAGAGAGAGGGAGGAGAGAAAACTAGCGTGGGGGCGGCGCCGACAGGCGGGCCCCACGCGGCAGAGAGAGAGGGGAAGGGAAAGAGGGCTAGCGGGCCGGCTGGGCCAAAAGGGAGGGCGCGGCCCACTAAGAATAAAAATTATTTTCGAATTAATTTAATTCCGAAAAATAGATTTGAAGTTTGAACTATGAATTTGAATTCTAAAAATTTCCAAAATAATTTTATAAAATATTTTAAGGTTCAAGGACCCTAACAAAATTATTAATGTCAAAATTCAATACTTTTGGCTAAAGGTTTTAAATTGCAAAGCTTTTCTTCATCTAAACCAATTTTAAATTCAAATTTAGTTTGAAAATTTTGGTTTGGCAGTTTGAAAAAAACAAGGGTGTTACAACAATTTTGTTTAGATTATCTATAATTCAGATACTATGATTTGAAATCTCAACTTAAAGTTGTGGAATTACCATAGCTACATGCATGAATAACAAAATGAGAAACTGCACAATGTATATTTTCAGACAATGGCATGTTCAAACCTCAAATAAGGCTTTAATTTTCCAGCAAATGCAATGTGAGTACAGTAGCAGTCCCAGAAAGACAATAAAAGTTGAAATGCATCTTCCCAGGTTTCGTCTAGAATTATGGGGAAAATCCAATAAGGTCTTATTTGGGAGCCAGAAATCCTAGCCATCCACGTGGAATGGGCTGAGATTTCTAGATGCCAAACAAGCCCAAAGAGAACATTATCATCATCAGGCGATTAACCTTAAATAGCTCAAAGTTCCTAGAATCATAACCATGGCACATGCAACAGTGAATCATAATCATGGCATATGCAACACGGCTCAACATTCCCACAATTAGAAACCCCAAAACAAGCCTTTTCAGCACTAACAACACTTTTCACTAATTTCCAGGAACAGTAATACAAACAAAGGTTCCCCTGCATGGACAGAACAACTTCAATATAAAATAATATTTTCTATGAACAAATGAAATCCTTCTTAAGTAATACAACCAAACACAATCCATTATAGCATTTTAAAGTCAGCTGTATTTGCTATCAGGCAGTAAAAGTTGACTCTTCAAAGTTCAAAATCCCAATTCATTTTGATTCTGCAATCTGCATACAATACACTAATGGGAGAAAGACATACAGGGGCGCCGGGGGCGGCGGAGGGGCCGATGGCCGGAGGGGGCGGCGGACGAGGCGTCAGAGGAGGCTCTCGGCGGGGGCGGCGGCCGGCGACGGAGGGGCCGACGGCCGGAGGGGCGCCGGAGGAGGAGGCAGAGGAGGCTCCCGGTGGGGGAGCAAGGTGGCGAGGGGGGCCGGTGAGGGGGGCGGCAGAGCTAGTGGCCGGGGCAGCAGGGCCGTTTGCCGGGGAGGCCGGGGCGTGCCGGCGGCGGGGGGGGGGGAGGGTGGCGGCGGGGGAGCAGGGCAGCGGTGACGGGGGAGTAGGGTGGCGCAGGGGCCCGCCGACGGCGGTGGGGTGTGGGGGCGGCCGACGGCGGGAGAGCAGGGTGGCGGCGGGGTGCGGGGGAGCAGATCTAGGCGCAATAAGTGCGCCCAGATCTATGAGACCTGTTTTAGCCCTAAAGCAACATTCGCCGAGTGCCAAATTGGGAGGCACTCGGCGAACACTATTTTTTTTAAAAAAAATTGTCGAGTGCCATTAGTGAGGCACTCGACGAATGTTATTTTTTTTTAAAAAAACCTTTTTTTTGCCGAGTGCCAATAGCTCGGGCACTCGGCAAAGATGATTTATTTGTTCTTTGCTGAGTGCTAGGGATAAATGCACTCGACAAAGAGTTTTTAATTTTTTTTTCAAAAAAAACTAAAATAGGAAAAAGACAGTAAAAAATTCCATAATCTGGCATTATATAATATACAGTAATATTGCATCCTAGAAAATTTCTAAGTTCAAATAAACAAATATAAGGCACTTGTTGTTTAAATTTGGGATCTTTTACTTAAAATCCTATAAACAACTTTAATTAACCAAAAATAGCAAACTAACTCTAAAAAATGCCAATTTTTGACATGGTATGAGATAAATTGAGTTTTAGTAGTACAAAAAGTTTTAAGTTCAAACAAATATTTGAATATCGATTTATTTCTAAACCTAACTCATTTCATCCCTAAACTCCTAAACCTTCTCTAAGATTGTCCCATTTCTAAAGGTCATACATGAAAACTTTGTCGAAACATTATGAATTTTTTACCATAGTAAATATGTATGATATAATGACACCATGTCAAGTATCATATTTTTTAGGCATCAATTTAATTTTCCATAATTAAAAAACCATTAAGCTCCATGTTGCCGCCCGAGCGTTTCGTAAATTAGAATTTAAATATTTAGATATATTTAGTTGTAAAAGATTACAAATGGAATCATGAACATAAATATTTTTTTTCTACAATTTTTGAGTCAATATTTCATGTACATGCAGTTGAAATTTGACCCACTTCGAAGTAAATCCTAGAAACATGATTAATTTATTAAAAATATCAAACCCACTCAGAAAAATATGAAACTTTTCCATGGCTTAACATAGGTTGCATTATGAGTGTAAAAAAAATTCAAGTTCAAAACATGTTTAAAATGTGATGTAGGATTAAATTGTGATCTCACATGAAATAATGGAATTTTCATCTTTGCCGAGTGTTTTATTAAATAACACTTGGCAAATACTAGGGTTTGCCGAGTGTCCGTTAGTGGCACTCGGCAAACCCTTCTTTCCCCCTCTGCCGTTACAACGGCGTCAGCAAACCGGGTGCAGCGGGTTTTTTCCACAGGTTTGCCGAGTGCCATGGATAATGCACTCGGCAAACAATTTTATTCGCCGAGTGTAATATGTTTGCCGAGTGTATTTCATTGTACACTCGGCAAACAAGGATTTGCCGAGTGCCCGAAAGAATGCACTCGGCAAACGTTGTGTTTCCGGCAGTGTCGTATAAAAGTTTGGCAGAATCATTATATCATAATAGCCGACACTACATGATGGAGACGCTAAACCCTATATATGCTCCACTGTACTCCTAGTCCTCAGCAAAATCCTCCATGGTTGAATATTCTTAATAAACTACTTGTTGTTGTGTTCATAATCTGGTAGCAGAATTGAATCGAATCGAACAAAAGTAATTACACATTGATATTCAGCGAGACTTGGAAATAAAACTAATTACTCATGACATGCAAACTCCAACTAACTCTACACTATGGGAAATCATATATTTGCCAGAGAGCCATGGGCCCTCGGATCAAGTATATTTTTGTGGGGTAGTCGGTAAATAATTTATTCACTGAGTGTTTACGGTTTACCGAATATTTTTTAAAAAACACTCAACAAATTATCCTTTGCCGAGTGCCTTGAGGTTATTATACTCGTCAAAGTCTCAAGCACTCAGCAAATATTCAGTTTCCTGCTAGCTGAATTCTGTCAGCAAGCTACTGCTGGGTATATGAGAAAATGATCGAGTGTTGTCAAGGCCGAATTAAGGGAGGCGACTTCAATTCGGGTGTCAGCGTAACACGCGAAGGCTTCGATCGGTCGAGAAGACAATGGCGACGACGATCTGGTTTGGTCGCAAAAAATATCTTCGATAAATCAAACAAGTATGCATTCGGCTATAATTATTAATTAATTGGATGTGCTCGTTGTCATGCATATAGTTGTCCAATTTGTTCCAAGGTATGACTCTGACCAATCTAGGCATTATTCATGCATGAAAATTAATCAACAATGCATTCCGATCATAGTATATCTTATATCAAAATATATAGTTCATATATATCATCCCATGGAAGGCTTATTGTTTATTACTAATTCAAAGAAATCCGACTAATAACTCAAAACAGAATGACTTTGTGCGTGCAAAGAACTTAATATAAAACCCTAGCTAGGTAGCTAACATGCAGGTATAATCTATATATGCATGGCCTTCCTAGCTAGCTAGACCGATCGATCAATGAGCTAGCTAGCTAGCTAGTTAACACATGCAGTGGCAGTAGTGGAGGTCGCCGCGAAGCTTGCACTCGCCGCCGCGGCACTGCGATTGACACCATGTGTTGCATGGGTCGCTCAATTCCGGTCCGCAACCTTTGTACTCGCCATTTTCGCCCCATGAATGAAAGTCCTCGCAGCAACGAGGCGCCTCCGACGCTGCAGATTTAAAAAATGAGAGAGAGTAAAAAAATATCAGAAACCAAACCACGCACACATTGTAGTGACGATAGATTAATTATAGATGCACAATTTATATGTACCACATGCATGCTGAAATTAGAGCACAAGATCAAAGATTGTGAAATAATCTTACACGCTGAGGCAACAAGAACAGCTAGGACAAGAAGAGCAATCGTTGCTGCACAAGCGCCAAACCGAGCCATATCCGTCGTCTTCTTTAATTTCTGTATCTCACCGTCCCAGCTTGATTTAACAATTTTCTAGCTAGCTAGTGCCTCTCTGCCGTCTCGTTTTTCTTCTTTGATTTGATGATTTGTAAGGTACGAATTTACACGTATTTATAGCCAGAATATTTCCTCCAAATTTGGAATGCCCAGATATGTATCCCTAATGTACATATATTGATTTACATGACATATTAGGATGCTATATTATCTTTGGAAATGAAATATATTCCGACTATGTAGTACTGCCATGTCTTTTCTTTTTGTTGTAACTTGATATATAGAATTAAATCCATATATACTGTACTACGTATGATAGCTACATAGCTATATATATAATATAATACCCCTAATAATGTAAATTGAGTCGTTCCGTAGTTTGAGGCGCGTTGGTCCGGCGAGGAAACGGCACAGTTGGATGGTTAATTCGCTGGTTAAGAGATGCACTACCAGTATAACCGTACTATCACCATAATAAAAATCAAAAGAAATATATCATAAAATTCATACAGTAACAAACAATTCATTTGTAATAGAGAGTTAATAAAACACAATATTCATAGCTCAATTTGCAAGGATATTATGAATTATTATTATTATGTAACCTAAATTTAATTCGATGAATGTTTATTTTTAATTTTAATTTGGTACAAATTATATAGTTTCCAAGTAACATGAATTTAGGTGTGCATTTAGTAGGAAAGCAAGCAATGAAAGTGAATTAAATCTTACAAATAATATATTTGAATTTTTAAGAAACAGGTATGTTCGTACAGTTTAATTGTAACTGTGTATTTATGTAAGAAATATAATAAAAAAATTAATGGTCAATTTAAATAAGAAATAAATTAAGAAAACGAAACAAAGAAACTAAAATTTATATGGTATATCACCCACGTGTAATTGGCAGGTATAGGTATGATTTAAAATTAATTATAGGTGTCATGTAAATTTATATGCACTACTACACAAATGACCTTTATTGACATTGCTTTAGTGATGGTTAAAAGGCACGCATCACTAATTTACCTTTAGTGATAGATGTGTTTATAACTATAACGACCTGATTTTCATCACGCATTAAAAATAAAATAAAGTAAATAATAAATAAATTTCAAGCAAATGATTCAAAGTAAAGTGATAAATAATAAAATAAAGTAAATAATAAATAAATCGCTGCTGGAGCATTTTTTCCAAAATTCTCCGAGCTCTAAATTACGTCCCAAAAATTTTCTAGAATTTTTGGCGCAAAGAAATTAATTAAGACATAATCAATATCATTTCAACACGAAACTCTAATGTTAATTAATAGACTACTTCTTGTTGTTCATAATCTGGTAGAAGAATTGAATCGAATCGAACAAAAGTAATTACATTGATATTGAGCAAGACTTGGAAATAAAACTAATTACTCATGACTCCAAATCTACACTACAGGAAATCATATATTTGCCGAGTGCCACGGGTACTCCGCAAAACTCTATTTACATTCAGCGAAGGTTTCACACAAAATAAATATTATTTTAGGTTTGTTGAGTTTTTTTAAAATAACACGCCGTCAGAACGTCCGTTAGTATACAACTTTATTGAGTGTATTTTTGTGGGGTAGTCCGTAAATAATTTATTTGCTAAGTGTTTAAAGTTTACCGAATATTTTAAAAAAAACACTCAATAAATTATCCTTTGCCGAGTGCATTGAGGTAATCTCAATCACTCGGCAAATATTCAGTTTCCTACTAGCTGAATTCTGTCGGCAAGCTACTGTTGGGTATACGAGAAAATGATCTAGTGTTGTCAAGGCCGAATTAAGGGAGGCGACTTCAATTCGGGTGTCACCATAACACACGAAGGCTTCGATCAGCCGAGAAGACAATGGCGACGACGATCTGGTTTGGTCGCAAAAAATATGTTCGAGATAAATCAAACAAACGTGAATTCGGCTATAATTATTAATTAATTGGATGTGCTCGTTGTCATATGCATAGTCCAATTTGTTCCAAGGTATGACTCTGACCGATCTAGGCATTATTCATGTATGAAAAGTAACCAACCGTGCATTCCAGTCATAGTATATCTTATATCAAAATATATAGTTCATATGTATCATATCATGGAAGGCTCATTGTTTATTACTAATTCAAAGAAATCCGACTAATAATTCAAAACAGAATGACTTTGTGCGTGCAAAGAACTTAATATAAAACCCTAGCTAGCTAGTTAACATGCATGCATCTATATATGCATGGCCTTCCTAGCTAGACCGATCGATCAATGAGCTAGCTAGCTAGCTAGTTAACACATGCAGTGGCAGTAGTGGAGGTCGCCGCGAAGCTTGCACTCGCCGCCGCGGCACTGCGACTGACACCATGAGTTGCAGGGGTCGTTCAACTCCGGTCCACAACCTTTATAATATAATACCCCTAATAATGTAAATTGAGTCGTTCCGTAGTTTGAGGCGCGTTGGTCCGGCGAGGAAACGGCACAGTTGGATGGTTAATTCGCTGGTTAAGAGATGCACTACCAGTATAACCGTACTATCACCATAATAAAAATCAAAAAAAAAAAATTCAAAAAATATTTCATTCGTGGTAAATAGTTAATAAAACATAATATTCATAGCTAACTTTATAAGGATATTATGAATTATTATTATTATTATTATTATTATTATTATGTAACCTGAATTTAATTTGATGGATGTTTATTTTCAATTTTAATTCAATAGAAATTATATAGTTTCCAAGTAACGTGAATTTATGTGTGCATTTAGCAAGAAAGCAAGCAATGAAGGTGAATTAAATCTTACAAACAATATATTTGAATTTTTAAGAAACGAAAATTTTGTACGGTTTAATTCACTATAAAAAACATACATTAGTGATGGACCATAACAGTCCACGCCGTGTCCGGCATGCCTCCTTTTAGTGACGGGTGAACACGGTTACCCATCACTAAAGGTTATCTTTAGTGACAGGGAGTACTTTACACCCGTCACTAATGATATGGTCGTTTTAAAAAAAAGGTTGCATCCTGAATTATAGCCGGGATTTGGAAGCCAACATATGCAACATCCAAATCACATCACAGAAAATTTATCACCGAAGATTCATTACCAAATTAGTATCACATATATTAACTTCTAACTCGTTATCTCGAAGAACATGACTAAAACAAAGATAATTACAAGATGGTTTCATGACTTTTGATTAATAGCTAACTTATAGCGATATCAAGAGTTTGGATAATATCTTATCACTATCTAAGCTTGCACCACCATCACTAGGGATAGCTTGAACAAAAGTCCAGTGGGTAGTAGTAGGAGCACCATGGTAGCGTCCGGGTAGGAGAACCACTGTAACAACCCCAAAATTAAAATAAAATAAAAATGAGGGAAATAATTTTTCTGGAATAAAATGATTTATTTAATTAAAGAAAAGGCTAAAAGAACTAAATTAAAACAAATCAGGAAGAAATATTTCAAATCTGAAGCTGAAACATTTATGGTGGAGTCTAGAGGCCAAGAAATATTTTTGAGAATTTTTGCAAAATTTTAGAAACAGTATTTCAAGCCCTACAAAAATATATGAATTTCTGGAATTAATTTAAATCGAAAAAGGATTTAAAATGTTAGTGGGCCGCCTCTCTCCTTTCCTCCCTAGGCCCGGCCCAGTCCGGCGCCAGGCCACTGCCAAGTGGGACCCGCATGTCGGCGCGTCCCTTCCCTCTCTCTCCCGCCGCTTGCGTCAGCCGGCCCCATCCATCAGCTTCTCTCTTCCACGCACCGCACTCGCTTAGGGCCCACTGGCCAGCCTCACGCGTGCGCCCCCTGCCGCTGCCACGCCTGGCCCACTAGACGGCGCCCCATCCCTCTCTCCCGAGCGCCACGCCCTTTCGGCCCACCCGTCAGCCACCCTCGCCCCTCTGCTCGCCCGGGCCCACTTGTATGTGCCCCTTCCTTCGCGCGCGCCCTCTGGCAGGTGGCCCCCACTTGTCGGAGTCATCTTCTCCGATGGAAGGGGGATCCCCTTCCATACCCGGCGCCCCCTGCCAAATCTGCCGCCGGCCGGCCGGATCCGCCAAATCGAGTCGTGGATCGCCTTCCCCTCCCGCCGGCGGTCCCTTTCCAACCTTTCCCACATGTTTTCCCCTCCCGGATGGCAAGTAACCGCGTATAGGGAAACCTCGCCGGCGCCATTTCGGAAGCCCTCGGGTTACCCCCGTTTAACCTTCCAAACTTCGTCGCCGGTGACCCCTATAAAAGGCCACCGCCCCACCGCATCTCGCCCACACCAGAATTTTCTTAGCCTTCGCCTACCCGAGCGCCGCCACCATTTTTCGGTTTGTTCCCCTGCTTCGGCTCTGGCAGCCCCTCGCCGACGCCTCGGTCCGCCGCCGCCCTCGCCGTCGCCCCCACCAAAATCACCATCGCCTCCTCTATCCCTGCCCCGCTTCCGTTGGGCCGTACCGCCACCGGAGCGCCTCGCCGTCGTCGGACCCGAAGGTCTCCTCCACCTCTCCTCACCACCGACCACCACCACTACCCCGCCATCATCTCTGTCGGTACGCCTGAGCTCCCCTTGCTCTGCTGGTTCCATTTTAGGCCCTAGCCCTGCCGGTTAACCCTCGCCGCCGCCGTTCACCGCTCGTCGTTGCTTGGCCGGCGCTGGGGACGAAGCCCTCAGCTTCCCCCGTGCCGCGCGCGTGCCGGACGGGCTCGGTGCCGTGCGATCTGAGATGGACGGCTACGATTAAAACCCACCAGGGTTCAATCTGGGCCGTCCACTCGGTCAAAGGGGTACCGAGGCCTCACGGCCGTTGATCACCACTTAACCGCCTCGCATCGCATCTGCCGTTGGATCCAGATCCAACGGTCCAGATCATCTCGGTTCACGCCAATAGTGCCTGGTGCACGGTGGGTTCGGTCCACCGTGGACCAAGAACTGTTTTTAGTTTAAATAAAATTCCAGAAAATTGTTTAAACTTCAAAAATTCATAACTTGCTCAATTTAACTCCAAATTTGACCATTTTAATTCTGGAAAATTTGTCTTTTTATTCTCTACACTTTTATGCAATAAAAACCATATGTTTATTTGGCACATAATAATATTATTAAATAATAAAGAAAAGCCCCCTTTAGGATTAAAATCATAATTCATTTAAATAACTCAGAAAAACCTTTAATAATTTATAAATTAAGTTCAGAGGACTTATTGACTCCACTTCACTGTTTTAATACAATAGAAATATAATATTCATTTCCCCCCATTTTATTCTATTGAATAACATTACAAAAGCCTTAATAGGATAATTAATTAATCCTGATAATAAAATTCCAACACTTTATAAGAATATCATAAAAACTAATATCATAAGTTCAGAAGACCTAATAACTTAAGTTCACTAATTTTTACTATGATTAAAATAATAGTGTTATTCTATACTTTTTTACTTCATCTCTAAAAAGGGAAAATAAAAACCCCCTAGGAAAAATAATTACATCAAGTTATAAAATTCAGAAATCTCATTAGAAATCAATCTTAAATATTTAAGTAACAATTCCCTAAACTTTAAGACTCTATCTCCTTTACTTAATCCAACATAAACATGTATGTTGGTATGGTTGATTTGTTTTGGATTGTTTATTGAATGTTTTATTTACTTTTCCATATCGAGAAGACTATGAGTTCGTCAAGGAGCCGGAGTTCTGTCCCGAGGTTCCACCTTCACCCTTTGCTGATCAAGGCAAGTCATCGACCCACTCCTGTGGAAATAGTTGATCATCATTGAGCCCATGTTTTAATAAATTATTGCTATAACTCATAGGATAATATTGCATTAGTCAAATATCAAGCCCTACACTTATATTTATCAGATCCCTGTCCTTGTGTGCAAACCCAAGCCATGCTTATTGAGCCTTAACTCCTTGTCACTCTACTATACAAATATTAGCTAGTGCCCAATGTACCGGCACAAATGCTATAGGATAAAAAATGAGGCGTAGATAGTTGGAATATGTTATATGAATTTCCCCGTTATTCTTGTCTCTAGACTCTGTTGGAGTTGGCTATGTTATAAGTATGGTGGGTTCCGGGTGCAAGCTCGGGCATTGGTTAGTCGCACCCGGGGCACTATAAGGACCGGTCTGCGGGATCTGTTGCAAAGCACTTCCGTACCAACCACAAGTCTAATGGGTAAGTCCTAGCTGAAAGTATGGAACAATCCGACTCAATGCCCCATAGTGGAGGGGGCAAGGGGCAACCTGCGGGTGACTTGTACCGACGTGGCTCAAGGGGGGGTATGATGAGACTCTACGCGTCGAGACACGATACGAAACCCATAAGAGGGTGATGTCGGGTCGAGGAGGACCATATGGAAGGTTTTGGCACGAGTTCCCATGGAATGGGTCATCTCGTTACACTTTGGTGTAAGTGGTGAGTGCGTGCCTTGTGGGTACAGTGGTACATCTCTGATCAGAGTATTTAATCTGTTCGAAAAGCCGAGCCCACGGTCAAGGGCGGGTTGTGTGACTACTCGCAATTAGTTTACAATTGTTTGAATGGTTGAGTTATTCATGGCATGTAAGGACTGTTGAGCGAGGTGAGGCTGACTGTACCCCTCGAGTTAGAAGATGATGATGCATACACATGTTTACATTTCAGTACTAATAAATTGATCACATTTAATTGCTTTACAAATTACGCTTTTCCGCAAAATTAGCCACTTTCTCCCTTGTTATTACTCTGCATTACATTTGCATTCGGTGGCTTGTTGAGTACGTTTGTACTCACCCCCGTTGACTTACACCACCAGAGCCCGTCTACTACGAGGAGGATGAAGGTCTGGAGTAGCGACCCAGTTAAGGCGAGACTGGAAGGAGGCGTTCATCTAGGACCCTTTGTTTTATTAGTTTCTCTTCACCTTTATTCACTTTTGTACTAATACGGTCTATGAACCGTGAATGATTGCTCGTACTTGTACGTGGTCGCATGATGAACATCTTGGTTTATTAATTTTCTATGGAATTTCAATAAAGGTCCTGATTTATTAAATCAGGGCGTGACAAGATGGTATCAGAGTCGACTTGATTGTAGGAAGCCAAACAGACCTGACCCTAGGATTTATACTAACCATATTCTCTTAACAAAACCACTTACCCTCTCATCTTCCGAGGTTTTCACAAAAAATTTCTCTCTTTTGTAGATGCTGGTCCATACCATGAGCGGGACTCTTCGTGACGAGGCTGGATTCATCCGCGAGCTTCGCGTGCTCGTCGACTTCTTGGGGTTTCCCCATGAGCCCGAGTTCCACGGTATCTTTCCCGATGCGAGCGAGAGCTACTATGAGGTCACGGTTGTTATCCGCTCCTCGTCTACGCAGCCACCCTTCTACACCCATGGAGTTGGAGGACCCTCGTTCGTGGTGGCCAGCCAGCGCGCCGCCCTTCAGGCCCTCGCCGAGCTTCGTCTGGTCTACGACTTCCACCTCCGTGACACCGTCTACCGCTTCATGCCCATGCGCACACCCGAGAGTCACCGCAGCATCTACATCAGCCCCCTCACACAGAGCAACTCCGCCATTGCCCTCACCATGAGACTTTGGGAGGCCATGACAACCTCCACACAGAGGTCGTTCTTGACGCAGGCAGCCAGCATGACACCATCGACTTTTACCACAATACCTCGGAGAACCTGAACCGCGAGAATGCTAAGCTTCACCGACAGGTCCAGCAGAACCCCCAGTTGACCCTCGAGGTAGAGGAGTTGAGGCGTCAAAATGAGCTTCTACGCCAAGGCGCCATAGTCAACACCCAGCTCCATCATCAGCTCAAGGAATTGAAGAAGGATCTCGAGGAGGTCGCACCCCTTCCGCCCCGCAAGCAGAAATCGCTTCGGATCCCCACTGTGAGGCCTAAGAGGATTTTTCGCAGCGCACCTACCGCCGGACCCTCTAGTTCCACCACCCCGATCGTCTCCGTCGAGCCCGTGGTCGAGTCGTCCCCTGAGCTGCCATAGACGTAGTAATTACGATTGATTGTTTTTCTTTTACTTGTTTTGGATTGTATGGCCACTCATGTCAAATATAAGGCATAAGTGAAGATTAAAATAAGAGACAATAAATGTAATCGCAAGAAGGACATATTTTGAAAATAAAGCTTAGTATCATTTCCCTCTTCCTCCTATACCTATTAGGTCATAGTCCCAATCTGAAGGAAAGAATCTACCTCCAGCTTCAACTCAACATGATTCGTTCATTGCCGTTCTGCAAGATTAACTCCAATCATGAAGTCAAGAAACGTTGTCAAGAAAGCCCTAACTTAGTCAAGCCCAATCTATGAAGATGTAGACTTAAAGCCTCTAGTGTAAAGAAGTGATTCATTGCTGAAGCATATCCATGACTTTCTATTTCTAGCCTTTCCAAATCTCGGGACAAGATTCTTGTTAAGGAAGTTAGAATTGTAACGCCCTAATTTTCATCAGGCGTTAAAAAATAAAATAAAGTAATTAATAAATGAATTGCAAGAAAACGATTCAGTATAAATCAAGAAAGAGGAAAGCTAAAATACAAGCCTAAAAATTTCATTTAAAAATAACAATTAGCTAGAGTATTTTCCTAAAGATTCTCCTAAGCATTAAATTGCGTTCCAAAATTTTTCTGGAATTTTTGGGCACCTAGGAATTCGATAAGATAGAATCAACATCATTTCATCTTAAACCTCTAAATAAAATATATTACAACATGAACGTTGTGTGAATAAAATACATGATAAATCATTTATATTAAAAATAATATAAGGCATGAGTGTGAAAGTTAATAAGAGATTAAAATAAAATATGTAAGCATCTAGGACAAACTATTCATCTTCGGCAATAAGATCAGTAACAATTTCCCCTTAATTATCGGCACCTTCTTTTTGAACCCTTCGAATTCAAGATGGCCAACGACCAAGGATCGGAAGCCCCACGCGACGGAAACACCTCAGGCAATCTGCCTCAGTGGGGTGCAGCTGGCCAACAGCAGACCCCCGTTGTCTATCATCCCACACTAGCGGAGATGATGGCAAAACAAAACCAACTGATCGCCACGCTGCTTACCTAGATGCAACAACAACAAAACCAGATGCAAGAGCAGCAGGCACAGTTGTTCCATCTCCAACAACAACAACACGAGCTCTCCCTTCAGTTAATCTACAGGGACTTCACCAACTTTCAGAGATTGGTGAACAAAACAATTATTCAAGAAACCAGGGTGATTCCACCTCAAGCCCCAACCCTTGCCAAGCCACGGACCACCCTGGGAGGGCTAAGCTCAGGCATCCCACCCCAAGCACCGCCAGCCGGAAGGACACCAGTGCAAGCTACCGGATACAAGAGGGACAGGAACGACAAGCCAATTGTGTGCTTCAACTATCGCCAAGAAGGCCACTACTCCAACAAGTGCTCCTACCCCAAGCAGGCATCATCCTCCGTTCCAAGCCCAGAGGGACGTACCCTAGTTCACCACAACCCCACTCAAGAAAACCTAGATACAACCGAAGGCCTTCCCAATTTGATCTCAACCAACCCAGTTCCGGAGATCACTTTGCCTGTTTCTGATGTAACCCCTTCTTCTAATTCGGAGCACCCGTAGAACCTCGTCCCCTAGTCTTCCCGAGGTTCGCTTCGAATCTCGAGGACGAGATTCTTTGTAAGGGGGATAGGATTGTAACAGCCCCAAAATTAAAATAAAATAAAAATGAGGGAAATAATTTTTCTGGAATAAAATGATTTATTTAATTAAAGAAAAGGCTAAAAGAACTAAATTAAAACAAATCAGGAAGAAATATTTCAAATCTGTAGCTGAAACATTTATGGTGGAGTCTAGAGGCCAAGAAATATTTTTGAGAATTTTTGCAAAATTTTAGAAACAGTATTTCAAGCCCTACAAAAATATATGAATTTCTAGAATTAATTTAAATCGAAAAAGGATTTAAAATGTTAGTGGGCCGCCTCTCTCCTTTCCTCCCTAGGCCCGGCCCAGTCCGGCGCCAGGCCACTGCCAAGTGGGACCCGCATGTCGGCGCGTCCCTTCCCTCTCTCTCCCGCCACTTGCGTCAGCCGACCCCATCCATCAGCTTCTCTCTTCCACGCACCGCACCCGCTTAGGGCCCACTGGCCAGCCTCACGCGTGCGCCCCCTGCCGCTGCCACGCCTGGCCCACTAGACGGCGCCCCATCCCTCTCTCCCGAGCGCCACGCCCTTTCGGCCCACCAGTCAGCCACCCTCGCCCCTCTGCTCGCCCGGGCCCACTTGTATGTGCCCTTCCTTCGCGCGCGCCCTCTGGCAGGTGGCCCCCACCTGTCGGAGTCATCTTCTCCGATGGAAGGGGGGATCCCCTTCCATACCCGGCGCCCCCCTGCCAAATCTACCACCGGCCGGCCGGATCCGCCAAATCGAGCCGTGGATCGCCTTCCCCTCCCGCCGGCGGTCCCTTTCCAACCTTTCCCACACGTTTTCCCCTCCCGGATGGCAAGTAACCGCGTATAGGGAAACCTCGTTGGCGCCATTTCGGAAGCCCTCGGGTTACCCCCGTTTAACCTTCCAAACTTCGCCGCCGGTGACCCCTATAAAAGGCCACCGCCCCACCGCATCTCGCCCACACCAGAATTTTCTTAGCCTTCGCCTACCCGAGCGCCGCCACCATTTTTCGGTTTGTTCCCCTGCTTTGGCTCTGGCAGCCCCTCGCCGACGCCTCGGTCCGCCGCCGCCCTCGCCGTCGCCCCCACCAAAATCACCATCGCCTCCTCTATCCCTGCCCCGCTTCCATTGGGCCGTACCGCCACCGGAGCGCCTCGCCGTCGTCGGAACCGAAGGTCTCCTCCGCCTCTCCTCGCCGCCGACCACCGCCACTGCCCCGCCATCATCGCCGCCGGTACGCCTGAGCTCCCCTTGCTCCGCTGGTTCCATTTTAGGCCCTAGCCCTACCGATTAACCCTCGCCACAGTTGTTCACCGCTCGACGTTGCTCGGCCGACGCTGGGGACGAAGCCCTCGGCTTCCCCCGTGCCGCGCGCGTGCCGGACGGGCTCGGTGCCGTGTGATCTGAGATGGACAGCTACGATTAAAACCCACCAGGGTTCAATCTGGGCCATCCACTCGGTCAAAGGGGTACCGAGGCCTCACGGCCGTTGATCACCACTTAACCGCCCCGCATCGCATCTGGCCGTTGGATCCAGATCCAACGGTCCAGATCATCTCGGTTCACGCCAATAGTGCCTGGTGCACGGTGGGTTCGGTCCACCGTGGACCAAGAACTATTTTTAGTTTAAATAAAATTCCAGAAAAGTGTTTAAACTTCAAAAATTCATTACTTGCTCAATTTAACTCCAAATTTGACCACTTTAATTCTGGAAAATTTTTCTTTTTATTCTCTACACTTTTATGCAATAAAAACCATATGTTTATTTGGCACATAATAATATTATTAAATAATAAAGAAAAGCCCCATTTAGGATTAAAATCATAATTCATTTAAATAACTCAGAAAAACCTTTAATAATTTATAAATTAAGTTCAGATGACTTATTGACTCCAATTCACTGTTTTAATACAATAGAAATAGAATATTCATTTTCCCTCATTTTATTCTATTGAATAACATTACAAAAGCCTTAATAGGATAATTAATTAATTCTGATAATAAAATTCCAACACTTTATAAGAATATCATAAAAACTAATATCATAAGTTCAGAAGACCTAATAACTTAAGTTCACTAATTTTTACTACGATTAAAATAATTGTGTTATTCTATACTTTTTACTTCATCTCTAAAAAGGGAAAATAAAAACCCCCTAGGAAAAATAATTACATCAAGTTATAAAATTAAGAAATCTCATTAGAAATCAATCTTAAATATTTAAGTAACAATTCCCTAAACTTTAAGACTCTATCTCCTTTACTTAATCCAACATAAACATGTATGTTGGTATGGTTGATTTGTTTTGGATTGTTTATTGAATGTTTTATTTACTTTTCCATATCGAGAAGACTACGAGTTCGTCAAGGAGCCGGAGTTCTATCCCGAGGTTCCACCTTCACCCTTTGCTGATCAAGGCAAGTCATCGACCCACTCCTGTGGAAATAGTTGATCATCATTGAGCCCATGTTTTAATAAATTATCGCTATAACTCTTAGGATAATATTGCATTAGTCAAATATCAAGCCCTACACTTATATTTATCAGATCCCCGTCCTTGTGTGCAAACCCAAGCCATGCTTATTGAGCCTTAACTCCTTGTCACTCTACTATACAAATATTAGCTAGTGCCCAATGTATCGGCACAAATGCTATAGGATAAAAAAATGAGTCGTAGATAGTTGGAATTTGTTATATGAATTTCCACGTTATTCTTGTCTCTAGACTCTGTTGGAGTTAGCTATGTTAGAAGTATGGTGGGTTATGGGTGCAAGCTCGGGCATTGGTTAGTCGCACCCGGGGCACTATAAGGACCGGTCTGCGGGATCTATTGCAAAGCACTTCCGTACCAACCACAAGTCTAATGGGTAAGTCCTAACTGAAAGTATGAACAATCCGACTCGATGCACCATAGTGGAGGGGGCAAGGGGCAACCTGCGGGTGACTTGTACCGACGTGGCTCAAGGGGGTCTATGGTGAGACTCGACGCGTCGAGACACGATACGAAACCCATAAGAGGGTGCTGTCGGGTCGAGGAGGACCATCAGAGTATTTAATCTTTTCGAAAAGCTGAGCCCACGGTCAAGGGCGGGTTGTGTGACTACTCGCAGTTAGTTTACAATTGTTTGAATGGTTGAGTTATTCATGGCATGTAAGGACTGTTGAGCGAGGTGGGGCTGATTGTACCCCTCGAGTTAGAAGATGATGATGCATACACATGTTTACAAATTACGCTTTTCAGCAAAATTAGCCACTATCTCCCTTGTTATTACTCTGCATTACATTTGCATTTGGTGGCTTGTTGAGTACGTTTGTACTCACCCCCGTTGACTTACACCACCAGAGCCCGTCTACTACGAGGAGGATGAAGGTCTGGAGTAGCGACCCAGTCAAGGCGAGACTGGAAGGAGGCATTCATCTAGAACCCTTTGTTTTATTAGTTTATCTTCACCTTTATTCACTTTTGTACTAATACGGTCTACGAACCGTGAATGATTGCTCGTACTTGTACGTGGTCGCATGATGAACGTCTTGGTTTATTGATTTTTTATGGAATTTCAATAAAGGTCCTGATTTATTAAATCGGGGCGTGACAACCACCGTGAATAGTCATGCCAACTTCGAGTGCGTTATCTCGAAGAAATTGGCTAAGACCATCAATTATCTCGGAAAAAATTGCTAAAAGCATTAGGTCAGCTTACCATCTAACAATAAAATTAAAACAAAGTTAGCAACGATGGACGGTGTATTCGTACGGGGAAGAGGAGGAGGATGATGACCTTAGGAGGAGTACGAGGAGGATGCAACTAAGGTGGCGGTGAGTAGGGAGGCCACACACACCGATGGTGTGAGTGCCACAGCCGATGGTACATGTGGCCAGGAGCAGCGAAGAGCACGACGAAGGTGACGGCGGTGGCGGGAGTTAGGGTTAGGGTTGCGCGAAATTAAATCCTAACGATTCACTTGGGTTCCCCGCCTATTTATAAGTGGGAGGAGTCATCAGTGATGGGTGGTAATTACCATCCGTCACTGATGATGTAGGGGTCTTTAGTGACGAGTATAGCTAAAACCCGTCACTAAACTATCTATTAGTGATGGTTGATTATTATTACCCATCACTAATGTTATGGTCTTTTTGAAACAAAATAATAGTTTTTAGGCTGCAACCTAAATCAAAGCTAGAATTCAGCAGCCAACATTCCAAAACACATCACATACAATTTTTAGGCTGCAACTTGAAACAAATCCAGGATTTGGCAGCCAACATATCACATACAATTTATCACAGAATACATATATTTCATCACAAAATATTTATAACCTAATATTGTATCATACCCCAGGTTTACGGTACATATATTACAACCTCAATTGCATCATTATTGATGTTGAAATGGAAGGCGCACACTGTGTCAACTTCTAACGAGTTGTCGCTAAGAAATTGGCCAAAACCTTTTGTTAGATAGCACCGCCCATCCGTTGCTTTAGGCACCGTAGTTAGGACTGCGTCAGACCCTGCTGCTGCCACTTGAATCTTGATGGTCTAGTAGTGTAGGTGAGGTGTGATATATTTTTCACAGTACTGCATTGAAAAGTACTATAAAATAAAATTTAAACAAAGCTATTAGAGAAGGCTATCTGTATAGACCAACTACATATACAGATAACTTACCACCGACATCTTGTTGATGATCGTGTTATTTATTGTGCAGACATATAACCAACTATCGGAGGATAAACATGGTGAGATGTCTTATAGGAGAGTCTTCCTTTCTAGAGTTACATATGTTGGATTGCCAAAATAATAGATGTGCTTCAATTGGTCCATTTGGTCTATGTCGACCTCCCTAGCTATCCCTTTCCCTTCTTGTCTACAACATTGCTAGGACCCTCCCTTGACATTATAAGAAACCATGATAAGAACATAAACAAAAAATGTGCATGTGTAGTAATGCCACTTCTCTATGTATATCACTATCGTCATTGTCCTCTACTTTGACGTGTGTTAAAGTCTTCTCATCACTAAAGTTAGTGTAGTATTTTGCCATAACAGTCAATGGGGCTAGTCCCATTGTTATTACCAAATAGTTCCCCTGTGTTAGGCCACCTCTTTGGCTAAATTCAGACCACCCTTTGTGGAGGCATATACTACCGTTGCCCGCATATCTCGCAACCTCAAGCTTAGTGGCACACCCATCTCTTGTCATTATTTAGAGGGTGTCGCCAATACGAATGTTATTGACCTCACAAAATCATCTTTTTGATCAATACTACAATAGTAACAGATGTGCTTCAGCTTGTTAATACAATAAACATGACATGCAATGTACAAAAAACTATAATTAAACCTGGTGATGCCTGTCATTAACTAGCTGATTGATCTTTATTAAGCAACTATCGGGAACATAGTTTGGTACTTGTAGATCGTTTGAAATCCTTGCCATATACCTAATTTACAAATTCAATAAACAAATTTTGGAGAAATGATTTTATAAACTAAAATTTAATAGTAAGCATGAACAAACTTACGAGAATGAGAATACAACCGAGGTGCATAGGGCACAGGTGACAGAGAGACGAGGAGCACGACGAAGGCGACCGTGGCAGCGGGAGTATAGGGTTAGGGTTGCGCGAAATGCAAGCATGACGATTCACTTCGTGCTCTGCCTATTTATTAGTGTGAGTCATCAGTGACGGGTGATAAACTTTTTTAGTGATGGGTGGAAATATAACTTGTCACTATAGGGGAGATGTTTAGTGACGGTCATACCATAAACCGTCACTAATAAGGCAGCGTTACTAACGCGTGTGAAACAATCCATCACTAAAAGTGTATTACTAACGCGTGTCTTTTTCCCATCACTAAAGTTGCGTCACTAAAGATTGTTTTTGTGGTATTGATTGTAACCATGTATTTATGTAAGAAATATAATAAAAAGTTAATGGTGAATTTAAAAAAGAAATAAATTAGTAAAAGGAAACAAATGAACTAAAATTTATATGGTATATCACCTGCGTTTAATTGATAAGTATAGGTATGATTTGAAACTAATTATAGGTGTCATATAAATTTATATGGCATGTGCTTGTGTACACATACACGTTTAAGTAATAAACAAACTAATTAAGAAACATAAACTAACAAAATTTATACGTGGTATGTTTGAATTGTTTTAAAAATTTACATGCATGGTATATATATACCCATTCATTTAAGCAGTATATAACAACATATATAGGGTGAATAAAACATATACATGCATGATATATTTGCAATGTCTAAGAAGTAATAAAAATTAAATATGGTAGCACCAAACATGGGCGTTGTATCGCATGCAAAGATCACTCCCACTAATTTCATGCTTTTTCCATCTATAAATATGTGATATCCATGCATAAAGGAAAGCAGTGCTAATATGGAAGGTGACATAAAGGACTTGCAATGTAAGTCGAGGTCACCAAATGAAGCACTTGCCATACAATTAGTACTTTTCATATGAACAAACATATTATTTTTGACACGAATGAAGGGCTAGGATATACCAGATGAGTGAGCATGACGAATGAAAGGTTACGATTTATGAGATGCTAGATGAGTGATGTGTCCACTTTTTTAACTCGTCAATTATAAATAGGGTAGATTAGGGTGGGATTCTGCTCCGAGGGATCGAAAGTCTTGGCATCGTCTTATCTACCCTACTATATAATTGGCGAGTTTGAGTAACACTCGATCAACCCTCTGTTAAATCATGACCATTCATTCACATATAATAAATCATAACCATATGATCTTCTTTTTTCTCTTGGGCCGACACAACACATTATGGCCTCCCCTCCTCTCTCTACCGCTGGGATCCACTTGTTTTATATGGAAGTTGATCTGTTTTATATGAAAGTTATTAATATATGGAAATCATAAATATATGGAAGCTGATTTAATTACATGGAAATTAGTAATATATGGAAATCATCAATATATAGAAACTGATCTGTTTTATACAAAAACCATTAATATATAAAATGCTGATCATATATATGAAAATATATGGAAATCTGATAAGTTTTATATAGAAATAATAAACAAATAGAAAACGTATTCATGGCATAATATTATCTTTGGAAGCTTTGGAATCTCCTTCCATACTCGTCTCCTTTCCTTCTTCGTCGCCTCTCTATAAAATATGGAGTCCATGACTGAATCGTGCCAACAATTCCATCCCTAGCCTCATGAACCTAAGCCCGCACTGTGTGTTTTTGCTCCGTCACTGCCAATGAAGCTCCAGAGCCACCTGTTGACATGAAAACAAGCCTGCACACTAGCGTCGGTTCGGCAATCCAAAAGCGTGTGCCCATTTTAAGGGAAAACCCTAAAACATCGTGAGACGCGACACCGTGTTCTGACAACCCTTAAACAGTGGTAAGGGGTAACGGAGTTGCCAAGAAATCAGACAAGTATTTAGTAATAATGCCCGATTAGCCAGAGTGTTGGAAAATAATAAAATAAACTGGCCAGACTAGGGCCGATTTGGATCTACTGTGCAAGAGCGGTCGGACCAACAGAAGACCCATGTCAGACCGGTAGTGTGAAGGGAGTGGCGCCGAAGGGTGGCTTTAGCTGCTTGTGTGAAGGGGGTCCGAAGGGTCCTCAAGGGATCCATCGGCCTGATGCCCAGTCGGACCGGGGTGCGGGCCTCGGTCAGACCAAGAACACTCGAAGGGTGCTCCGGGTGATCTACGAAGCGGATCGACCGAAGGAGTCAGTACAAAGAGTACCCGCTGGTCGGAACGATAGAGGATCTACGGTCAGACCGACGGAGGGGGTCTGGTCAGACCGCACGCGAAGTCTCGGTTGGACCGGGTGCTTCGGCAACTATAGTACGGGGTTCGATGCAGCGGATCGCTTCGGTGTGGGGACCTCAGTCAGACTGGCGTGTGAGCACTGTTCAAACTAAAGGATGCCAACGATGGATGATGAGCGTGTCGGCAACAGCCTTACGAGGTGGTACGACACACTCCGGTCAGACCGGCGTGTAGCCTCCTGTCAGACCGACAATGCAGATTCGATTGTCCTGATTTCTCCGGCGATCCTATAGATGATATCCGATCGCTCCCAAACTCCTTGGCGAGGTATTTGGGAGTAATATCTCTGCAAAATAGGAAGATATCAAGTGCAATTCGGCCAAAGGCCTAATTTACAATGGTAGCAGAGAAAACCGATGAAAACGATAAAAATCTGTTACGTGGATTAAACGGATGATTCACAGGCGAATCAAGAAGGCTTACCATGGTTAAAACGTGATGCACAGAGGGCTTTCAGCGCAAACCCACTAAGATGGACATTACGTCTAATCCTAGGGCAACGAAGGTAGATTGAAATAAAAGTGTGATTCAAAACTAGGGTTTTGAAGTATTGATATATGTTGGATGATATCCTTTGAATCGACCTCACTCTTATATTTATAGGAACTGGTCTCAAGTTCCCTAACTCCTAATATGAGTAGGATTTGGCCAAAGGTGGTTAAGATTTAATTAGAGGTCAAAACAACCTGAAACTAACTCTATCTCTAATTTTCAAACTTGGACTGGTCTGACTGGACCCATTAGGCCGGTATGACCTGACCCATTGGACCAGTATGAACGGCCTACTATGGCCGGTTGGACCGGCCCGTGCCAGGAAAGGCATATTTTTGGCCCAAATTGCCAAAAATTGATATTTTGACAATTTCAACCATTAATTCTATTTTTTGCTATCAACACATGCCCCTGCCTTTAAGCAAACTTAGTGAGCTAAAAGCACAACGGGATAAGGGCGATACAATCCATATAGGCCTTACGATCTCTCAAGTGTTTTTTGTTGAGTTCTTTAAAAGTACTAA
Organism: Zizania palustris; assembly: GCA_019279435.1. NCBI lineage: Eukaryota > Viridiplantae > Streptophyta > Magnoliopsida > Poales > Poaceae > Zizania > Zizania palustris. The sequence goes on from JAAALK010000080.1 coordinate 11,997,163, forward strand.
CTAATTATTTGCCTACCAAACCATCCATTTCATAACTCAAGACATCTGAATTTGATGAGGACGATTTGCATGAATTACTACTAATATGACTAGGGGACTTAAGCACTGAATTTTCCACCAACTCGCTTTTAGTGCTTTTACTAGTTTTGCCCCCGAGTCCCTTGTAGGGACGCATCCTTACTCAATGAGCATAGAAGCTGACTTATCAACCAACTTCAGTTTCCACACTCGTCGTGTCTTTGCTAGGGCTCTGTACTCATTGGGCGGGTTATCCTCGAATTCTTCGGCCTTCTTCTCTTTGAGATAATCGGCACGAAGACGTTGTAAACATCTCTTTTGACACTTAGTCATTCCGGGGGTGCCCACGAAGGTTGTGGCTTAGTTCTGGGCATCACAAACTTACTCCTAGAATATTTAGCCGAACAGTGAATGCCCCGATCGGCTTTGGCAATTCTGTGCTTAGTAGGGGCATTCTCCTAACTTCTATCAGTCATACCAGCCTTGTTGGGCCGGTCTAACCAAATCATGTCAGCAACATGAGATGGGTTGATCGGATCGGACACAGTAGGCCAGTTAGACCGGGGTGATGCCAGCGGTCTAGTCCATCGCGGGCCAAACTCGCGCCTCCGCGGTAGGTTTGGCCTCCTTGGCGGTCATGGCCGAGAGTGTGTTTCCTAGGCCCTCCTCTTATGCCTCTAGAGCAGCATCCCAAAAGTTATCTTCGGCTTCTTGTGGGACCTAGCCGAAGATGATGTGTCGACATTCACTTTCCACACTCCTACTTCAGGATTCTTTGGTACGAGCGTGCGTGGGCGAGGCTTTCCAATGACGACCGCCTTCCCTTTGGATGACTCAGCCTGCTCAGGCCGAATCAACACCCTCTTTCTATCGAGGTCGATGTTATTCATGGGAAAGGGATCCTGGTATAGCTTCATCTTGGGGCTAGAATCTATTTTAATCGTCCTTCATCTATGGCTGATTGAACCTGCCAACAAAAAACATTGCAATCGTTAGTAGAATGAGAAAGCGAATCATGCCACTTACAATATGAATGTTTCTTCAAGTCATCGACAGTTGGAATGACGTGACCTTTAGGCAATCTGAGGAGCTTGATTTTTAATAAAAAGTCAAATATTTTATCACATTTGGTCACATCAAAAGAGTACTTAACTTCATTGGGCCGATTCTTAGTGGGAGACGACCGTAATTCAGAGCAAGTGGCCATTTTGGACCCATTAGACCAGGTCCATTCAGCCATGAATACGTCAGCCGAGTCATCTTCTTCTTCCGATGGCTCTTCATCGGAATGCTCTGCGATGTGTACCTCAGCCTTGGGCTCACTAAGAGTTTTGATGCCCCTTTTAGATTTGACTTGGCCTTCTTGGACCAGAGCCCTCTCCATAACTTGGCTCTTTGGCCAGCACCGGGGATGAAGCCCTCGGCTTCCCCCGTGCCACGCGCGTGCTGGACGGCGCCTTGGCCATTCGATTTGGACTGAACAGGTGAGATTAAATCACCCGGTGATTTAATCTCTATCGCCCGCTCCCGGCGAAGGGGTATAGTGTGATCTGGGCCGTCTAGATCCATTTAACCCCCTGCCTCGCATTTGGTCGTTGGAAGCAGATCGGGCGGCCCAGAATAGTCGGGTCCACGTGCACAGTGCGCTGGTCCATGGTGGGTCTGGCTCACCGTGGACCAGAGGCTTAATTCTATTTAAATAAAATCCAGAAAGTCAATTTAAACTTCAAAAATTCACATCTCACTCATTTTAACTCCAAGTTTCACCATTCAAATTTCAGAAAATTCTAAATTTAATTCTCTACAACTTTAGCCCATTTAATCCATATGTTTTGTACCGCTATTTTCATGTTGTTAATTGTTTGCTCTCTTTGATTTTGGTACCGAGAAGATTACACCGCCGTCGAGGATCCGGAGTATTATCCAGAGGTCCTCCCATCACCCTTTGCTGATCAAGGCATGTCACGACCCCCATTTTGATTATAATTGAGCCCATTTTTAATAATTACCGCTATAACTCATAGGATTATAATTGCATTAGTCTAATCAAAAGCCTTACACTATATTTATTAGATCCTCGTCCTTGTTGTGCAAACCCAAGCCATGCTTATTGAGCTTAAACTCCTTGTCACCTGTAAAGTATAAATATTAGATAGTGTTAAATGTATCGACACAACTGCTATAGGGTAAAAATGAGTCGTAGTTAGTTGGATTCTATTATATGATTTCCCCGTTATATTTTTCATCATTGGAATTCTGTTAGTTTTAGATTTTTGGTTAAATTGTAAGCATGGTGGGTTCCGGGTGCAAGCTAGGGCATTGATCGGTAGAACCCAGGGCACTATAAGGACTGGTCTGTGGGATCTGTTGCCAAACATTTCGTACTAACCACAAGTCTAGTTGGTAAGTCCTAACTAGAGGTATGGAGCGTTCCAACTTAAAGCACCATAGTGGAGGGAGAAAGTGACACCTGCGGGTGGCTTGTACCGATGAGGCTCAAGGGGGGGGGTACGTCGTTGGCCCAACGCGTTGGGGCATCGTATGAAACCTATAAGAGGGTGTTATTGAGTTGGTGCGTTTCATACTAAATGTTTTGGTATGAGTTCCTTCGGGGTGACGTGGTGTCATCACGACACACTTTTGTGTATGGGAATGAGTGTCTTGTGGGTACAGTAGTACATCTCTGATCAGAGTATAATATTTTCGAAAAGTCATGCACACGGTCAAGGGTGGGTTAGGCAATATTCACCGCAGTTAGTTTACTTTTACATGAATGATTGCATGATGGAATGGCATGTAAGGATTATTGAGCGAGGGTGGGATGATTGTACCCCTCGAGGTAGAAGATTATGCATTTACTCATGATTTAATTTCCGTACTAATAACCTGATCACATTAATTTCTTTACAAACGTACTTTTCTGCAAACATGAGACTTTACTTTCGTTTGCTATTACCTTGCATTATAATTGCATTTTGGTGGCTTGCTGAGTACAATTGTACTCACCCCCGTTGACTCACCACATCAGAGGTAGCATACTATGAGGAGGAGGATGGTCAGGAGTAGCGACCTAGTCAAGGCGCGAGACTGGAAGAAGGCGTTCATCTAGAGGATTTATTTTCCTAGTTTCTCTTTTATTTATCACTTGTGTAATAATGTGGTCTACGAACCACCTTTGATTGGCGTAATGTACGCGGTCGTGTGATGAACGTCTTGTATTCGAAGTGGTCCAGGTACGGCTTACGGTAAACTGTAGCTTGATCCCGAGGTGCGTAATCAGTGCATTCCCTAACAAGCATGCGAATTCGCTTGTCAATATCATATGTGCCTTCTACATGTGCGTGTATCTCATGTAGGGGCGCGACACATGGTGGTATGTTGGGGTGTCGGCCATGCGACTCCTCTTGTGTCGGCTCATGATAAATAGCATGTTTAGGCCTATGCGGGTGTGCGGGAGTAGGAGGTGCGGGCAGCGTAGGAAATAGTAGTGTAGACACGGGCGGAGATGATGTGTAGTAGATGGGGACAGTTTGGCCGGCCTTATGGCTGGTCTAACTATAGGCGTACTGCCAGTCAGACCAACCTGGTAGCCGGGCTGACCGTAGGTGTGTTGGCCGGTCGGACCGGCCTGGTATCCGGTCGGGCCGTTTGTTGTCGGGAGTGGTGTTTGATACGTGTCGGCTTGACCGGTCCAAGTGCCGGTCTGTCCGACAGTGGTACATGCAGTCTCTGTCCTAGAGGGTTGGATGGAGACATGATGGCTTTTCTGGTGCTCCCATATGTTCTACCGTATATGTGGTGCATAGGGGGTAAACTAGCAATCAGAGTGGAAGAAGCGGCCTCAAAAAAGCTAAATCTTTTAAACACCGCTTCCATCTCAGGCCCTAGACGATTCACGAATGTAGCACTAATGACCTGATCCACTGTGGCTGCTATTTCCTACCTAATCTCTAAGGGGATAGATATGGGGATGATGGCGGTGGTACCTTGTTTCCAAAGAGGTTGGGAATGTCGATGTTGCGCTTGACGAAGCTCGTGCGAGTTTTGGTGTAATGCCCAAGCATGAGTGCATGGAAATCCTTCGTCTTGGCCTCGATCTCGGCCCTATCCTCTTCAGGGATGTCTGCAAGGGTGGGGAGGATGATGTTGTGGTCATGATCTACGCGCTCATGCCCCTTGGGTCCATCGGTGATTGGGGTACTATTGTCGTAGTCGTAGTAGTCATGGTCGATGTACCCGCAGCCGATGTAGACATGCCCGTCATGTTGATGTCTTCCCCAGCGGAGTCACCAAAAAGTGTGTTGACACGAAAACACACCCACACACTAGCGTCGGTTCAGCGATCCAAAAGTGTGCGGCCATTTTAAGGGAAAACCCTAAAATGTTGCAAGACGTCGACGCCGTGTTCTGACGAACCTTAAACAGTGGCAAGGGGTAACAGAGTCGCTAGGAAATCAGACAAGTATTTAGTAATAATGCCCGATTAGCCGAAGTGTTGGAAAATAATAAAATAAACCGGTTAGACTAGGGCCGATTTGGATCTACTGTGCGAGAGCAGTCGGACCGACGGAAGACCTCTGGTCAGACTGGCAGTGCGAAGGGAGTGGCGCCGGAGGGTGGCTTCGGCGGCTCGTGCGAAGGGGGTCCGAAGGGTCCTCGAGGGATCCTTCGGCCTGACGCCTAGTCAGACCGGGGTGCAGGCCTCGGTCAGACCGAGAACACCCGAAGGGTGCTCCGGGTGATATGCGAAGAGGACTGACCGAAGGGGTCGATATGAAGAGTACCCACCAATCGGACCAACGGAGGATCTATGGTTAGACCGATGGAGGGGCCCGATCAGACCGCACGCAAAGTCTTGGTCGGACCGGGGGCTTCAACAACTATAGTGGAGGGTCCGATGCAGCAGATCGCTTCGGTGTGGGGACCTCGGTCAGACCGGCGTGCGAGCACCGGTCAGACTGAAGGGTGCCGACGGCGGATGACGAGTGTGTAGCATCCGGTCGGACCGATAATGCAGATTTGATCTGCTTGATTTCTCCAGCGACCTTGTATATGATCTCCGATCGCTCCCAAACTCCTTGGCGAGGTATTTGTGTGTAATATCTCTACAAAATAGGAAGAGATCAAGTGCAATTCGGCCAAAGGCCGAATTTCTAATGGTAGCAGATGAGGAGCCATGCTGAATAGCGTGGGCCTCATGGCTCCAGAAGTGATGAGTCATTGTCAACGATAGTAAAAGAGGACAAAAGAAGAGAGGAGATCTGCTGTTTCATGGGCCGCGTGTGACTTAGGTACACGGGCAGCAAGCGATTGTTGGGCAGAGGAGGCTGCGAAGTCGGGCTGGCCCAATCCAGGTACATGGGCCAGAAGCAGTAGAAGACCCACTGGGCTGTTGACCAGGGTTGACTCAAGTACACGAGCGGTGAGTGATTGCTGGGCTGAGAGAGCTGCGGAATCAGGCCGGCCCAATCCGGGTACCTGGTGCAAAGTCAGTGGAGGCTTTGTCAGTTTCGGCGCAAAACTGACAACCGTTGATCTTGTATCGGACTGTCCAGAAGATAAGCCGTAGTCGCTACGAAAGCCTAGCTTCCGAATAAGTCATCTGTATCTCTAGGCCCACGGTTAGTCAGTCGTGTCTGTAAAAATACCTAAGGGCAGTTGAGTCTTTTCCTTTATTTCTGCGTCTGTAAAAAACTCTAAGGGGCTGGTGGAATATTCTAGGCCATTGGGCAGCCTATAAATAGGACCCCAATCCCTAGGGTTGGACGACCCTTTTGGCTGAAATCAAGTCATACTCCTTTGGGTCATTTTGTCTCTTTCTCTCTCTCCTGCTGTGCGCCGCCAGGCTCCTTCTCAAGCCATTTCCATTACTGCATCTTTGTTGTTCTTCATGTTGTTGTGAATCTTTATTCCCTATTGATTTCATTTGAAGTGCAGTGTTTGTTTTTGTGGAGTAAATGCTACGGTCTACATGCGCAGCTTGAATTTATTCGAAGCTGGCCTGTGGTTCGAAGGTTATACCTCGCTAGTGCTAGCTTCGAACGTAGTCGTGTAGGCTTCGAATTAAACTTGCTGCCGTGTGTCGGGCTTCGCTTTTCTTTCGAAGGTTGATTTTCTGTGAGCCTGTTCGAACCTCTGTTCGAAGTCTAGGCTTCGAAGTACTTTGTTCGAAGCAAGCTTCAATATTCTCATACTTCGCTTCGAAGCATACTTTGCTCCCTGCCACTTCGAACTAGGCTAGACCAAACACACCTTCGGCATTTTCACAACAGCCTTCGACAGACTTCGACACTGACCACCGAAGCAGGCTTCGTCACTTATCTCTGAAGCAGGCTCCGTCACTGACCTCCGAAGCAGGCTTTGACACAGTGGAGCAGGCTTCGCCAAGTTTCGAACAGGAGACAAATCTGAACAGTAACTTCTCATCTCACTTTATATATACTTAGATCATTTCTTTGAGAAGTTTTGGCCTGACATGTCTAGTATACTTTGTTTATCTGTTTAGTTGCACTGCTTTGGTAGTTCTATGTTTAACATCAGTTGCTTCTAGGTTAGATACCTTTAGATTTATGCTATCTGTTCGTTTTTCTGCTGCTTAGTCTTTTGAGGTGTGTTGGGTGTTGGGAACATGCCATATATTCGAAAGAATTTTTTAAGGCGCCCATTCACCCCCCCTCTGGTCGCTACTTTCGGTCCTACAAGTGGTATCAGAGCGAGGTTAGGGTTTTTCCATACCTTAACCGGTTCTAAACCCCAGTAGTGACCATGACGTCTCCTAGCAAGGTCCCGTCCTTGGAAGCCTATGGCTATAACTATTGGAAGACTCGCATGCGAGCCTATCTCATGAGCCAGGGTTCGGACATTTGGGACATTTGCGTTCACACCACGTTTGTCATATTGCCAGTTGCTGAGCATGGTACTGCTGGTATCATTGCTCAGCACCTGAGCAACAGTAAGGTTGTGAACATTCTTTTCTCTGGTTTAGGTCCCACTGAGTTTGAGCGTGTGAGCCATCTCTCCACTGCGAGAGAGATTTGGGCTACCCTCAAGACACACCATGAGGGAACAGCACAGGTCAAGGCTCGGCTCTATCAGACCTACCGGCGTGAATATGAGAATTTCACACAAAAGCCGGGTGAATCTGTTGAGGCTTTGTTTGGTCGTTTTCAGTCGATCATAAACAAGCTTCGGGACAACAAGGCTGAGGGTGCTCAGTTAGTCTCAGATCATGAGCAGGCGTTCAAGGTTCTCCATACCTTGGATCCAAAGATCTGGGAGATCAAGGTATCTTCTATCATTGAGAGTACTTCTTATGATACCTTGACAATTTCTGAGTTGTTTAGCAAGCTGAAGGCTACTGAGGTTGATCTCCAGCTGAGATCAAATCTCACTGGTTCTGGATCGAAATCTCTGGCCCTTGCTACACCTTCTGTTGATCCTTCTTCTGTGAGCTGTGCTGGGTTCTCTTTGATGTCTATCACTGAGGACCAGCTTGAGTTGTTGGGTGATGATGATTTGTGTCTTTTTAACAACCGGGTGTGTCGTGTCTATGACAAGAGAATGTTCAAAAGACACAGCACAAAATCCGGATGCTTTGAGTGTGGTGATTCAGGACACTTCATCGCCGACTGCCCCAAGCGCAATGGACACAAGAAGGGCACCGGTGGCAGCTTCCACGACTCCAGCAAGCACGACATCTCTTCCTTCAACAAGGGCAAGCCGAAGACCAGATTCTTCAAGAAGGCCCTGAAGGACTACCGGCGAGAGAACAAGAAGCGCGACAAGGCCTTCTTCGCCGAGATGGAGAAGAGCTACTCCAAGCAGTCCACGTCTTCTTCCTCTTCATCAAGCTCAAGCGATGAGGAGATCGTCATCAAGAAGGGGAAGGACAAGGATGATCCGGCGGGTCTTTGCTTCATGGCTTTCGGGGACAAGCCAAAGAGCCGCTCACACCAGCGCCGAAGATCCCGCAAGAGCTTCTGTTCAATGGCTCTTGGGGATAAGGAAGAAAAGAGCTCCTCCGACGACTCCGACGACGACGACAACGAAAAGGTATCATCTTATGAGCGTGAAATTGTTGATTTACTTAAGAGCAATCGTCAGGAGTTAAAGTATCGGGAAAAATTTCTTAGGGGGGCTAAGAAGAGGATAGATGAGGTAGAGAGTGAGCTTGTCGTGGCCAACGGCAGAATTGAGAGTCTATCTTCTTCCCCTTGCTTGGGTGATAGTAGTGAGTGCCCGAAGTGTGAGGTGCTTCTGTGCGACTTGTCGACTCTGAAGTCCAAGTACACAGAAAGGGTTGATGAGAGAGGCGCTTTGGCCACTGAGCTTGAAAGCGCTCAGCTGGAGCTGAAAGATGCTCAAGCCACTGTCGTCGCACCCTGTGTTAATTGCTCATCTCTTCTAGCTACCTTAGCTGAGCTGAAATCCAAGGGAGATGAGCATTTGGGTGATTTAGAGAGATTAAGAGCTGAGCTTGCGCAGACTAGGCTAGAGCTTGAGACACTGTCAGTTCCACCCACTGTCTGTGAGAACTGTTTGTCTCTTAGAATGGAATTGATCAAGCTAAAAGCCGAGAAGTCTGTTGAAGTAGAGAGTGAGTGTGAGACCTGCTTGTCTCAGGTGGAGGTTCTAGCTTCCTTGAGAGAGGAGCTACCAGATTCTCAGAATGAGAACTTTTACCTCCGTTCTATCCTGCGTTGGATTAGTGCCAAAGAGCCACAGCTCGGCATGATGATCCAGCAGTTCAAGAGGCAGGATGTGTTTGGGGTAGGTTACACCTACACCAAGGCTGACTTTGAGAGTGCCATTAGCCGGGCAGTGGAGTGGAGTAAAATGACTCCATAGCAGAGGTATCCCAAGACTCACTCCACCTGTCAGCCGGCGGGCGTGAGAGAGGAGGGGCCGACAAGCGGGCCCGACGTGTCAGCAGCAGAGGGGGCGCGGGCAGAGACTGCCAGGTGGGGCCGACTGGCGCGAGCGGGCGGGAAGCGAAGGGGGTGCGCCGACAGGTGGGTCGAAAGGCTTTGGCCGAGGAATTGGGGGTTGCGTCCCAACAGCATTTAAAATGTATTTTTCAATTAAAATAATTCCAGAATATCAATTATTTGATTAAGGCTTGAAGATCTATTGGAAAAATTTTGTAAAAATTCAAAAATATTTCTTGGTCTCTAGTTTATCCCATAAAATTTTCAAGTCCAAATTTTGAATATTTATCTCTGTTTGGCTTTAATAGGGCTCTTTTAGGATTTTCTTTAATAACAATATTCAGAAATTTATTTAATATTATTTTTCATTTATTTTATTCCCTTTTAATTTTGGGGCTGTTACAATCCTATCCCCCTTACAGAGAATCTCGTCCTCGAGATTCGAAGCGAACCTCGGGAGAACTAAGGGACGGAGTTTTACTGGTGCTCCGGATTAGGAGATGGTGTTACATCAGAAGTAGGCAAAGCGATCTCCGGATCTGGGTTAGTTGGGACCAAATTGGGAGTGTCTTTGGTTGTATCTGGTTTCTCTTTGTGGTGATCTAGAGTATGTCCCTCTGGGTTTGGAATGGAGGATGGCGCCCGCTTGGGGTAGGGGCACTTGCAGGCGTAGTGGCCTCCTTGGCGACAGTTGAAGCACACAATCGGCTTGCCGTTCCTATCCCTCTTGTATCCGGTAGCTTGCGCTGATGTCTTTCTAGCTGGCGGTGCTTGGGGTGGGGTGTTTGTGCTTGGTCCTCCGAGGGTGGTTCGTGGCTTGGCAGGGGTTGGGGCCTGAGGTGGAATCACGCTGGTTTCTGGTATAATGGCTTCATTTACCAATCTCTGAAAGTTGGCGAAGTCCCCGTAGATCAGCTGAAGGGAGAGCTCGTGTTGGTGTTGTTGGAGACGGAACAACTGTGCCTGCTGCTCTTGCATCTGCTTTTGTTGTTGTTGCATCTGGGTAAGCAGTGTGGCGATCAGTTGGTTCTGTTTTGTCATCATCTCCGCAAGTGTGGGATGATAGACAACAGGGGTCTGCTGATGTCCAGCTTCACCCCACTGAGGCAGGTTGCCTGAGGTGTCTCCGTCGCGTGGGTCTTCTGATCCTTGGTCATTGGCCATCCTGAAGTTGAGGGGTTCAAAAAGAAGGTGCCGTCATTAAGGGGAAATGGTTACTGATTTTATTGCCTAAGATGGATAATTTGACCTAGATGCTTTATGTTAGTCCCTTATTAACTTTCACTCTCATGCCCTATATCATTTTTAATATAAATGATTTATCATGTATTTTATTCACTCAACATTCGTGTTATTAATTTGTGTTATAGGTTTAAGATGAAGTGATGTTGATTATATCTCATTGAATTCCTTGGTACAAAAAATTCCAGAAAATTTTTGGAACGCATTTTAATGCTTAGGAGAATTTTTAGGAAAATACTCTAGCAAATTGTTATTTTTAAATGAAATTTTTAGGCCTGTATTTTAGCTTTCTTCTTTCTTGATTTATGCTAAATCCTTTTCTTGAAATTTAATTACTTTATTTTATTCTTAATGCCTGACAAAAATCAAGGTGTTACAATCCTAACCTCCTTAACAAGAATCTCGTCCCGAGATTCGGAAAGGCTAGAAGGTTAAAGATAGGCTTCAAGTCTATATTTTCATAGATTGGACTTGGCTAAGTTAGGGCTTTCTTGACAACTTGTCTTGACTTCATGATTGGAATTGTTCTCGCAGAACGGCGACGAACGAATATTGTTGAGTTGAAATTTAGAGGTAGATTCTCTCCTTTAGGTTGGGGTTATGATCTAATAGGTCTAGGGAAATGATATTAAGCTTTATTTTAAAATGTATCGTTCTTGCGATTACATTTATGTTTATTTTTATTTAATCTTCACTCATGTCTTATATTCGACATGGGTGGCAATACAAGCAAGTAAAAGAAAAACAATCAGTCGTAAAACTACGTCTACGGTAGCTCAGGGGACGGCTCGATCACGGGCTCATGGGAGACGGTCGGGGTCGAGGAACTCGATGGTCCTGCGGGAGGTGCACTGCGGGAAATCCTCTTGGGCTTCACTGTGGGAAACCGAAGTGATTTCCGCTGGCGAGGCGGAAGAGGGGCGATCTCCTCGAGATCCTTCTTTAGTTCCTTGAGCTATTGGCGGAGCTGGGTGTTGATTATGGTGCCTTGGCGTAGAAGCTCGTTCTGACGCCTCAACTCCTCTACCTCAAGAGTCAGCTGGGGGTTCTGCTGGACTTGTCGACGGAGCTCAGCATTTTCGCGGGCCAGGTTCTCCGACGTGTGGCGGTAGAAGTCGATGGTGTCGTGTTGGCTATCTGCGTCGAGGACGGCCTCCGTGTGAAGGTTGTCCGTAGCCTCCAAGAGTCTCATGGTGCGGGCGATGGCGGAGTTGTCCTGCGTGAGGGGGCTGATGTAGATGCTGCGGTGACTCCCTGGTGTGCGCATGGGCATGAAGCGGTAGACGGTGTCGCGGAGATGGCAGTCGTATACCAGTCGAAGCTCGGCGAGGGACTGAAGAGCGGCTCGCTGGCTAGCCACCACGAATGAAGGTCCTCCAACTCCATGGGTGTAGAAGGGTGGCTGCGTGGAGGAGGGGCGGATCACAACCGTGACCTCGCAGTAGCTCTCGTTCGCATCGGGAAAGATCCCGTGGAACGCAGGCTCATGGGGAAACCCCAAAAAGTCGACGAGCACGCGAAGCTCGCGGATGAATCCGGCCTCGTCACGAAGAGTCCCGCTCATGGTGTGAACCGGCATCTACAGAAGAGAGAAAATTTTTGTAAAAATCTCGGAAGATGAGAGGATAAGCAGTGCTGGTAAGAAAATATAGTAAATATAAGTCCTAGGGTCAGGTCTGTTTGGCTTCCTACAGTCAAGTCGGCTATGATATCATCTTGTCGCGCCCCGATTTAATAAATCAGGACTTTATTGAAATTCCATAGAAAATCAATAAAACAAGACGTTCATCAAGCGACCACGTACAATACGGGCAATCATTCACAGTTCGTAGACCGCATTAATACAAAAGTGAATGAAAGTGAAGAGAAACTAATAAAATCAAGGGTCCTAGATGAACGCCTCCTTCCAGTCTCGCCTTGACTGGGTCGCTACTCCAGACCTTCATCCTCTTCGTAGTAGACGGGCTCTGATGGTGTAAGTCAACGGGGTGAGTACAGATGTACTCAGCAAGCCACCGAATGCAAATATAATGCAAGATAATAGCAAGGAAGATAGTGGCTAGTTTTGCGGAAGCAGCATATTTGTAAAGCATTAAATGTGAGCAATTTATTAGTACGGAAAAATAAACATGTGAATGCATCATCATCTTCTAACTCGAGGAGTACGTTTTACCTCCCCGCACAACAGTCCTTACATGCCATGAATAACTCATCCATTCAAACAATTGTAAACTAACTGCGAGTAGTCACACAACCCGCCCTTGACCGTGGGCTCGGCTTTTCGAAAAGATTGATTTACTCTGATCAGAGATGTACCACTGTACCCACAAGGCACGCACTCATCACTTACACCAAAGTGTAACGAGATGACCCATTTCACGGGAACTCGTGCCAAAACCTTCCATATGGTCTTCCCCGACTCAACAGCACCCTCTTATAGGTTTCGTACCGTGTCTCGTCATGTCGAGTTTCCACAATACCCCCCCTTGAGCCATCGTCGGTACAAGGCGCCCTGAGGGCTAGCCCCTTGCCCCCTCCACTATGGTGCCGTGAGACGGAGTGTTCCACACTTCCAGTTAGGACTTACCCATTAGACTTGTGGTTGGTACGGAAGTGCTTTGCAACAGATCCCGCAGACCGGTCCTTATAGTGCCCCGGGTGCGACCAACCAGTTTCCGAGCTTGCACCCGGAACCCACCATACTTATAACATACCCAACTCCAACAGAGTCCAGAGACAAGAATAACGGGGTATTTCATATACCAGAATCCATCCAACTACGACTCATTCTTTATATCCTATAGCAGTTGTGCCGGTACATTGGGCACTAGCTAATATAATATTTGTAGAGTGACAAGGAGTTAAGGCTCAATAAGCATGGCTTGGGTTTGCACACAAGGACGGGGATCTAATAAATATAAGTGTAGGGCTTGATCTTTGACTAATGCAATATTAACCTATGAGTTATAGCGATAATTTATTAAATCCTGGGCTCAATAATGATCAACTGTTTCCACAGAGGTGGTCGATGACTTGCCTTGATCAGCAAAGGGGGATGGAGGAACCTCGGGATAGAACTCCGGATCTTCGACGACATCGTAGTCTTCTCGATACGGAAAAGTAAACACAACATTCAATAAACAATCCAAAATCAAGCAGACAAGCATACAAGTCATTGTTGTGTTCAAGTAATGGAGATAGGGTCTTAAATTCTAGGGAATTGTTACTTAAATATTTCAGATTGATTCCTAATGAGATTTCTGAATTTATGACTTGATGTAATTTATTTTCCTAGGGGTTTTTATTTCCCCTTTTTAGGGATGAACTAAAAAGGTATAAATTAGCCTTGATGTTTTATGGTATCAAAAATAGTGACTTTGAATTACTAAGGCTTCTGAAGTTTGTTATATAGCTTTTAAGATAATTTCCTAAAGTATGGATCTTTACTACATGAATTAATGAAATCCTAAAAGGGTTTTTGTAATGTGATTTAATAGAACAAAGTGGGCAAAATGAATATTCTATTTGTATTAAAAATAGTGAACTCAAGTTGTTAGGTTTTCTGAAGTTATTATATAAGTTGTCATGACATTTTTATAAAGTGTTTAACTTATATACAAGGGCTTTTGCAATATTAATTTCTAGATTAAAGTGGGCAAAGTGAACATGTTATTTTTATTGCATTAAAACAGTAGAATCAAGTCATTAAGTCCTTTGAATTTATTATGTCATTTGCATGATATTTTGTAAAGTGTTGTATTTCCATTATATGAATTAATCATTTATTTTAAAGGGTCTTGGAAATGTTTATTTAAGAATCTAAAATGGGCAAAATGACTTATTATATTTTTATTGACTTATAAACAGTGTACTGGATTCAATATATATCATCTAAAATTATTATATAAATTTCTAAGAGTTTTTCTGTATTATTTAAATGGAATATTAATTAAACCCTAAAGGGGTCTTAGGAATGTTATTTAACAAAATGTCATAGACAACATGGTCATTCCATTTTTATTGTGTTAATAACAGTGAAATAGAGCCATTATATCTTCTGAAATTACTTTATAAATTTTTAAGGGTTTATCTGAATTATTTTATTGAAATATTAATTAATTCCTAAAGGGGACTTTTCTTTATTATTTAATAAGATTATTATGTGCCAAATAAACATGTTGTTTTTATTGCATAAATGTGTAGAGAATGAAAAGACAAATTTTCCAGAATTAAAATGGTGAATTTTGGAGTTAAATTGAGCAAGATATGAATTTTTAAAGTTTAAAGTATTTTTCTGAATTTTATTTAAACCAGAAACAACCGCGGGTCCACGGTGAGCCAGGTCCACCATGGACCCGCGCACTGTGCGCTGCACCGGTTGGATCTGGACCGTTGGATCCAGATCCAACGATCACTGGTGAGGCGGGGCGTTTAAGTGAATCTGGACGGCCCAGATCACCTCATACCCCTTCGCCGGAATGGGTGGCTGAGATCTAATCACTTAAGTGATTTAATCTCGGCCGTCCATCCGCGATCGCACGGCGGAAGGCGCGTCCGGCACGCTCGCGGCACGGGGGAGCCAGGAGGCTTCGTCCCCAGCGCCGGCAGAACGACGGCGAGCGCCCACCGGCGATGGCGATGGCATAAGGCTTCGGGTGACTGCAAAAATGGGCAGAGGGGAGTGAGGGGAGTGCATCCATACCGGAGGTGGCGACGGCGATGGACTGGTGGCGACCGGCGGCGAGAAGAGGCGGAGGAGGCCTTCGGGTCTGATGACGGCGAGGCGCTCCGGCGGTGTCCTGGCCCAACGGAGGTGGGGCCAGGGTAGGGTGTGTGACGGCGGTCGCGACGGTGGCCTCGGCGAGGACGGTGGTGGCCCGGAGCGCTGGCGAGGGGCGGACGGGGTGGGAGCAGGGGAAATGCCAAAATGAAGAAGGCGACGGCTCGGGATGGGGAGGGCTTGAGGGGTTTCAGTGTGGGAAGATTGCGGCGAGCACCGGGGTTCTTATAGCGTCGTCGGTGGTGAAGTTTGGAAGGATAAATGGGGAAACCCGAGGGCTTCCAAAATTGGCGCCGGTGAGGTTTCCATCCTCGCGATGCCGTCGATTTGGGGCGCCAGCTTGTCGGGAAATGGAGGGGAAAAGATCCCCGGAGCATGGTAAGTGAAGATCGGGCGCCAATTTGGCAGCCGGCGGCCGGTGGCGGCGAAACAGGCAAGGGGGGTGCCGGTATGGAAGGGGGAGATCCCCTTCCATCGAAGAAGAAGGGCCTGACAGGTAGGGGCCACCTGTCAGCCGGCGGGCGTGAGAGAGGAGGGGCCGACAAGCGGGCCCGACGTGTCAGCAGCAGAGGGGGCGCGGGCAGAGACTGCCAGGTGGGGCCGACTGGCGCGAGCGGGCGGGAAGCGAAGGGGGTGCGCCGACAGGTGGGTCCCGCCTGTCGGTGGGTGCGACCGGACTGGGCTGGGCCGAAAGGCTTTGGGCGAGGAATTGGGGGTTGCGGCCCAACAGCATTTAAAATGTATTTTTCAATTAAAATAATTCCAGAATATCAATTATTTGATTAAGGCTTGAAGATCTATTGGAAAAATTTTGTAAAAATTCAAAATATTTCTTGGTCTCTAGTTTATCCCATAAAATTTTCAAGTCCAAATTTTGAATATTTATCTCTGTTTGGCTTTAATAGGGCTCTTTTAGGATTTTCTTTAATAACAATATTCAGAAATTTATTTAATATTATTTTTCATTTATTTTATTCCCTTTTAATTTTGGGGCTGTTACAGCTTGTCAGCCCAAGGATGGAGTAATTCATGAACCACCCAAAGCTCCACCCAAGAAGCCTATCTTGGTTCCAAAGCCCAAACACCTCCACTCTTCTCTAGACTCTCTTCCTGGACCTTCTCAACCCAAGAAGACCACACCAAACATCACCAAGCCCAAACATCCCAAGCCTCAACCACATCCCAAGAAGCCCACCTATCATTGTGAGTACTGTCAGAGAGACGGGCATCTTGCGGAGTTTTGCTTCAGGAGGAAGTGGGTTGAGAGAGCAGAGAGAGCTCGTGGTGGTCAGGAGCAGTTCTACCAGCAGGGTGGTAGACTGCGTGTTCCTCGACGCGGGGAGAGGCTGGAGGCCAGGCCGCGTCGTGTAGGTGGTGGTAGAGGAGACGGCTTTCTTGCCCATGCTCCAGTGGGTGGTGGTCGTTCCGGCAGAGCTCCAGGCCATTTTGGCTACGGTCCTGGACCTCGTGGCCGAGGGTTTAGGCAGAACCAAGGACCGCGCTTTGAGCCGCGTTTTGGTCCAAACTCTTTTGATAGTTTTCGCTTTCCATCTTTTGATCAGATGGCTCGACACTGATTTAGCTCTTTTGCTAAACCTGGTGCCGGACCATTTGCTCCCACTTACAGCCACTGATTGTGCAGGATCGGGGACTGGAGGATGTTTGGATCATGGACTCAGGATGCTCTCGCCACATGACGGGACATCGCAGATGGTTCTCCAGTCTCACTCCCCCGAGCTCCAAAGAATACATCACCTTCGGGAATAGTGGTCAAGGGAAAGTAAGTGGCATTGGCTCAATTCGCATTTCAGATCATTTCTCTTTGAAGAATGTTGCTTTGGTTAAAAATTTGAACTTCAATTTGATTTCTGTTTCGCAACTTCTTGAGATTGGTTTGGAAGTGCGTTTTAAGAAGGGCAATTCTTCTGTGGTTGATTCTAGAGGGTCTTTGATTTGCCAGATTTTACCATTCGGTAAAGTTTTTCGAATTGACTTCTCTAGTTCTTTTGGCCCTTCTCGCTGTTTGATTGCTGGATCTTCTTCTGAGCTCTGGAAGTGGCATAGGAGGTTAGGTCATTTGAGTTTTGATCTGCTAGGCAGGTTAAGCTCTATGGACCTCATCCGAGGATTGCCCAAGCTTAAGATGGAGAAGGATCTAGTTTGTCATCCTTGTCGTCATGGGAAAATGGTTGCCGCTTCTCACTCACCTGTGACTCAGGTGATGACTTTATATCCAGGCGAGCTTTTACACTTGGACACTGTTGGTCCAGCTCGGGTACGTTCAGTCGGTGGGAAGTGGTACGCGCTTGTCATTGTTGATGACTTCTCTCGATTCTTGTGGGTTTTCTTTTTGGAGTCTAAGGATGAAACTTTTCAGTTTGTTCATGACCTGATTTTGAAGCTGAAGAATGAGAACAATGGTCGGATGCGAGCAATTCGCTCCGACAATGGCTCTGAGTTCAAGAACTCTCAGTTCGTCAGCTTCTGTAGTGATCAAGGTCTTGACCATCAGTTTTCTTCTCCTTACACTCCCCCACAGAACGGCGTTGTGGAACGAAAGAACCGCACGCTAGTCGAGATGGTCAGGATGATGCTCGATGAGCACATGACTCCTAGGCATTTTTGGGCTGAAGCCATGAACACGGCTTGCTATCTGGCCAACCGCATCTTTCTTAGAGCTTACCTTGGTAAGACATCATATGAACTGCGGTTTGGCAGACAGCCCAAGGTGAGCCACTTGTGAGCGTTTGGCTGCAAGTGCTTTGTGCTCAAGAAGGGAGGGCATTTGGACAAGTTTGAGTCTCGTTGCTGGGAAGGTGTTTTTCTTGGTTATGCATTGCATTCTCGAGGTTTCCGTGTCTGGAAACTCGAAACCCAGCAGCTTGTCGAGACTTGCGAAGTTTCATGTGATGAGTCCTTGCCTTCTTTGACTCCTTCTTTTGAGCCTTCTGGTGATGATGAGCTCAGAGAGTCCATCTTCGAGGAAGATGATGATACTCCAGCTGCTGATGAGGGTGGGCCTTCTGCACCCCCTGTAGAGCCCACACCTTCTGAGACTTCGACTGAGGATGAGAATGGACCTCTAATCACTTCTTCCACTACGATCGAGCCCCCTCAGTCGAGTCCAGAGGTATCAGCTGCTGACTCCGGTGAGGTGACTTCTGATCACAGAACCCGAGCAGTTCAGCGTGATCACCCCTCAGAGCTCATCATTGGTGATTTGACTGAGAGAACTTTGCGTTCTTCTGCCTCTCTTGCTGTGTTTGCTGAATCTGCGTTTGTTGCATCTTTTGAGCCCAGAGACGTTTCTCATGCTCTTTCTAATTCTAATTGGATTAATGCCATGCAAGAAGAGCTTGAGAACTTTGTCCGCAATCGGGTTTGGACACTAGTTGAACCGCCACCAGGATGCAACCCCATAGGCACCAAGTGGGTATTCAAGAACAAACAAGGTGAAGATGGGGTTGTGGTGCGCAACAAAGCTCGACTAGTTGCCCAGGGTTATTGCCAGAAGGAAGGTATTGACTTTGAAGAAACCTTCGCTCCTGTTGTCCGTCTTGAGTCCATTCGTATTCTTCTAGCTTTTGCTGTTTCGAAGGGTTTTAAGCTTTTTCAAATGGATGTCAAGAGTGCTTTTCTGAACGGGTTTATAGAGGAGGAAGTTTATGTTAGGCAGCCCCCCGGTTTTGAGAACCCTAAGTTTCCTCGACATGTTTTTAAATTGCAAAAGGCTTTATACGGGTTGAAACAAGCCCCCAGGGCCTGGTATGACCGGTTAAAGCAATTTTTGTTGGGGAAGGGCTTTGTGATGGGTTCTGTGGATAAAACTCTTTTCTTGCTCAGAGATGCTTCAGATTTCTTAGTCGCTCAGATTTATGTGGACGATATTATCTTTGGCGGTACTACTGATTCTCTTGTGTCCAAGTTTTCTGAGCAGATGCACAGCGAGTTTGAGATGAGCCTCATGGGTGAGCTCAAGTACTTCTTAGGGCTCCAGATCAAGCAGACCAAGGACGACACCTTCATCCACCAAGGTAAGTACACTCGTGATATGTTAAAGAAATTTGACTTTGGTGGTGAATTGAAGCCGCAGATGACCCCGATGGGCACATCTGGGATTCTGGACAAGGATGAGAGCGGCGTCAAGGTCAACGAGAGGGAGTTTCGAGGGATGATCGGTTTGCTGCTGTACTTAACGGCGACAAGACTGGACATACAGTTCACCGTGGGACTTTGCGCGCGTTTCCAGTCTTCACCACGCGCGTCTCATCGGCAGGCTGTCAAGCGCATCTTCAGGTATCTCACTTATGCGCCCGATCTTGGTCTTTTCTATTCAGCATCATCTTCTCTCGATTTATCTAGATTTTCGGATGCCGACTTTGGTGGGTGTCGGTTGGATCGCAAGTCGACTTCCGATACTTGCCATTTTCTTGGTTCTTCTCTTGTCTCTTGGTCTTCTCGAAAGCAATCTGGAGTTGCTCTTTCGACCACAGAGGCTGAGTACGTAGCTGCTGCTAGCTGCTGCTCACAGTTAGTTTGGATGATTTCCACTCTACGAGATTTTGGGTTGTTCTTTCCTACAAGAGTTCCATTGTTTTGCGACAGCACCAGTTCTATTAGTGTAGGGAAAAACTCGTGTCTCCATTCAAAAACCAAACACATTGATGTGCGCTTTCATTTTCTGCGGGATCAATATGAGAAAGGTGTCATTGACCTTGTGCATGTTGATACCCATCATCAGTTGGCTGACATTTTCATCAAACCCCTAGATCAGTCTACCTTTGAGCGTTTACGAGGGGATTTGGGTGTTGTGTATCCTTTCTAGGATATTTTGCGTCAGTTTTCTTTCTTCTTTACTCTTTTCTTGAGTCTTTTTGTGTGTGTTCATACCTTGCATATTCACATATCACACTTTAGAGCTGCTTCTGTTATATGATTGAACTGCTTTACTTATTCTAGCTGGTACATGCTTTTGAATACTTGTCATTGATCATGCTTTGGTTCAGTTCACTTGATATGTCTGATATCTGTCATATGCATGGCTTTTACGCTTTAAACTTGAAAAATGATCACCATTGCTTCTGGTAACTAGCATGTGTAGGCTAAGTGCTCTTGCTATCTGTCACATGCCTTGTAGCTAGTTCCTGACTTAGATGCAAACATGCAACTTGGACATCCTTCTGCTTTCAAACATGGATATGTGCTATAAAAATGATGAAAAATCTAGAAAAATGAAATTTCCATGTCTTTTTATGCATAAACTTGAAAAGATCCAGGTGGGTTTGTTTTTGTCGCATTGCATTGTTCTGGACTGCGTATCATAGCACTTTGGTACGAACTAGGACAGTGTAGTGTATGCCAAGACCAATGTCTTAAGCTTCTGATGGTCCAGTTCTGGCCTAGGCTTGACTTGGTCGGTCAGCATAAGGTTTGACACTCAAATAACCCCTGGCATAAATGAAAAAGAGAAAAGAAAAAGCTTGAAAATTGAAATGATAACAAGTTTGCTGAAGCACTTTGTTTTGGACAATGCTTATCTTGGTAGATATCAGTTAGCTTTTGCATCTCATGCTTTACCTTGCTTGTTAACTGGAAAATGTGGTGATGCTTTTGTTTGCAAAAACTGGAAAATGCGTGCTAATGACCTTCTTTAGATATCATCTGTTGCACTGATCATGCCATGTGTCTTAGACAGTATCTCTTTTGCTCTACTTGTTAGATGTTGTAATTGCAGTAAATCATATCTGAGAAGCATGCTTTCTACACTCCACCTGCACCCCAGTTGCATTCATTGCATATTTTGAGGGGGAGTTGCTTTCAGGGGGAGTCTGTGTCTCTTTTTGAGTGCTTGATGAGTTCACTTGTCAACAAGGGGGAGAAAATTTGGGATCAGAGTTTAAGGGGGAGTTTTTGTCTCGCTTGTTCTTACTCTGTTGATATCCTTGTTGTTCTGTAATAGCACTCATTTTGAGCTTTTACGTTTTGGTTAACCATAATGATCGCTTCTTTCTTTTGTTCGGCTTTTGGTCATTAGGGTTAAACTTTTTACCTTATTTTTCTTCTTATTTGTTTTTTCTTGTACTTTGTTTTCGTGTTTCCACATTTGCTCGCAGGTGCTGAAGAGCTGAAAAAGAGGAGTGTTGACAATGCACTCATCAAGGGGAAGATTGAGGAGCCATGCTGAATAGCGTGGGCCTCATGGCTCTAGAAGTGATGAGTCATTGTCAACGATAGTCAAAGAGGACAAAAGAAGAGAGGAGATCTGCTGTTTCATGGGCCGCGTGTGACTCAGGTACACTGGCAGCAAGCGCTTGTCGGGCAGAGGAGGCTGCGAAGTCGGGCTGGCCCAATCCGGGTACATGGGCCAGAAGCAGTAGAAGACTCACTGGGCTGTTGACCAGGGTTGACTCAGGTACACGGGCGGTGAGTGATTGCCGGGCTGAGAGAGCTGCGGAATCGGGTCGGCCCAATCCGGGTATCTGGTGCAAAGTCGGTGGAGGCTTTGTCAGTTTCGGCGCAAAACTGACAACCGTTGATCTTGTATCGGACTGTCCAGAAGAGAAGCCGTAGTCGCTACGAAAGCCTAGCTTCCGGATAAGTCATCTGTATCTCTAGGCCCATAGTCAGTCAGTCGTGTCTGTAAAAATACCTAAGGGCAGTTGAGTCTTTTCCTTTATTTCTGCGTCTGTAAAAAACCCTAAGGGGCTGGTGGAATATTCTAGGCCATTGGGCAGCCTATAAATAGGACCCCAATCCCTAGGGTTGGACGACCCTTTTGGCTGAAATCAAGTCATACTCCTTTGGGTCATTTTGTCTCTTTCTCTCTCTCCTGCTGTGCGCCGCCAGGCTCCTTCTCAAGCCATTTCCATTACTGCATCTTTGTTGTTCTTCATGTTGCTGTGAATCTTTATTCCCTATTGATTTCATTCGAAGTGCAGTGTTTGTTTTTGTGGAGTAAATGCTACGGTCTACATGCGCAGCTTGAATTTATTCGGGTACAGAAGCTTCTCTGTTGCGTCGTTTGTGTTCTTCCGTGAGTACTAGTTCTTGCGCTCTGTTGCATGTAGTACTTCTACACTGTAGCAACAGTACACTAGTACTCTAGCCTTGCTTTTACTGCACAGCTTTTTGATCGAGTTGATAGGACTAAAGTCCCTTTTCTGGCTGTTCTCTGACGAAGCCCCTTCTCTGTTCGAAGCCCCTCAGCTCCGTGAGGCAGGCTTCGATCTGACATCCTCGAGGGCTTCGCTTGAACTTCGACTTCGCTCTTGTCCTGTGAATCTAGCTTCGAAGTATGTGTTTGCACTTAGTCTGTTGGCTTGTCATACTTCGATTGTCTTTACGAAGGTGAACTCCGACTTTGGCTTTTCGAAGTTCATACTTCGACAGGCTTCGGAGTTAGTTTCGAAGCTGGCCTGTGGTTCGAAGGTTATACCTCGCTAGTGCTAGCTTCGAACGTAGTAGTGTAGGCTTCGAATTAAACTTGATGCCGTGTGTCGGGCTTCGCTTTTCTTTCGAAGGTTGATTTTCTGTGAGCCTGTTCGAATCTCTATTCGAAGTCTAGGCTTCGAAATACTTTGTTCGAAGCAAGCTTCGATATTCTCATACTTCGCTTCGAAGCATACTTCGCTCCCTGCCACTTCGAACTAGGCTAGACCAAACACACCTTCGGCATTTTCACAACAGCCTTCGACAGACTTCGACACTGACCACCGAAGCAGGCTTCGTCACTTACATCCGAAGCAGGCTCCGTCACTGACCTCCGAAGCAGGCTTCGACACAGCGAAGCAAGCTTCGACACAGTGGAGCAGGCTTCGCCAAGTTTCGAACAGGAGACAAATCTGAACAGTAACTTCTCATCTCACTTTATATATACTTAGATCATTTCTTTGAGAAGTTTTGGCCTGACATGTCTAGTATACTTTGTTTATCTGCTTAGTTGCACTGCTTTGGTAGTTCTATGTTCAACATCAGTTGCTTCTAGGTTAGATACCTTTAGACTTAGGCTATCTGTTCGTTTTGCTGCTGCTTAGTCTTTTGAGGTGCGTTGGGTGTTGGGAACAGGCCATATATTCGAAAGAATTTTTTAAGGCGCCCATTCACCCCCCCTCTGGTCGCTACTTTCGGTCCTACAGCAGAGAAAACCGATGAAAATAATAAAAAACTGTTACGTGGATTAAACGGATGATTCATAGGCAAATAAACAAGGCTTACCACGGTTACGACGTGATGCACGAAGGGCTTTCAGCGCAAACCCACGAAGATGGACGTTACGTCTAATCCTAGGGCAACGAAGGTAGATTGAAATAAAAGTGTGATTCAAAACTAGGGTTTTGAAGTATTGATCTGTGTTGGATGATACCCTTTGGATCGGCCCTACCCTTATATTTATAGGGGTTGGTCTCAAGTTCCCTGATACCTAATCTGAGGAGGATTCGGCCAAAAGTGGTTAAGATTTAATTAGAGATTAAAATATTCTGAAACCAACTCTATCTCTAATTTTTAGACTTGGGCCGGTATGACCGGGCCCATTGGACCGGTTTGACCGGTCTTACATGGCCGGTTGGGCCGGCCTATGCCAGTAAAGGCATATTTGCGGCCCAAATTACCAAAAATTGATATTTTTGACAATTTCAACGATTAATGCCATTTTTGCTATCAACACCACCCGCCTTCATCATTGGCAGCCACATTCATTCTCACTGTCGACTCCATCAGGTCCATCGTCCCCTCCCTAAGTGTCCTCGACTGCCACTCCGATCGAAACCCCAACCATAGGATCGCCATCACCGCCTTTGTCCTGAACCGTCCTCGTAGCTCCCTCTCATTGCCGGCCAACTCTGCTCATTCCCGATCTTTGTCCTTCTTTCGGTAAGGATCCTCTGCGCATGTGGATTCCATTTCCGCCCTTATTTTTCGCTCTAGACCCTCGCTAGCGTGCGTCTATCTGATCTAGATCCAACCGCCACATATCCCTTTGGTCTATAGCCCGCACATGAGTTACTCGATTCACTGTGAATTCAAGACTCTTTCAGTAGAAAAATAAATCCGAAAATCCTAGGAAATTCCATCGAAGCTCCCTTAACTTCAAACCTTTGTAACTTTTGGTTACTTATGATCTTTAAAAAAAATTAGATGCCGATCATGGTGCACAACTACTGTTGTGAGTTCAAAGAGTTTGTTAAAGAGCTTTGTCATTTAACAAAGTTCCATGGTTTCACACAATAGCCAAAATTCTAAGGAGTTCCTCAAAGGAGACGCATGCGAAGTGTTGCTAATATAATTGTTTTTTTGATTTTCAACATTGCGTAACACGGATATGATACTAATAATATATAATCGGCGAAGTGTGATCACAACCGTAAGCAACTCCAAACTTTAGATCTGTTCTTGGGAGGATTTCGTACGAGCAGAATAAATTTTAGTAGAACAAATCAGTCCCAAACGAAACTTTAATTCGATAAAATACAACCGAACTGGGTAATGATACCAATATAATGGTACTTTTATTCCACAAATATGATTTCCACATGACAGCGAACGGCCGCCACGAGTTTACACCCCCAACGCATCACGGATACACACACGAATGATTTGAACGAAATGGCAGAGACGACTAACACAATGTGACGAGTGCATGCATGCCAAGCACGCGCATGTTGATTGTACGTTGAGGTGAACCGGCCGATGCATTCATGGGTCACGATCACATGAGGTTGCAGGCGTCGGTGGTGGACTCGCCGTCGACGGGGGAGGCGAGCCCGCAACGGTCGTCGCCGGCGACGGCGGCGTGCAGCAGGAGCACGTAGAGGAGCTGCGTGAAGGCCAGTGTCATGGTCAGCCCCTCCAGCGTCCGCATCTGCCACCCGCGGGCGGATGCCCCGGCCCCGGCGCGGGCGGCGTCGTGGATCTCCCTGCAAGCAAGCCCGAACGCCAGCGCGGTGGCCGCCCACGCGACGGTGCCCAGCGACGCCGCGGCCGCGAGGCCCTGCGGCTTCCACGCCGCGCGGGCGTGGTACGCGGCCGCCACCTTCGCCGCTACACCGAGAACGCCGGCCAGCGCCGCGAACGTCGCGAAGTGGAACGTCGCCGCGGCGCCCGTGCTCAGCTCGCGGTACGGCCAAAGCTGCTGCTGCTCGCCGTCGGCGATGGAGCTGTTGAGGGCCCAGCCTGCGAACCCCAGCATGAAGACGTACATGACTAGGTTGAGCAGCAGGAGCGGCCCTGCCACGTTCCTCCTCCCCAGTCGCGCCAAAGCCATCGCTGCCGCCGCTAGCTAGCTCGTACGAATCGCTCGACCTGACAGCTTCAGTTTAATTTCTACGTATTTGGAGACAGCCGGCGAGCTGGGTCGAGCACTTGAAGAACGTTTCGTGTGCGTGCAGAGCTCGCAGTCCCATGACGGAGACGGCACCACGACGGCGAGGCACATGTGCGTCACACCCGCTGCCGCGTCGGCGTCGGCGTCGTCATCCACGGGGCTTTATCTTCCTCTCGTCGTCATCCACGCAGCGCGCGCGCGGCCGACCAAGGACGGGAGGGTGCCAAAGCCCAAAAGCAAACGGGAGCAAGCCGAGCTCTTGGCTTAGCTGAGCACGCATGCGTCGTCCGATTTGTGTTTGCCGTAGGAGAAGCTTGCCATTGCCGTGTGCCCTTGCAAGTGACAACGAACAAGCCATACATTTTGTTGCTTGTGAAGCTTTAGGCTAAAAACATTTATATTTTCTATTGTGTATTTCTGAACATTTATCATTGATCGGTAAGAAAACTATTCACGTACCATTACAATTTTTAAGAATTTCCTACATACCGATAATTCTATTTGTTAGTGACATACCAATAACATATTAGCTTGGGTATGATACTCGCAGTTCATCCATTGACACTACAAAACTTATCAAGCTTAAAGAACTGACAGTTCAACTTTATATCTGTGCAAAGGGATTTGTCCACTGTAACGAAAGATGTATCCCAATGCATCAGAGAAATGAAATCAACGTCAAGTAGTTTGCAACTATTTCCGGAGGCTCACATGCCCAGAGTCACATCACATGTAATTATTTACTTCATCCATTTTATATTGCAAATCATTTGAATTTTCATAAGTCAAACCTCTGCAACTCGAAACAGTTTTATAAAAAATATATATACCAACTATAATATCAAATTACTTTATTACATACACAATAAAATATATATTAATACTGTATTTATTCCATACAATAGATGTTCACATATCTTTTCTTTAGAGTTAATCAAAGTTAGAAAAACTTAGTTGAATGACTTATAATGTAAAATGGATGCTTAAATATCAGTATAAACCAGTAAAACTGGAACATTCAGAACATGCTGTGCATTTTTATTCAAAGGGTAGTTACCATTTAACAGTTGAGAGGACACATTTGGAAAGAGGGTTATACCAGCCTTAATATTATCTCATTGCATTCGAAGCATGTTCCAAGTATTTATGAATCAGGCGACAGCATTGTGAAACACCGTCCTAGAGGGAGCACTTGGCTGAGACTGGTTCCAAAATATAATTAGAACTGAGTATCTATAAGCACAAGAACAGTATAGTATTCTTCCTGCGTCGACAACAATGCAATCTCTTTTTTTTTCCTTTTTCTCTTTGAGAAGAATTCTTCGTGCCTTTCACTTCACAACGTTGGATCACTTGGAGTCTAGCTCTCTGACTGTTTCCCGTTAGCAGGATTGTCCTTCTTCAAGGACGTTCTCAAATATGGTGAGTCTTTATACCTAGCATACACTGGTAAATCTAGGGCCTTCTCTGCTATTCGTGCATCCTCGTGGATCCTCTCTATCAAGCTCTGGAGTGAAGGAAAGTTGGCCTACGCATTTACAAAACAATGTGACGAATCAGGGACATGCAATTAACATATACTGGGAATGTTTTGCGGCGTAAATAGTGTCCGTCCTAAATTACCTCAGCTCGTATGTAGCCAACAATAACGAGGTGCAGCTCCTCTCCGTAAAAGTCGTCACCAAACTCGTGAAGCAACCATGGTTCCTGTGAGTACTGTTCTTTTAGAACAAAGTAATATAATGAAACATGGAGACCTCTGTTTTAAGGAACACTCACAATTGTCTTCTCTGTGTTATCAAAATATGGGTTCCATCCAATGCTCATGACCATCTTATAAATACCTCGTGTTGAAAGTTTGGCCCAGCCAAAGTATACCCCTGATGTATGCTCTGATAGTACATCAGAAAAATTTTCTGCCGGTAAGTTCGCTGCAAGGAAAACATAAAGTTTTCAGTGGTCAAGATGTAAATTGGGTGCACTGGCACCGAAAAAAAAATGAACTAGTGAAGTACTTCAACACAGTCCAGTCAATGAACAAAATGAGCAACGCGCTATATGAAAAAAATCATTTATATGGATCAGAGAATGTGAAGCCACACAACTGACACAAGTACTGCTTACATTCTAGAAGCTTTAGAACAGATCACAGGGGCTCCTTGAGAGCAACATGCAGGTCGACCCACTCTTAATTCAATTAGACTGGTGTCTTACCTCGGCCAACTGGACAACCTCCTTCCCTGGTACTTCTCTAATGGCTTATCGATTCACCTCTGATCACGTTCCTTGTGCTGTCCAAATTGCCATCACTATCTTAAAGTCACATCTATTCAGATTTGAGAACTATTGGCTTTCTAAGCCCGGTTTTTTGGAACTTGTGCAATCAACCTGGCTCCGGCACTCCACCTTGACGGACCCGGCAAGACGTATTGCCTCTAGGATTAACACCCTACAAAAGACTCTCAGAAGATGGAGCAGGAAAGTGGGAGGGCTTGACAACAAACTTAAAGCTTGTCATACCATTCTTGGTGCCCTAGATTCTTTTGAAGAATTCAGGCCTCTCAGCACCCCGGAACAGAATTTCCGAAGAATTCTTAAATTACAAGTGGAGCATCTACTCCTAGACAAGCAAACCTATTGGAAGCAACGGTTTACTGCTAGATGGGTACAATTAGGGGACGAAAATACAAAGTTTTTTCATGCAGCCGCTACGGATCGCTCTCGTCGTAATACAATCTCCTTGCTCACTTTGGACAATGGGCACAAGGCCTGCACTCAAGAGGAAAAAGCAGATGCTGTGTTGGATGCCTTTCTATCTCGACTCGGCTCTTCCGACTGGTACACGCAGTGACTTTGGCTTTCCCTTACATTGGAGGCGAATTCATAACCCGGACAGGCTCCTATTACCATTCTCAACCTCTGAAATTGATGAAATTATCCGCGCTTGCCCGCAAGACAAAGCCCCAGGCCCCGATGGCTTCAATGGCAGATTCTATAAAAACTGCTTGCCAATTATCAGGTAGGATTTCTACCATCTTTGCAACAACTTCTTCAATGGGACTTGCGATCTAAGGCCTCTCAATAACTCATTCATCACTCTAATCCCAAAAATTGATTCGCCTTCGCGCATTTCAGACTATCGCCCAATTTCTTTGGTTAATTTCGCGATCAAGCTTATTACGAAGCTCATGGCTAATAGATTACAGCCTTTGCTCCGGGAAATCATTCATCACAACCAATACGGCTTTATCAAAGGGAGATCAATCCAAGACTGCCTTGCCTGGACTTTGGAATTCACGCATGTTTGCCACCGTTCCAAGAGTCCGACCGCCGTCCTCAAACTTGACTTTGAAAAAGCATTCGACCTTGTGGAACATTCAGCGATTTATTTCATGCTCTCCTCCCTGGGTTTTCCCCCCAATGGGTTCAGTGGGTTCAAAGCGTCTTCAGCACTGCACACTCTGCAGTCCTCATTAATGGAACAGCGGGTAAATTTTTTGACTGCAAAAGAGGTGTCCGTCAGGGTGACCCGCTCTCTCCACTGCTCTTTATTATGGCTGGGGAGCTTATCCAATACATTTGCAACATGGCCTACTCTCAAAATCTGCTGGCCGCCCCGAATTGTCACTTTGCTGACGATTTTCCAGTCATTCAGTACACAGATGATACCATCATCTTTGCTGAAACCTCCCAGCAAAATATCTTCCGTCTCAAAGCACTGCTGAACTCTTATGCCAGCTTCACGGGTCTAAAGATTAATCTCGCCAAATCTTGCATGATACCGCTGAATATTCAAGATCCAGAAGCAGAAATCCTCGCAGCCACTTTCGATTGCCCGATTGGATCCCTTCCTTTACCCTATCTAGGACTTCCTCTTGGCATCACCCGTCCGAGAGTTCGGGACTTCTCCTCCCTAATCTCGCGAATTGAGCGTCGTTTGGCGGCAACAACTCTTTGGCTCTCCCCGGCTGGAAAGCTCCAAATTGTTAAATCAGTTCTTTCGGCTATGCCCACTTACACCATGTGCATGTACAGAATTCCGGCAAAAGTCATACGAATCATTGACACTGCTCGTCGTCGATGCCTTTGGAGAAACCATTTGCATGGCTCTGCCCCTCTCGTCCGTTGGTCAACTGTTTGCCAGCCAAAGTCACACGGTGGGTTGGGTGTCATCAACCTGGCGACACAGAATAATGCTCTTATGATGAAACACTTGGACAAGTTCTACAATACGTTCGACACTCCTTGGGTTCATTTGATCTAGTCCCACTACCGCACCTCTGCCTCCCCTCCTCACCCGGCCCCTAAGAAAGGCTCTGCCTAGTGGAGGGGAATCCTAAACCTTCTTCCTCTTTTCAGGGGCAACTCCCGACCTCTTCCATCCAGTGGTGCTTCGGTCTCCCTCTGGTTTGACATTTGGTCTGATCTTGCACAGCTCCCTTCCCAGACTATTTTCCTTTGCTAAGAACAAGAAAATCTCAATCCAAAGCTTTTGTTCTAGCTCCCGGCTTGTTGATCTTTTCTTCCTCCCTCTCCTGAAGCAGTTCTGGAACTCAACCAGCTTCTCTCAGCAATTGACTTGCTAAACCTAAATTCTGCGCTCAGGGACTCCTGGTCTTTCATTTGGGGTCCAGGCACATTTACCCCTCGCCGTCTTTATGCCTCCACCTTTCAACATTTGAACCCCCCACCTGTTTTCAGCTGGCTTTGGCGATGTCGTTGCACTAATAGGCTCAAGTTTTTCTTCTAGCTCCTACTCCATGATAGGCTGAACACTGCTGAACTTCTGGCTAAAAAAACCCTCCTCCCGACTGGAAGCACGGTTTTTTGCTCTCTTTGTCACGATCAGCGGCCTGAATCTTGTCATCATTTGTTCTTCACTTGTGACTTTAGCTCGGCTTGCTGGGATCTGATTGGGATTTGTTGGACTGCTGGAACTTCTCCAATCCAAACAGTTACTGATTCCCGCGTAAACTTTCCGTGGCCTTTCTTTATGGAGCTCATTGTGGTTGGCGCCTGGGGAATATGGATTAGTCGCAACGATGGTATCTTTCGCTCCAAGCCTGCAAGCATCGCCGGATGGCTCTCTTTCTTCAAGACAACTTTAGTATCTCAGGCTATTCGTTGCCCGATTGAAGAACGATCTTCCATTCTTGCCTGGCTCACGTCTCTGTAATTGCATTATGCTAGTCCCCCCCCCCCCTTTGTACTCTCACCCCTTCCCCTGTTCTGTGCTCTATTGTACTCGAAACCCCTCTATTTTTATTTATATATTGCAAACCTCGGTAGGAGCCTCTCCTACTAGTTTACATTCAAAAAAAAAGATTGATCTTTACTTATTTGTTTCCCTATACCTGTTGGTATTCCTAACACTTTAGAACCACGGCCAAATCCTTTTATCACAGGTCCACCAATAAACCATGGATCTATTGGTAAGGTATCTTCAATCCCTGCACAGAAAATTTAACAATAGATAAGTTAAAAATATCAACAATTTTCTGAAAGAAGACAGTCCAAGAGTTAGAGCATACAATCATTAAATGGTGGCAACCCCCATTTTTCGGGCTTTACATCAAGGAGGGAATTGACCACCTCATCAGCAGAACTGAATTCAGCAGTCTTTTTGGGTACTGAAGGTACAGCTATGACATGCATTCCAGCAGCCTTTCCAGCCGCAACACCTGGCCTAGCACAACCAATAACTCAGTGTTAAAAAGGTCATGTTGCAACTAGAAAACTGCATGCTACACTATAAATTTTAGAAAAAGTCCATTTTACTCACTCGAACTATTTCATCAGATCATTTAACCCCCTAAACTATTTGTTGGCTCCTGTTACCCCCTCTAAACTATTGAAAACAGCTCACTTTATTCATTGGTGATATCTATCATCCCACAAAATTTCAGTGCAAAATACAACATGTATAAAGAGAAACAAAAAAAATAGAAATATCATAAGAGAGTAAAGTGAGCCATTTTTATTAGTTCAGGGGGTAAAATGAACCAGAAAATAGTTTAGGAGGTAAGTGCTCTGACAAAATAATTGAAGGGAGTAAAATGGATTTTTTTTTCATAAATTTTATGTGTTGTGCATGACTGCACAACTTTTTGCGTATTATCAAGCAAAATCATCAGACCAAAAAAAATGTGATATGCACGGATGCACCATCTGCATACTATATTACTATCAAGCAAAAAAAATTCTTGATATACAGGTACCTTTGAAAATTGAATTTCCATGCAAATGCAGGCCCCTCAAAACATGAAAATTTGTTCCACAAAAACTATGTGGTGTTTGTAGGAAGAGATGATGGATAGATTCCTCTCCCTAGGGTTGGGAGGATAAAAGGGGAGCCTTACAGGAGGGGCCCACACACCAGGGGCCCCACACACACACACACTCTAACACCCCCCCGCAGTCGAAACTCCGGCGCAGCGGATGTTGAGACTGGAGCGGAACTCGGAGAAGGTGGAGGAAGGCAAGCCTTTGGTGAAGATGTCGGCGAACTGGGAGGTGGTAGGCACATGTAGGACACTGACAGCTCCCACAGCGACACGATCACGAACGAAGTGGAGGTCAATTTCCACATGCTTGGTGCGTTGGTGCTGGACGGGGTTGGTGGAGAGGTAGACGGCGCTGACATTGTCGCAGTAGACCAACGTACTCCTGGCGAGGGGGCAATGGAGCTCCCCGAGGAGCTGCCGGAGCCAGGATGCCTCGGCCACCCCATTAGCAACAGCCCGGTACTCAGCCTCGGCACTGGAGCGGGAGACAACCGGCTGCCGCTTGGATGACCAAGACACGAGGTTGCCACCAAGGAAGACGGCGTAGCCGGAGGTGGAGCGACGCGTGTCGGGGCAGCCCGCCCAGTCGGCGTCAGTGTAAACCACGAGGTCAGCAACAGGAGAACGCCGAAGGTGAAGCCCAAAGTCGAGGGAGCCACGCAGATAGCGGAGAATCCGCTTCATAGCTGTAAGGTGTGGGTCCCTGGGGTCGTGCATGTGAAGGCACACCTGCTGCACCGCATAGGAGATATCCGGCCGAGTGAAAGTGAGGTACTGAAGGGCGCCAGCAATGCTTCGGTAGGCAGTGGGATCATCCACCGGTGTACCCTTTGTACCGGAAATCTTGGACTGAGCGTCGACTGGAGTGGCACAGGGCTTGCAGTCAGTCATCCCTGCACGTTGGAGGACATCCAAGGCGTACTGGCGCTGGTGAAGGAAGAGGCCATCAGGGCAGTGTTCCACTGTCACGCCCAAGAAGTGATGGAGCACACCAAGGTCCTTCATGGCAAACTCCTGCTACAACGAGGAGACAATCCGTTGAAGTAGAGACTGGCTGGACGCAGTGAGGATAATGTCATCCACATAAAGCAGCAAGTAGGCTGAGTCAGCACCGCGGTGGATGACAAACAAAGAAGTGTCACTCTTGGCTTCGCTGAACCCCACAGACACCAGGAAGGAGGCGAACCGACTGTACCAAGCCCGAGGAGCCTGCTTCAGACCATACAGAGACTTGTTGAGCCGGCAAACACGCTCAGGGTGAGCAGGATCCACAAAACCCGCAGGCTGGCTGCAGTACACAGTCTCCGTCAGGGTGCCATGGAGGAAGGCATTCTTCACATCAAGCTGGTGAACTGGCCAGGACCTCGAGAGAGCCAGGGAGAGCACGGTCCGAACAGTCGCAGGCTTCACCACCGGGCTGAAGGTCTCATCATAGTCAACTCCAGGGCGCTGGGTGAAACCCCGAAGGACCCAGCGAGCCTTGTAGCGATCCAGCGAGCCATCTGCCTTGCGTTTATGTGTCCAAATCCACTTGCTGGTGACCACATTGCAGCCAGAGGGGCGAGGCACCAGTTCCCAGGTCTGATTGGCCAGAAGGGCTGCATATTCTTCCTCCATCGCGTGGCGCCAGTGAGGATCCGCCAGGGCGCCACGAACAGTGGAGGGTATGGGAGAGACTGGCGGCGTCGTAGCGGCGGAGAGGACCAGGCGGTCAACTGGACGGAGGACCCCCGCAGCCCGCCGAGTCACCATCGGGTGAGTGTGGCGGGGATCGCGGTGGAGAAGGGGCGGGTGGTACACCGGCGGCTCGGCGCGAGAGCAGGCCGGTGCAACTCCCGTCGGGCGGCGCTGGTAGACCCGAACAGGGTTGGCGTAGCGGGAAGAAGATGCTGGGGCCGCGCGTGGCGCGGCAGGTGTCGCGGGGACACGGGGCACGGTCGGGGCCGTGTCCGGGGCAGAACACGGCGCCAACGGCAACAGCGGGCCAACCCCGGGCACAGGAGGCGACAGGGACGGGGCCGCGTGCTGCACGGACGAGGACGGCAGGGCCGCGCATGGCAAGGAGGGCCACGCCGGCTGGTGAGGAGTGGCCGCACGAGGCACAGCCGGGGGCACGGGGGCCGCACGTGGCACAGCCGGGGGCACGGGGGCCGCGGGCGGCACGGCGGGCAGCTCCGCTGCCATACATGGCTCGTCAGCTGGCGAGAGAGCCACCGGAACAGCTGGGGTTGCACCTGCAGAAGACAAAGGTGGCTGAACCACCGGGTCAGTAGAAAACAGGGAGTCCAACTCAAGGCTAGTGGCGGGGGTGGAGTCGACGGAGAAAGGAAAGACTGACTCGGCGAAGATGACATGTCGTGAAATAAGAACACGACGAGAAGAGAGGTCAAAGCAACGGTACCCCTTATGATCGGGGGAGTAGCCGAGAAACACACAAAGGGTCGAGCGGGGCGCAAGCTTGTGAGGAGCAGTGGCGGAGGTGTTGGGATAGCAAGCGCACCCGAAAACACGAAGGTGAGAGTAGGAAGGAGGAGTACCAAACAAGGCATGGTGAGGGGTGGGAGCGCACGTGGCCTTAGAAGGCAGGCGATTGAGGAGATAGGTGGCAGTAAGGAGGCTCTCAGCCCAGAAGCGAGCGGGAGCCGAAGCCTGAAAGAGCATGGAGCGCATAACATTGTTAGTGGTACGAATCATGCGCTCAGCCTTGCCGTTCTGAGGGGAGGTATAGGGGCACGACATGCGCAATTGGACTCCCTTCGAGAGGAAGAAAGCCCGAGAAGCAGAGTTGTCAAACTCACGCCCGTTATCACACTGGACCGCCTTGATGATGACACCGAACTGAGTGGACACCCACGCAAAGTAGTGAGAGAGAGAGAGAGAGGGAAAGGTATCAGACTTGGACCGCAAGGGAAAGGTCCAAGAATAGTGAGTGAAATCA
Source organism: Zizania palustris (assembly GCA_019279435.1). Classification (NCBI taxonomy): domain Eukaryota; kingdom Viridiplantae; phylum Streptophyta; class Magnoliopsida; order Poales; family Poaceae; genus Zizania; species Zizania palustris. The sequence goes on from JAAALK010000080.1 coordinate 12,031,673, forward strand.
TCAAGAACCACCAAATAGTATTTAAAGCCAGAAATACTCGGGATCGGGGATGTCCACAAGTCACAATGAATGAGATCAAAAGGCCGAGCGGCATGTGAGGAAGAGACAGGGAAAGGTAAACGGGTATGACGACCTAACTGGCACGCATGACAAATATGCTCACTAGCATCCCTAGTACAAGAGATAGAGGGGGTACTACTGAGCTTAGTGAAAACGTCAACGCCGGGGTGACCAAGCCGGCGGTGCCAGAGAGTGGAGGAAGTGATGGCAGCAAGCACGGGCGTAGGGGAGGCCAAAGGAGGGGCAGCGGAGGGCGGAAGGCGAAGGGTGTAGAGAGGGCCAGTGCTATCACAACGGAGAAGAGACCGTCGTGTTGCCAAATCCTTCACCGTCAACCCGCAAGGGTCAAACTCAACGGAACAGGAGTTGTCAGAAGTGAATTGACGAATAGAAAGAAGATTTTGAACAATATCCGGGGCAACAAGAACGTTTGGAAGACAGAAAGAGCCACATGGAGCCGCATCACCCACAGAGGTGACCGGAAGAGAGGACCCATTTCCAACCATGATGGAAGAGGGGTACGATGGGTGGGGCGGCCTTGTGGAAGAAAGAAGATCGACGTGCGGAGTGACATGGAAGGAGGCGCCCGAGTCGGCCACCCAGTCCATGGAAGCGAGCGGTGGGCAAGAGGATAGCATGCAAGCCGCCTGGTCCCACCCACTGGACCACGGTGCCCAACCCGGAGGCGGTGAGTGCAACACCGGTGGAGCCAAGGGCTGAGACAGCAGGTGGTGAGCCGGCCCGGTGAGCATGGCCGCCGGTGCTGGGGACGACAAAGGAGCCCCATCAGTAAACTGCCCGTGCCACATGGAAGAAGTGGCGGGGAGACCGGCGGCGCCAAATCGGCACGGGAGGGCAGCCCTGGCGGCCATGGAGGGGTGGCCGGTGGCGGCGGCCAGGGAGGTGGCTGCAGCCAAGGAGGGCCCGACAGGGGCAGCCATGAAGGGGCCGGCAGCCAGGTAGGTGCCGGCGGCGGCCATGGAGGGGGGCGCAGCGGCAACAGCGTCCATGGAGGCGGCCAGGCCGAAGGGGGAGGGGCGCCCGGCGGCGGCGGAGGGGATCCCTACGACGGCGGCCATGGAGGGGCGCGCGGCGTCGGCGGCCAGGGAAGGGGCCAGGCCGAAGGGGAAGGGGAGCACGCCGGTCATGGTGGCGGCGACGGCAGCACCGGCAACGGCAGCGCCGGCGGAAGAAGGAGGGCCCCCCATGGTCGGCCAGTGCATGGCCGTGGCGGGGGGGAGGGGGGCGGCGCCCCCGGGGCCCGGGAGAGGCCGGCAGCAGCAGGAGGGGGCCCCCCATGGTCAGCCAGGCGGGTGGGAGGGGGGGCGGCCCTGTAGGGGCCAAGAGAGGACCGGGGGCGGCAGATCCGGCCCCCCCGGCATCGGGTCCGGGCGGGACAGGCAGGCCGGCGGCGAAAGACGAGCCGGCGGCGGCGGATCCGGCCCCGCCGGCGGCGAGGCAGGGCGGGGAGAGCTCTGCAGCGCCGGATCGGGCCGCCCCGGCGGCGGATCCGGGCGGGAGAGGGGCGCCGGCGTCGAGGAAGGGCGGGGAGAGCTCGGCGGCGCCGGATCGGGCCGCCCCGGCGCCGGATCCGGGCGGGAGAGGGGCGCCGGCGTCGAGAAATGGCGGGGGAAGTCCGGCGGCGGCGAACCCCAGCGGGGGGAAGCCGGCGGCGGCAGATCCGGTCGCCCCGGCAGCGGATCCGGTCGGAAGAGGGGCGGATCCGGCCATGGTGGCGGAACCCAGCCCACGAAAGGGGAGGAGGAGGAGAAGAAGAAGGTGGTGCTCGCCGGAGGAGGCTCGCCGGCCATGGAGGCGACGGCAGCGGCGCCGGTGGCGGCAGGGAAGAAGAGGAGGGGAGGAGGAGCCTAAGGCTCTGATACCATGTAGGAAGAGATGATGGATAGATTCCTCTCCCTAGGGTTGGGAGGATAAAAGGGGAGCCTTACAGGAGGGGCCCACACACCAGGGGCCCCACACACACACACTCTAACAGTGTTTGACCAGAGTTATGTTTAAGCATAGATGAAGATTACACAGTAATCAAACTAATCATGCTATGCTCAGTTACACAGTGGAGAATTATATATAAGTATATAACAAGGGAAAACTTACAAGGAATCCTCGATTACTAGGCAATTTGGAGGATTTGTGTTCATTCTATTTGCAGCTTCTAAAAATCTTGAATATCAGCACCCCGGCAGTTTTTTGGAATTTCAGAACAGCAACAGATCAAAAGCAACCATGAGATGAGTTCAATAGATCCATAAAACCATAATGTACTACTAACAAAATTATTATATAGGACATTGTCTTACATATCTGGGGATGGCTTCCCCTTCTCTACTTCATCACCACCAACAATTGCAGAGAATGACTCTTTCCACCCTAAACATGGTAAGAATATAGTAATTAATATATAATATATCTTTCCACAAAACAAAAGAAAACAACACACAAATTCAGGTTTTTTTCACCTGAAGTAGGAGAAGGTTACCTTGATGGCAGGAAATTTTGGCATCAATGTTTGATTTTGGCGAGTTGGAAGCCAAAGCAGCTGGTACTCCGTTACTCCTTAAATGTTTTATCAACCGATTAGCTCCAGGAAGAGCTTTTAAGTTGCACCATCTGCAATATGAATTTTATCCAGTTACTTATATATTGGAAGGAATACAATTGAAAAACAACATTTTTTTCAACGCAACTGTCACCGGCAGGAATTTCATGAAATTGGTAGGAACTAATCTTCTTAATTGATAGGAAAAATGGGTAGATGGTCGAGGGCTTAGACCTCATCGTCACGGTGGCGCCATTGCAGCGACGTGACAAGGAGACAAGGATACAGGGAGGCTAAGCCTAGACTGAATACTCGACGACCTAAACTCCTATTAGGGTCCTATTTATATAGACATGGGACCATCCCCTCCCTATTTGATCTAATCTACTAAAACAGAATTGATCTAATCGGCTGCAACAGGATATGCTACAGTACCACGCGGTACTGTTCATGGGCGGGCCAAGCCCACTTCTAGGTCTATCCATCCCCTAGCCAGTCCATGCTTGTTGTTCCTTGTCCGTGACACTTCTCCCCTCCTAGAAACACAGCTTGTCCTCGAGCTGCCGAGTCATCGTCCTCACCGTCATCAGGCCAGCCCCCGTTGAACCACAATTGGGCATCGTCGAGAAGGTAGAATGCAGCAATTGAGCCATGGGAGACGATCGCTGGTGCTGTCGAACTTGGGAAATCTGAGCTTGTGGGCGGTTGGCAGTAAATCGCCACCCTGGTCATCATCGTTGTCGTCCCCCGCTAGGCGACGGTGTTGGCTCCCCCTCCCTAGTGGCATGGAGGTGGATCCACGTGATCAGTGGCAGCCTGGAGAGGTTGCCAGCTAAGATTCTGGACAAGCACCTCCAATGTGGCTACCCTCTCTTCTAAGGGCTAGATTGGCTGCAGCTTCTCTTCAATCGCATCAGCCCACTCTGTCACCACTGCTTCCAATTCCATGACTTTCTCCTGAAGTGGTTGCAGCAGTTGCAACTTCTCTTCGATGACGTCTAGGCATTGCATAATAGCCTTCAGCATGCCTTCGACGGTGCTCTCTGAACCGGCGCCGGATTGGGAACTCATTGTAGCGGAAAGAGAACACGAAAGCTCTGATACCAAGTTGTCACCGGCAAGGATTTCCATAGAATTGGTCGGAACTAATCTTCTTAATTGATAGGAAAATGGGTAGATGGTCGAGGGCCTGGACCTCATCGTCGCGGTTGCGCCGTTGCGGCGACGCGACAAGGAGGCAGAGGATACAGGGAGGCTAAGCCTAGACTGAATACTCGATGACATAAACTCTTATTAGGGTCCTATTTATTTAGACACAGGACCAGCCCCTCCCTATTTGATCTAATCTACTAAAACAGAATTGATCTAATCTGCTGCAACAGATCTGCTACAGTAACGTGCGGTGCTGTTCATAGGCAGGTCAGGCCCGACCCATGATCTAAGGCCATGACATCAACTTTCTCTGCACATTACACCATAGAAAACTTATCATTGAACAATAACTACAACATTTCCAAAACATAAGCTTAAAATAAATCCATATAAAGAGCTTTAATAGTGATTTTGTTAGACACTAGGCAAATCTTGTCTGTTTCTACTAGTATAGTTTTCTTCAATATGCCAAAGTTCAGGCTTCAAAGTGCAATGTCTAATTTGTATCGGAGGAGCTCGACAAACCAGATACTATATGTAATTGTGCTATTTATTTACAACATACGGAGTTTTGCCCACAGTGACTTGCAAAGTACAACTTGCAGTCTTGCATATTACTATTTCAAAAGCATGCTAGAAAGAAAAGAAGGCATACTTCTACAGTTCTGCTTGCATTAAAATGGTTCCATGATAAATGTTTGTAGCATTCATTAGCATAAATAGAAATATGTGTTAAAATATAGAGAATTGTTTAAGACTGTAAGGTCAACCTATTGATGACATTGAATATCACAATTATTTTCATGAATTATTTGGCACCAAATCCATCAGAGCATGGTGTTGTTGCATAATTGCATATCATGGCATATGCAGATGCAAACACATGAACATGGTACACCAAATAAAGAAAATGATTTAAGATATTTCGTGAGAATATTACTGGGAGAACTGAATACGAAAATTACATGTAAACATCTGCAGAAATACTATAATAATCCATAGACCTTGCTAAGTGAATGCAGCCATAAAAGAGAAATGTATTGAAATTCTCCTCTGAGATGGATGGCAATATGCAATTTACAGAATGCAAGAAGTAATATGAGTGTTAAGAAGTTTGAGTGACATTACTGCTCATTGAACATTGGAGTAATCATTGAGAGAAATTCTTCTGTAGAATACGGGAGGGCGTAATCTTCTAAAACAACAGCTGCAGCTTCATAAGGTGTTTTTCCAACTAATTTGTGAGCTTTCATGCTATCCCACTTTTTCCCATTTTTTACTAGAAATGGTTTCAGCACTTGACTTACAACACAGTCTGCCAAATGGTTACAACAAAGATAAGCAAATATGAGATAACTGAAGTGAGCAAAAGATCAACTACAAATGCAAGAAAATTATGCAAAATTTTAACCACCTGTGTTTAAGAGGGTACCATCCAAATCAAGAATGACATGGGAAATAAGACGAGTAATAGGCTTGGGTGCAGCCATTTGTAGACACAGAAGAGCTTAATACAGCAAGAAACAAGCTATTTGGGATGTCCAACCTGACAAAAAACTAAATATCCAGAATAATACAACATTAATATTTGAATATGAGACATACCCATAGAAGAAACATGATATAAGTAGCTCATGTAGTAGTCCATATATGAAGTAATTTTTATTTAATCCAAAAGGTGAGTCCAGCCGTGTGTTTAAGAACTGATTTCATATTTGCAATTACTTACATGTTACACTTCAAAATAAACAGATCCCAAACAATGTTCTTTTATTTAATTTAGTGAAGAAATAGAAGTAAAATAAGGTTTTCAAACCTTGATGTAGATGTCAGGAAAACCATATACATGATAAACACTGTTTAGGGTGATCAGCAAATAATTGAAACAATTAACCGAATCCATATTTCCATACATATGGTCTTGCTATTTTATTGCAAAAATGGACCTAGTTTCAAGCTGACGTGGTGCTTAAACAGCTATTTTTGCTGCCCTTGACCATCACCAGTGATCAGTCAGGCAGCTCCTCAACTAGTCACATAGTTCATTTGATTTAATTATCAAGTTTACAAGCTAAATGATGGTGCCACGCCATCAGCACTAGACTGAACTCTACATATCCCTCCAACCCAGCTACCAAGATTAGCTCAGAGTCAGGAACCAGCAACAACAGATTGCGCCAAGAGTCCAAGACAGTTCGACTTGGGAATTGGAATATGGCCAATTCGGCTGATTGGGGCCTCCGATTCACCAAACAGCTACCGAGCAGAGGTTTGTGCAAGAAGGCAATCCACCACAGTCTAATTCAATCCAATCCACCAGTCTAATTCAATCAAATCCACCCACCTCCCACGTTCCCATATCTACCAAGAAACGACCGCTATAACGAAACGCGAACATGAACCATCGCGCCTGGGTCCCGCGGCAGCTGCTCGCGGCGCTGCCCGCCAGGCGCGCGGAGCAGAGCGCCGGAACGAAGCGGCCCACGGGGGAAGGTCGGGAGGCTTACCTGCATGCGTCCGCAGGCAGACACGGCGACGACGACGGAAGAGGCGGAGGCGGAGGCGGAGGCCGCTTCCTCAGCTCCCTCCCGCTGGCTAGCGCAATCGGTTTGGGTTGGTGCGGACGGCGGGGAGGGAGGGATAAGCCACGGGAGAGGGAGAGTAGGAGTGCGTTGGGATTTGGGTGGAGCCGGCAGTGGGAGCGACGGCGACGGCGAGCTCGAATCCGATTCGATCCGAGTAGTGGAACCGGCGAAGGCGGGACTGGTGGGGTGGGTGAGGACGAGTGAGATTCTCCGCAGTTTGTTCTTGTTTTTATATATTTTTTCAGAGTTAGATTCAAATTCAGAGTACTCCGATACGAATACGAATTGAATATTATTACATATATATATTATCACTATATAATTGATGAGTTAGACTCTGTTCGGATCCAAGAGGCTAAAGCAAAATGACTAAAAAAATGGCTAAAATTTTAGTCAATCCCTGTTTGGATCCAAGAGCTAAAAAAGATTAAAGCATTTATTGTTGTGTATAATGACTGAAATATCTCTCATTTATTGTTTTTACTTTTTATGCATGCATGGTGGGGGTATGCGTGGAAAAGGAGCATTTTAGCCCCTCTTTAGCTCCTCCTTGGAGGCTAATGGGCAAAAAAATTTTAGTCCCTAAAGGGCTAAATTTTAGCTCCTTTTGCTTTAGCCCTTGGATCCAAACACCCTTTAGTTTACTACTCTAAACAATCTGAACCGTTAATTATTTACTCATACTCATTAGAACGACTTCACCCTTCACTTGCCATCCCATGTGTTCCGTTGCTTCGATTTCAGGCCATGCAGTGTCCACACCGATGCTTCATTTCTGGCCATGCACTTCCTACACCGAGCGGCGGTGATTTTGTTGCTTGATTTACGGGATTTAGAGCTATACCATACATGCAATCTGATTCAAAACAAATTTTCAAGGCGTGATCTCCGCTGCAATCCGAACCGACGCAACGGATAAGCATCAACAACAAAAGCAATCTGATTCAAAACAGATTTTCAAGGCGTGATCTCCGCTGCAATCCGAACCGACGCAACGGATAAGCATCTACAACAAAAGCAATATGATTCAAATATTTGGCTGATTTTAGATCCATTGTAAGACAAAAGAATTCTGCCCACAACGAGCTCCCCAGCCGAGCTGACCCAATCAGATATGCATCAACGAACACAAGTAATATGATTCAAAACATTTGCCTGATTTTACATCCACATCCGCCAGAAATAAAGATATTACATGTTATTTGCCCACGCAGAATGCCTTCACGCAATCCACCGAGCACTGCCCACGCCGACGCAACCGGGTATGCATCAAGGAACAAAAGCAATACGATTCAAAATACTTGCCTGATTTTACATCCATCAGAAAAAATAAAAAACTCTGTCCACACCGAGCTCCCCAGCTGAGCCGACGCAAACAGGTGTGCATCAACGAACACAAGCAATATGATTCAAAACAGAAATAAAGAATTCTACTGACGCCGAGCGTTGCCCATACCGAACTGCCTCTTGACGTCCCGCGATCCCCAGTTGAGCCGACGCAGCCGTCTACGGCCCTCAAAACACAACCAGGTATGCATCAATCTTAACTATATTAATGAGACGAGTTACTCGTCCGTCCGCCTCGGCAGAGCTCGCGCGCAGCGCGACCGCGCGCCCCTCAGCAAAACCGCCCGCCCCGCGCAAAACTAAAAAAATCCGGTTCATCCATCCACTACCTCCCTCCCCGCGCAGCGCGCCTATCCCTCCCCGCCTCGACCGCGCGCAGCGCGCCTCCCTCCGCCTCGGGCCGCCGCCGCGCGCCGCGCCTCGGGCGGCCGCCACCGCGCGCCGCGCCTCAGGCGGCCGTCGCGCTCGCCGGAGGCCGGGAAGACCGCGCAGCCGCCTATCCCTCCCCGCCTCGACCGCGCGCAGCGCGCCTCCCTCCGCCTCGGGCCGCCGCCACCGCGCGCCGCGCCTCAGGCAGCCGTCGCGCTCGCCGGAGGCCGGGAAGAGGCCGGCGAACCCTCTCGGGTTCCTAGGGTTTTGGCCGCCGCGGGCTAGCTCGACGGAGCCCCGCTCACCCTCGGGTGAGCGCGGTGCTCCGGCGAGCTAGCCGGTGACGGCCGACCGCCGGTCGTCGTCGCCGTCACGACCGCCGCCGCCGCGCGCTCACTCCGCCGCACGCCTCGCGTCGCCGCCGCTCGCTCTCGGGCCGGTGGGGGAGAGAAATGAGGATTTTAGGGTTAGGGTTTCCGCGTGGGGGTTTATATTCCGCCGATCTCAACGCCTGGCCGTCGGATCAGATCCGACGGCCAGGATTTAATGGACCGTTTTGAGCCCAGGCGGGGGGCACATTCACGGCCCAGGCCCAGGTTACGCGCGCGCGCGCGCGGCGAAAACCTGGCCTGGGCCCAGGACTCCAACGGCCTGCAATTTTCGTTGTTTGGGCTGGACCGTCGCACTGTGTGGGCCGAAATCTGTTTTTTTATTTTCCAGAATTAAAGAATTGATTTTCTGTTTTATTTGTTCTCTGTAAAATAAGAAAAATGCCCAAAAATCAGATAAAATTAAGCTTGATGCGAGGATAATTTTGTAAATTTCATCACATTCAGTAGTATTATTCTGAATTTTATAAGAATTTTTTAGAGCATTTTCTATGTTGTTTTCCGATTTTTATAAGACCAACGTCCTATTTAAATTAGAGAATAATTTTTTAAGTTATTAAATTCAGAGTATTTTACTGATTTTTATGCTGATTAAACATGTGCTATTTTGTTTAAGAATTCCCCAACCGAAAATTAAGATAAAGTAAATTTAGATATGAGGAAACTTTTGTATGATTCATCATGTTCAGTACCACTATTCTTAATTTTTTTCTCAGAATTAAGAAATTGTTTTCTGTTTTATTTATTCCTGAAAATTAAGAAAAGTCCCAAAAATAAGAGAAAATTAAGTTTAATGTGTTTCTTATCATCGCAATATTACTAAATAAATGTGTTATATTGACGTTAAAATTATGCATCCGTTGCAACGCACGTGCCTCTCACTAGTTAACATAAACAATATGATTCAAAACATTAGGTTCTAACTATCATTATTCCATAGTAAAAGTAATGTAATTCGAATCAGCGGTTGACTACAACCAAAGGCCAATAGTTTGCTCATGATATCATCATGCTCAAAATCAGGTTCTTCCATATTCATTTGTATCTAGAAAAAAATTGTTTCTAATGTTTACTGCTGTGAAGCCCCAGGATGAGTTCCTTGAATCATTGAAATGGCTGGGATATTCATAGTGTAGTTTGCTGAATAACTGTGGTGTAAAAAGGCACCGATTTGAGCTGTGTTCTATAAATAAAGGAAAAATTGTATTTATACCGTACATTTTGTTAGGTAATACCACCAAAATTTTGCACCTCCATAGAATAGCACCAATCCTAAATGAAACGATGATGTATATAAATGGCATCACGTGTTACCAAGATGGGTCTTGGAAATATTTGACTGATAATTGTCTCTAATTTATAAACATCTAATTAGTTTGATTATTTATGTGTAAATAACATGTAACATTAACATGTCTTTTTGCAGTAATTTAACAAGTTATCTGGTTATCAATTATATGCGCTCATGGGATGATATAAGATTACCATTAATTAGCACAATGAGTGCTCACATTTTTATATTTGCCTTGTGATATTCTATATTATTGTTTTTCTAATAATTATATGTGAAATGCATTTACAGAATAAGAATGTCCTAAAGTATAATGATAATGAACATTCCTGAAGAAATTCAAGGAATTCTTAAGTGTGTTGAAATATTGCACTTTATATAGCACTTGAATGTTTTTGAAGGGATTTACACCTTTGTTTCGTGTTTAACTGAATAATAATAATAATAATATAATTGTTTTTTTTTTATTTTTCAAGTTTATCTCATTTGTTATCTTTTAATGTTTTTTTATAACATTAATTTCACTGACTAACAAATAATTATTTTTTTAATTTGCACGGACACACTACTTGTATTCGTCGGATGAAGAAAATTGCACGGGCAACTAGCGAATCTACAAACGTGACAAATTTTGTTTCTCTACAATATACATTTGAGAATGTAAATATTTTTCATTAGTTATAGTTTTGCAGGCATACATTTATCTCGTGTTCAAAATAAAAAAACAAAAGTAGTACCTATACTTGTTGTAAAGTGCTTGTCCTAGCACAAAAACTTATATAATATATGTGAACCAAGTAATTAGAACAACATATGGGTAATCTTCTTAAAGTTTGTTTGTTTCGGCTTTAGATTATAAAAATCTAGCTTATAAAAGCTTACTAGATTATTATAATTTGTATTCTAGATTATAATAAACACGCAGAATAAATTAACATGTTTATTTCAGCTTATAAAAAACTGGATTGTTATAATCTAAAACTAAAACAAACGAGACCTTGGTTGGTCACTAATCAAGATGCTACTAATCCGCAAGATAGGCACACCACTACAAGAATATAGTAAATTTTCGTCAGCTTTTTTAATTTCCGTCGGTATTTCTAAAAGCTGACGGAGGATACTTAACTTTATTCGGCCTACACGAGCCGACGAAAATTAACTTATAGCAGACGGAAGTTAACTTATATAACTTCTGTCGGCACGCACCGGCACGCACCGAGCCGACGAAAGATATTTTCCCTGAAATAATCCTCCGCCGTGCCCTAGATTTGCCCCAACACGCGCCCTAATTTTCCCTCAACCACGTGCCTCCCGCTTCCACCTCCCTGCCACCACCACTGTCCTGCCCACCACCTCCCCTCTGCTTCTCCCCTCCTGTAGGACCGAAAGTAGCGACCAGAGGGGGGGTGAATGGGCGCCTTAAAAATTCTTTCGAATCTATGGCCTGTTCCCAATACCCAACGCACCTCAAAAATACTATGCAGCAGAAAGTAAACAGTAGGCCTAAGTCTAAAGGTTTCTAACCTAGAAGCAACTGATGATATACAGTGTAAAACTAAAGTATTGCAACTAGATAGATACACAAGTTATAACAGGCCTAAACTTCTCAAAGAAATGATCTAAGTATGTATAAAGTGAAAAGAGAAGTTACTGTCCAAAGTTGTCTCCTGTTCGGGACTTGGTGAAGCCCCCTTCGTACGTCGAAGTCTGCTTCGGAGGTAGGTGTCGGAGTCTGTCCGAAGTGCCGAGGGTATCGGTGACTAGTCTAGTTCGAAGTGTTGAGAAGCGAAGTGTACTTCGGAGCGAAGTAAAATAGTGTCGAAGCCTGGTTCGAAGTGAACTTCGAGAACAGGACTTCGAACACAGATTCTAATCAAGAGCTTCGGAGCGAAGTCAAACAGTGCCGGAGCCTGCTTCGAAGTATGCACTTCGAAGACACAACTTCGAACACAACTTCGAACCGAGAGCTTCGAAGCACAACCTTCGAACTGAAAAACTTCGAACACAACGCACACAAACAGACAACCTTCGAACAAAGAAGCGAAGTCTGTCACGTGACAGAAAATCAAGTTCGAAGCATACACTCTATCTTCGAACAGAGAAAGCTTCGGAAGGAAAATCGAAGGCTGACACACCACAAGAAAATCTAAGCGAAGTCTATCAGAACAGACAAACTTCGAATCCAACTTCGAAACCTAACGAAGTGTGCACTTCGAACAGATAGATTCGGAGTATGCTAGTTCGAAGTGTGCAATGCTGTCCATACAGGGAGAACTCCGAAGCTAGCAACTCAGACACATAAACGAAGTTAGAAGTCTGAGCGAAGCTTTTAGAGAGGTTCGATCGGACCCTGTCTCACGGAGTTGAGGGGCTTCGCACTGAACCGAGCTTCGCCGGACACACCCAGAAAAAGGTAAAAAACACTGTCGGGTTCGATCAAAAAGCTGGGGAATAGAAGGTGAAAAGCTGCAGCCGAACACTGTAGCTACAGTAAAGCAGTACTACTTGCAACAGCAAGAACTAGTACTACCACCGTGATGAACACATCCAACCGAAGAAGCTTCTCCCCAAGGGATAAATACCACAGCCCGAATTCAACGCAATAACTCCCCAAACCGAACACAATGCAGCCAATAAATACACCAGGAACCAACGCATTAAAGCATCCAAGGGATACAAGCCAAAATAATGCAAGAACAGAGAGCACCTGGTCCTGGCGGCGCACACAGGAGAGAGAGAGGAAGGGAGCAAAGTGACCCAAAGGGTGGATTTGATTTCAGCACAAAAGGGTAGTCAAAACCCTAGGGATTGGGGTGCTATTTATAGGCAGCCCAACACTAGGAATATTCTACCTGCCCCTTAGGGTTTTTACAGACTCAAAAATAAAGAAAAAGACTCTACTGCCCTTAGGTATTTTTACAGACACAACTGACTGACTGTGGGCCTAGAGTAACAGATGACATATCCTGAAGCTATTCTTCTGGACAGTCGGATACAGAATCAACGGTTGTCAGTTTTACGCCGAAACTGACAAAGCCTCCACCAGCTTTGCACCAGGTACCCGGATTGGGCCGGCCCGACCCCGCAGCTCTCTCAGCCCGGCAATCGCTCACCGCCCGTGTACCTGAGTCAGTCCTGGTCAACAGCTTAGTGGGTCTTCTACTGCTTCTGGCCCATGCACCCGGATTGGACCAGCCCGACTTCGCAGCCTCCTCTGCCCGACAGTCGCTCGCTGCCCGTGTACCTGAGTCACACGCGGCCCATGAAACAGCAGATCTCTTCTCTTCTTCAGTCCTTGTTGACTATCGTTGACAATGACTCATCACTTCTAGAGCCATGAGGCCCACGCTATTCAGCATGGCTCCTCAATCTCCCCCTTGATGAGTGCATTGTCAACACTCCTCAATTCTCAGCTCTTCAGCACCTGTGAACCAAATGTGGAAACACGAAAACAAGAAAACACAAGGAAATAAAGAAGAAAAAGAAATGAGGTAAAAGTTTAACCCTAATGACCAAAAGCCAACCAAAAGCAAGAAACGGTCATTATGGTTAACCAAAACGTAAAAGCTCAAAATGAGTGCGATTGCAGAATAACAAGGATATCAACAGAGTAAGAACTCCCCCTTAAACTCTGATCCCAAATTTTCTCCCCCTTGTTGACAAGTGAACTCATCAAGCACTCAGAAAGAGACACAGACTCCCCCTGAAAAGCAACTCCCCCTCAAAATATGCAGTGAATGCAATTGGGGTGCAGGTGGAGTGAAGAAAGCATGCTTCTCAGATATGATTGACTGCAAATACAGTGTCTAACAGGTATAGCAAGAGAAATAATGTCTAGGACACATGGCATGATCAGTGCAAAAGATGATATCTAAAGAAAGTCATTTAGCACGCATTTTTCAGTTTTTGCAAACAAAAGCATCACCACATTGTCTAGTAAATAAGCAAGGTAAAGCATGAGATGCAGAAGCTAACTGATGTCTACCAAGATGAGCATTGTTCAAACCAAGGTGCTTCAGCAAACTTGTTATCCTTTTAAAATTCAGACTTTTTCATTTTCCTTTGTCATTTGTGCCAAGGGTTATTTGCATGTCAAACCTTATGCTAACCGACCAAGTCAAGCCTAGGCCAGAACTGAGCCATCAGAAGCTTAAGACATTGGTCTTGGCATACACTACACTGTCCTAGTTCATACCAAAGTGCTATGGTAAGCAGTCCAGAACAATGCAATGCGACAAAGCAAACCCACTTGGATCTTTTCAACTTAAGCATAAAAAAGGCATGGAATTTTCATTCATTTTTGATTTTTATAGCACAATTTCCATGTTAAAGCATAAAGATGTCCAAGTTGCATATCTGCATCTATGTGATGAACTGGCTACAAGGCATGCAACAGATAGCAAAAACACTCAGCCTACGCATGCTAGTTACCAGAAGCAATGGTGATCATTTTTCAGGTTTAAAGCATAAAAGCCATGCATATGACAGATATATCAAGTGAACTGAACCAAAGCATGATCATTGACAAGTAATCAAAAGCATGTACCAGCTAGACTAAGTAAAGCAGTTCAATCATATAACAGAAGCAGGCTCAAATGTGTGATATGTGAATATGTATGATATGAACACACACAAAAAGACTCAAGAAAAGAGTAAAAAGAAAACTGACGCAAAATATCCTAGAAAGGATACACAACACCCAAATCCCCTCGTAAACGCTCAAATGTAGACTGATCTAGGGGTTTGGTAAAAATGTCAGCCAACTGATGATGGGTATCAACATGAATAAGGTCAATGACACCTTTCTCATATTGATCCCGCAAGAAGTGAAAGCGCACATCAATATGTTTGGTTTTTGAATGGAGACACGGGTTTTTCCCTACACTAATAGCACTAGTGCTGTCGCAAAACAATGGAACCCTGGTAGGAAAGAGCAACCCAAAGTCTCGAAGAGTGGAAATCATCCAAACCATCTGTGAGCAGCAGCTAGCAGCAGCTACGTACTCCGCCTCTGTGGTCGAAAGAGCAACTCCAGATTGCTTTCGAGAAGACCAAGATACAAGGGAAGAACCAAGAAACTGGCAAGTACCGGAAGTCGACTTGCGATCCAACCGGCACCCACCAAAGTCAGCGTCCGAAAAGCCAGATAAATCAAGTGATGATGATGCTGAATAATAAAGACCAAGATCAGGCGCATAGGTGAGATACCTGAAAATGCGCTTGACAGCCTGCCGGTGAGACGCGCGTGGTGAAGACTGAAAACGCGCGCAAAGTCCCACGGCGAACTGTATGTCTGGCCTTGTCGCCGTCAAGTACAGCAGCGAACCGATCATCCCTCGAAACTCTCTTTCATTGACCTTGACACCGCTCTCGTCCTTGTCCAAACCTCCGGAGGTACCCATCGGGGTCATCTGCGGCTTCAATTCACCACCAAAGTCAAATTTCTTAAGCATGTCACGAGTATACTTACCTTGGTGGATGAAGGTGCCGTCCTTGGTCTGCTTGATCTGGAGCCCTAAAAAGTACTTAAGCTCACCCATGAGGCTCATCTCAAACTCACTGTGCATCTGCTCAGAAAACTTGGACACAAGAGAATCAGTAGTACCGCCAAAGATAATATCGTCCACGTAAATCTGAGCAACTAAAAAATCTGAAGCATCTCTGAGCAAGAAAAGAGTTTTGTCCACAGAACCCATCACAAAGCTCTTTCCCAACAAAAATTGCTTCAACCGGTCATACCAAGCCCTGGGGGCTTGCTTCAACCCGTATAAAGCTTTATGCAACTTAAAAACATGTCGAGGAAACTTGGGGTTCTCAAAACCGGGGGGTTGCCTAACATATACCTCCTCCTCTATGAACCCGTTCAGAAAAGCACTCTTAACGTCCATTTGAAAAAGCTTAAAACCCTTTGAAACGGCAAAAGCTAGAAGAATACGAATGGACTCAAGACGAGCCACAGGAGCGAAGGTTTCTTCAAAGTCAATACCTTCCTTCTGGCAATAACCCTGGGCGACTAGTCGAGCCTTGTTGCGCACCACAACCCCATCTTCACCTTGTTTGTTCTTGAATACCCACTTGGTGCCTATGGGGTTGCATCCTGGTGGCGGCTCAACTAGTGTCCAAACCCGATTGCGGACAAAATTCTCAAGCTCTTCTTGCATGGCATTAATCCAATTAGAATCAGAGAGAGCATGAGAAATGTCTCTGGGCTCAAAAGATGCAACAAATGCAGATTCAGCAAACACAGCGAGAGAGGCAGAAGAACGCAAAGTCCTTTCAGTTAAATCACCAATGATGAGCTCTGAGGGGTGGTCACGCTGAACTGCTCGGGTTCCCTGGTGATCTGAAGTCACCTCACCGGAGTCAGCAGCTGGCACCTCTGGACTCGACTGAGTGGGCTCGATCGAAGTGGAAGAAGTGATCAGAGGTCCGCCCTCATCATCAGTCGAAGTCACAGAAGATGTGGGCTCTGCGGGGGATGCAGAAGGCCCGCCCTCAACAGCAGCTGGAGTATCCTCATCTTCCTCGAAGATGGACTCTCCGAGCTCATCATCACCAGAAAGCTCAAAAGAAGGAGTCAAAGAAGGCAAGGACTCATCAAAAGAAACCTCACACGTCTCGACAAGCAGCTGGGATTCGAGGTTCCAAACACGGAAGCCTCGAGAATGCAATGCATAACCAAGAAAAATACCATCCCAGCAACGAGACTCAAACTTGTCCAAATGCCCTCCCTTCTTGAGCACAAAGCACTTGCAGCCAAATGTTCGCAAGTGGGTCACCTTGGGCTGTCTGCCAAACCGCAACTCATATGATGTCTTACCAATGTAAGCTCTAAGAAAAATGCGATTGGCCAGATAGCAAGCCGTGTTCATGGCTTCAGCCCAAAAACGCCTAGGAGTCCTGTGCTCATCGAGCATCGTCCTGGCCATCTCAACTAGCGTGCGGTTCTTTCGTTCCACAACGCCGTTCTGTGGGGGAGTGTAAGGAGAAGAAAACTGATGGTCCAGACCCTGATCACCACAGAAGCTGACGAACTGAGAGTTCTTGAACTCAGAGCCGTTGTCGGAGCGAATTGCTCGCATCCGGCCATTGTTCTCATTCTTCAGCTTCACAATCAGGTCATGGACAAATTGAAAAGTTTCATCCTTAGACTCCAAAAAGAAAACCCACGAGAAACGAGAAAAGTCGTCAACTATCACAAGTGCATACCATTTCCCACCGACTGAGCGTACCCGAGCTGGACCCACAGTGTCCAAATGTAAAAGCTCGCCTGGATACGTAGTCATCACCTGAGTCACAGGTGAGTGAGAAGCGGCAACCATTTTCCCATGACGACAAGGATGACAAACCAGATCCTTCTCCATTTTAAGCTTGGGCAATCCTCGGATGAGATCCATAGAGCTTAATCTGACTAGCAGATCAAAACTCAAATGACCTAACCTCCTATGCCACTTCCAGAGCTCAGAAGAGGATCCAGCAATCAAACAGCGAGAAGGGCCAAAAGAACTAGAGAAGTCAATACGAAAAACTTTACCGAAGGGTAAAATCTGACAAACCAAAGACCCTCTAGAATCAACCACAGAAGAATTGCCCTTCTTAAAACGCACTTCCAAACCATCCTCAAGTAGTTGCGAAACAGATATTAAATTAAAGTTCAGATTTTTAACCAAAGCAACATTCTTTAAAGAGAAATGGTCTGAAATGCTAATTGAGCCTATTCCACTTACTTTCCCTTGACCGCTGTTCCCGAACGTGATGTACTCTTTGGAGCTCGGGGGAGTGAGACTGGAGAACCATCTGCGATGTCCCGTCATGTGGCGAGAGCATCCTGAGTCCATGATCCAAACATCCTCCAGTCCCCGGTCCTGCACAATCAATGTCTGTAAGTGGGAGCAAATGGTCCGGCACCAGGTTTAGCAAACGAGCTAAACCAGTGTCGAGCCATCTGCTCAAAAGATGGAAAGCGAAAACCATCAAAAGAGTTTGGACCAAAAGGCGGCTCAAAGCACGGTCCACGGTTCTTCCTAATCCTACGGCCACGAGGTCCAGAACCGTAGCCAACACGGTCTGGAACTCTGCCGAAACGAACACCACCAACTGGAGCACGGGCAAGAAAGCCGTCTCCTCTACCACCACCTACACGACGCGGCCTGGCCTCCAGCCTCTCCCCGCGCCGAGGAACACGCAGTCTACCACCCTGCTGGTAGAACTGCACCTGATCACTACGAGCCCTCTCTGCTCTCTCAACCCGCTTCCTCCTGAAGCAAAACTTCGCAAGATGCCCGTCTCTCTGACAAAACTCACAATGATAGGTAGGCTTCTTGGGATGTGGTTGAGGCTTGGGGATCTTGGGCTTGGTAGCGTTTGGTGTGGTCTTCTTGGGCTGAGAGGGTCCAGGAAGAGAGTCAAGAGAAGTGTGGAGATTTTTGGGCTTTGGAACCCAGATAGGTTTCTTGGGTGGAGCTTTAGGTGTTTCATGGATCACTCCATCCTTTGGCTGACAAGCCTGGGAGGTCTCAGTGGAGTGAGTCTTGGGATACCTCTGCTCTGGAGTCATTTTACTCCACTCCACTGCCCGGCTGAGGGCACTCTCAAAGTCAGCCTTGGTGTAGGTGTAACCTACTCCAAACCCATCCTTCCTCTTGAACTGCTGGATCATCATGCCAAGCTGTGGCTCTCTGGCACTGATCCAACTCAGGATAGACCGGAGGTAAAAGTTCTCATTCTGAGAATCAGCTAGCTCCTCTCTCAAGGAAGCTAGAACCTCCACCTGAGACAAGCAGGTCTCACACTCATTCTCTACTTGGACAGATTTCCCGGCTTTTAGCTTAATTAGCTCCATTCTAAGAGACAGGCAGTTCTCACAGACAGTGGGTGGAACTGACAGTGTCTCAAGCTCTAGCCTAGTCTGCGCAAGCTCAGCTCTCATCCTCTCTAAATCACCCAAATGTTCATTGCCCTTGGATTTCAGCTCAGCTAAGGTAGCTAGATGAGATGGGCAATCAACACAGGGTGCGACGACAGTGGCTTGAGCATCTTTCAGCTCCAGCTGAGCGCTTTCAAGCTCAGTGGCCAAAGCGTCCCTCTCTTCAACCCTTTCTGTGTACCTGGACTTCAGAGTCGTCAGGTCACACAGAAGCACCTCACACTTCGGGCACTCACTGCTATCACCCAAGCAAGGGGAAGAAGATAGACTCTCAATTCTACCGTTGGCCACGGCAAGCTCACTCTCTAGCTCATCTATCCTCTTTTTGGCCCCCCTAAGCAGTTTTTCCCGATACTTTAACTCCTGACGATTGCTCTCTAGTAAATCAACAATTTCACGCTCATAAGATGATACCTTGCTATCGTCGTCGGAGTCGTCGGAGGAGCTCTTTTCTTCTCTATCCCCAAGAGCCATGGAGCAGAAGCTCTTGCGGGATCTTCGGTGCTGGTGTGTGCGGCTCTTCGGCTTGTCTCCGAAAGCCATGAAGCAGAGGCCCGCCGGATCATCCTTGTCCTTCCCCTTCTTGATGGTAATCTCCTCATCACTTGAGCTCGATGAAGAGGAAGAAGACGTGGATCTCTTGGAGTAGCTCTTCTCCATCTCGGCGAAGAAGGCCTTGTCGCGCTTCTTGTTCTCTCGCCGGTAGTCCTTCAGGGCCTTCTTGAAGAACCGAGTCTTCGGCTTGCCCTTGTTGAAGGAGGGGCTCTCATGCTTGCCGGAGTCGTGGAAGCTGTTGCCGGTGCCCTTCTTGTATCCACTGCGCTTGGGGCAGTCGGCGATGAAGTGTCCTGGATCACCACATTCAAAGCATCCGGATTTTGTGCCGTGTCTTTTGAACATTCTTTTATCATAGACACGACGCACCCGGTTGTTAAAGAGACACAAATCATCATCTCCCAACAACTCAAGCTGGTCCTCAGTGATAGACATCAAAGAGAACCCAGCACAGCTCACAGCAGAGGGATCAACAGAAGGTGTAGCAAGGGCCAGGGATTTTGATCCAGAGCCAATGAGATTTGATCTCAACTGGATATCTACCTCAGTGGCCTTCAGCTTGCTAAAAAGCTCAGAAATGGTCAAGGTATCGTATGAAGTACTCTCAACAATAGATGATACCTTGATCTCCCAGATCTTTGGGTCCAAGGTATGAAGAACCTTGAGCGCCTGCTCATGATCTGAGACTAACTGAGCACCCTCAGCCTTGTTGTCCCGAAGCTTGTTAATGATCGACTGAAAGCGACCAAACAAGGCTTCAACAGATTCACCCGGCTTCTGTGTGAAGTTCTCATATTCACGCCGGTAGGTCTGATAGAGCCGAGCCTTGACCTGTGCTGTTCCCTCATGGTGTGCCTTGAGGGTAGCCCAGATCTCTCTCGCAGTGGAGAGATGACTCACTCGCTCAAATTCAGTGGGACCTAAACCAGAAAATAAAATGTTCACAGCCTTACTGTTGCTCAGATGCTGAGCAATGATACCAGCAGTACCTTGCTCAGTAACTGGCAGAATGACAAATGTGGTGTGAACGCAAATGTCCCATATGTCCGAACCCTGGCTCATGAGATAGGCTCGCATGCGAGTCTTCCAATAATTGTAGCCATAGGCTTCCAAGGACGGGACCTTGCCAGGAGACGTCATAGTCACTACTGGGGTTTAGAACCGGTTAAGGTATGGAAAAACCCTAACCTTGCTCTGATACCACTTGTAGGACCGAAAGTAGCGACCAGAGGGGGGGTGAATGGGCGCCTTAAAAATTCTTTCGAATCTATGGCCTGTTCCCAATACCCAACGCACCTCAAAAATACTATGCAGCAGAAAGTAAACAGTAGGCCTAAGTCTAAAGGTTTCTAACCTAGAAGCAACTGATGATATACAGTGTAAAACTAAAGTATTGCAACTAGATAGATACACAAGTTATAACAGGCCTAAACTTCTCAAAGAAATGATCTAAGTATGTATAAAGTGAAAAGAGAAGTTACTGTCCAAAGTTGTCTCCTGTTCGGGACTTGGCGAAGCCCCCTTCGTACGTCGAAGTCTGCTTCGGAGGTAGGTGTCGGAGTCTGTCCGAAGTGTTGAGAAGCGAAGTGTACTTCGGAGCGAAGTAAAATAGTGTCGAAGCCTGGTTCGAAGTGAACTTCGAGAACAGGACTTCGAACACAGATTCTAATCAAGAGCTTCGGAGCGAAGTCAAACAGTGCCGGAGCCTGCTTCGAAGTATGCACTTCGAAGACACAACTTCGAACACAACTTCGAACCGAGAGCTTCGAAGCACAACCTTCGAACTGAAAAACTTCGAACACAACGCACACAAACAGACAACCTTCGAACAAAGAAGCGAAGTCTGTCACGTGACAGAAAATCAAGTTCGAAGCATACACTCTATCTTCGAACAGAGAAAGCTTCGGAAGGAAAATCGAAGGCTGACACACCACAAGAAAATCTAAGCGAAGTCTATCAGAACAGACAAACTTCGAATCCAACTTCGAAACCTAACGAAGTGTGCACTTCGAACAGATAGATTCGGAGTATGCTAGTTCGAAGTGTGCAATGCTGTCCATACAGGGAGAACTCCGAAGCTAGCAACTCAGACACATAAACGAAGTTAGAAGTCTGAGCGAAGCTTTTAGAGAGGTTCGATCGGACCCTGTCTCACGGAGTTGAGGGGCTTCGCACTGAACCGAGCTTCGCCGGACACACCCAGAAAAAGGTAAAAAACACTGTCGGGTTCGATCAAAAAGCTGGGGAATAGAAGGTGAAAAGCTGCAGCCGAACACTGTAGCTACAGTAAAGCAGTACTACTTGCAACAGCAAGAACTAGTACTACCACCGTGATGAACACATCCAACCGAAGAAGCTTCTCCCCAAGGGATAAATACCACAGCCCGAATTCAACGCAATAACTCCCCAAACCGAACACAATGCAGCCAATAAATACACCAGGAACCAACGCATTAAAGCATCCAAGGGATACAAGCCAAAATAATGCAAGAACAGAGAGCACCTGGTCCTGGCGGCGCACACAGGAGAGAGAGAGGAAGGGAGCAAAGTGACCCAAAGGGTGGATTTGATTTCAGCACAAAAGGGTAGTCAAAACCCTAGGGATTGGGGTGCTATTTATAGGCAGCCCAACACTAGGAATATTCTACCTGCCCCTTAGGGTTTTTACAGACTCAAAAATAAAGAAAAGACTCTACTGCCCTTAGGTATTTTTACAGACACAACTGACTGACTGTGGGCCTAGAGTAACAGATGACATATCCTGAAGCTATTCTTCTGGACAGTCGGATACAGAATCAACGGTTGTCAGTTTTACGCCGAAACTGACAAAGCCTCCACCAGCTTTGCACCAGGTACCCGGATTGGGCCGGCCCGACCCCGCAGCTCTCTCAGCCCGGCAATCGCTCACCGCCCGTGTACCTGAGTCAGTCCTGGTCAACAGCTTAGTGGGTCTTCTACTGCTTCTGGCCCATGCACCCGGATTGGACCAGCCCGACTTCGCAGCCTCCTCTGCCCGACAGTCGCTCGCTGCCCGTGTACCTGAGTCACACGCGGCCCATGAAACAGCAGATCTCTTCTCTTCTTCAGTCCTTGTTGACTATCGTTGACAATGACTCATCACTTCTAGAGCCATGAGGCCCACGCTATTCAGCATGGCTCCTCACCTCCACCGGCACCACGTTCCTCATCGCCGTCGTCGCCCTCTCCCTCGTCGTCGTCGTCACCCTCTCCCTTGTCATCGCGCTCCTCGATGACCCCTTCTCCCTCTTCGCCTCCCCTTCCCCCTCGTCGCGCTCCTTGCCCTCCTCACCGCATAGTGCCTCCTCTACCTGCTCTGCCTCGCTGGTGTTCCCCCGCCTCGTTGGATCCCTCATCTTCTCCGCGTTCGCCTTCGGCATTGCTCTCGTCTGCACATACAGCGGCTTCCGCATGTTGGAGGACCTCTTCCTCGACGAGCCCGACCAGATATGTCTCGTTGCTTAGAATTTTGGGTTAATGGCTTCTGTGCCACCGTTATTCTCTGTTTCGCTAGAAATACCACCAAAATTTCGCGAATAGCCGATATACCATTATTATTACAGATTCACTCCAAAATGTCATTTGGGCCCATCCACAGAGCACTGTTTTTTAAAAATACCCATATTACCCTCATCTTCTTCCTCGCTCCTCCTCCTGCCTCCGTTCCTCCACAGCCGGTACCGCCACCACTGCCAACCTCGTCGCCGCTGGCCCCACCGCCACCGCCTACCTCGCCGCCGTGCCGAGGACCGCTGCCACCACTTCGAGGGTCTTCGAGGGCAAGTGGGACTTCGGAGGCCGGCGTGAGGGGCTTCGGGAACGGGGCAGGGCGGAGCTGGCGGGTCGATGGGAGGAACGGTGGCGGAGGACCTCGGCCCGGCCATGGCGGGAGGCGGCGGGAGGCGGAAGCGGCAACGAAGGACCTCACACGGCCATGCAGGAGGAGGCAGCCGGCGGAAACAGCGGCGCGTCTCAAATCGGCAACGGAGGCTCTCGGCGCAGCCATGGCGGGAGGCGGTGACCGGCGGGAGCAACGACAGAGGCCCTCGGTCACGGTTGCGGCCGGCGGCGGGAGCGGCGACGCGTCTCAGCGGTGGCGCGGCCATGGCGGCCGGCGGGAGCGGAGGCAGAGAAGGGCTAGGGCGGAGGCTTGAGGTAGAAGATGAATAGTGGGGGTAAAGTGGGAATTTTTTAAATGTAGTACTCTGCATGTGGGCACAAATGGCATTTGGAGTCAATCTGTAATAATAATAGCATATCGGCTATTCGCGAAATTTTAGTGGTATTTTTGGTGAAACAGAGAATAACGGTGGCACAGAAGCCATTAACCCTAGAATTTTAGAGCACAACATTGCCATTTCTCATATAAACAGAAATTTATTTTTAGTTTTTGATTAATGATCCATATCCATTTGGTAAAAAAGATATTATGATGGTTCTGGAGAAAATGTTGATGGATATTTTAAAGCTTGCTTTTATATCTTCATGGTTGCTAGGTATGACTTGTTTTGTTGTTTCCCTATATACATTGGTTCATTCCGAAGATAACATGGACACATGTTTACAAACTGAAGAAAGCCAAGAAAATCTGCTGTGAAGATAACATGGACACATGTTTACAAACTTGATTATACATGTATGGATATCATCACTATTGGTACTAAGATTCAACTTGAATGCCTTTGATAAGTTATCTTTGGGTGTATGTAAGTTGATTTCTTGCAAACCTCCCTATTGATGCATTTTCGGCTTAGCTTTCAATGGCAATGATAACTCAGTGATCATTCAGAATTACTATGAAACGGGCCAAGTTTCTTGATGTTTATTTCTTCAGTCAAAAAGAGTTGCTAGTGTGGCAAGCCACCAACCACTAGCCTCTCTTTAGAACTTCTTTGATTGAAGAAAATGTGAAGGAAACATAGAGGAATTCAATGAAAGAAAAATTTCCTAGAGGGGGGCCTTTGAATGGGAGGATTGATTCACATGAATTTCATAGGATAGGAATATTTTCTCTATCTTTTGGGTAAATAAAAAAGTGATCTGATTTTTTTGTACTCCTCTCTAATTATTTTATAAAAGTGAGCCGATCTGCTTGGAATTGTGTTCCATGTTTCTTTATGCCACTCTCTCTAAACCACTGTTTATTGAGCTCTAGCTCTCTCTCTCTGTTTTCAGGGAATTTGGTGTGCAGGGACCTGGGTTTAGGAATGAAATTCTTTGGTGAGTTATCCTTATTGGTATCAAGAATTTAATTTCTCTTTTCCTGTGTTGCTTATTGATCTGGGTGGTGAGGTGACTGATGAGTACTGCCTTGCTTGAAAAACAGTTTGTGTGCGCTGTATGCATGGTTGGTACTATTTGCATGT